>JBBPBR010000007.1:21157638-21171396 GCA_037974775.1 Cicer pinnatifidum | reverse complement strand
AAAAATAATCATAAAATATAAATATATGAAAAATTATTAAAAAAGGTACTTCCAATTATTAAAAACTATTATCTATTATATATGTTTTTTTTACAAACTCTTGATGAAATATATTCAATATTTTTTGTTTACAACAACTTCTCATGCTCGCAATTAAAATATCATACTAATAAAACAAATAAATTTAGACTACGCTACAATATAATTCAACATTAATATTTTTTTAAAATAAAAAATATTAAATAGTCAATCATATTTTTAAATTTTTACATCTTATTTTTGGGTTTGTATTTTACATTTTATTTCATCAAATAAATGCAAGTACCATTATATGTTGAAAAATAAATTAACAATCACAGTACAATCAAATAATTATCCTATATAATAAATTATCATACGAATTTTATAAAATATTTTAAAAATTAAATTAGATGATTGTGATAAACATAATTTTCTCTTATTTTAATTTTCATAATCATATTCAATTTTTACAAATTAATAAAATAATATTATAAAATAACTATATTTATAATACATAAAATATTATTTAAAAAACTTATAAAATTAATTAATAATCGCGTTGCGCGCGGGCCATAGTCTAGTTAATGAATTATATTGAAAGAACATGATTGAAGATTTAATAGAATAATTTGATTGATATAAATCAAATCACAAGAATCATAAATGTAGAACAATTCATTAACTAGAACAACCTCAAGTCGTATAAAACATTATACAAGTTCGATGGAAGCAGGGATGGAACTGGAGTACATTTAAGTGGACATGGTTAATTAAAATTTGATGTATTTTTGTTCATGTAATGTCATTTTTTTTTCAATTTAATATATTTTGTTTGATTTTATTAATATAATTTAATTTTTTAAATATTATTTTTTATTTATTAGGATCCAAAATAGGAGAAAAAATAGGGGGAGTTTTTAATAAAATAGAATAAAGTTGCCAATTTATTTGCAATAGATTACAAAATAGGAGTAAATTGTTAAAATAATATAGCATCTTATTTGTTTTGACACATCTACTCAACCACATTAAATTTGATTTTTTTTTCTTCATTATATATATTGTGTTTGACTTTATCAATATAATTTGATTTTTTTAATTATTTACATTATTTTTTATTTATAAAATTAACAATTAATCATTTATTATAAAAATAAATAAATAAATGGCAACACGCATCTCTAGTACACGACCTCCCGGCCTATAAAAGGAAAAAAAATATATCTGCGCCTATTGACCACTAAAAAGTAGGACATTCTCGTATATGAGTTTTAATATATGATATAATGGAGAGTTTTGATTAAAAATACGATATAAAGAAAATATATATGTGATGAGTGATATAAATGATCTGAGGAGTTGTTGTAATATATTATATTGATGATGTGTAATTGTGTATGATTCTATATGGCACTTGATGAAGGGGATGAGCTACAACACTTGCTTTCCCTTCGTAAGTTCATCCCTAATTGTAAGAATCTATTCTAATATATTAAAATAGACTTACAAACCATTCATTTGAAACCTAATCACATCTTATGCTACATAATTCTATTTGTGTCACTTTATTTATTTGTTTAGTTGTCATAGCTAGAATCTCTTCTTTTTCTATTCTTCATGTAGTACACGATTTCATTTCATCAACAAAAAAAATTCAACATTAATAATAGCTCATAATGCAATAAACATTTCACTATTATTTATTTATCATTTATTAAATATGAATTTATTCTATAACTATTTCCAATGTAAGTTTAAATATCTATTCTTTTTTTCTTGACTAAACTAAGATTTAAGAAGACACAATACCACAACCTTGAGACATGCTTTTGTGGTGTTTGATGAAATTCAAATGATGTTAATATTCATTTGAGTAACTGAATTTGGTATATTTTTCTCCTTCATGATCATCTTCTTCTTCCATAGAGGATTGCTATGTCTAATATTTAACTACATAATTTTTTTTTTTATTTTTCATTTACAATATCAATATTAAAAAAATATAATTTATTTAATTTATGTTGATGCCAATTATTGATGTTCCATTAAACAAATCGTATATTTTGTCTCTTTTATGTCACTTCTTATTAGGTCCTTTCCCCTTCTCTAATTAAACCATAAGGTCTTAATAGTTCCTAATTTCCATCATTCAAAGTAGATCAATTGTTACAATGCATATTTTTTTTAGCTAATAAATTAACTAGACAATGGTTGAAATTTACACAATTCTTGGAAAATTAAAGTTCCCACAGTAATTAAAGAACAATAATAATAAAACATTGGTCTACATAGTAATTTGAAACTCTAATCCATATTTTTAACTTTATGTGTGTCATAAGCTTCCCTGATCAAGTTTTTGATTTAAGTCCCAAACATACAGCGCACATGAAAGATTTGTTTTATCTAATATTTTGAATTAAGAAACATTTCAGGCAAACATGAAGACACCACACACATGGAACAATGGCTTGCAACTCAAGGAATCAACCAAAGTTGGAGGATGCACTTGAGGAAGATGCAATTTGTATAGTGGTATTAGGTGTCTAAGTATCAAGTTGAGTGAACAAATCACTAAGGTCTCACACTTAAGTAATTGCCAATGAACTTTTATCATTCATTCAAGTTTTATCAAACTCAACTCTGAAACAATCGACTATACAATCGATTGGAGGGCAAATCAATCGAATGGCACATAAACTTTTAAACATAACTGAGGTCTGTAACAGGCTCAGTCGATTGTCAACTCGATTGCACAATTCGATAGATGCAGAATTTCAAGTTACAGAAAGAACTCAATTTTTGCCAATTCGATTGATCACTCGATTGTCCACTCGATTGGAAACTTGATTGTTTGAAGTGTCTGAATCACTTTGATCACGACACTTGATTGACAAATCGATTGATGCTAAATTTCAAGTTTCAGAGAGCATTCAATTTTGGACAATTCGATTGCTCACTCGATTGAAAGGAATTATAGCATCATATCTGAATCATTTTGATCACGACACTCGATTGACCAATCGATTGATGATATTTCTCAAGATACAGTGAGCACCCAGTTTTGGCCAACTCGATTGCTCACTCGATTGAAAGAAAGTCATAACATCAGGTTTGATTCAGAAATTGAATAAATCGATTGTACAATCAAATGAATCCTATATATTTCAAGTTTCCAGAAACACAGAACATACGAAACTCGATGCAGCAATCGACTAGATCTTTATATAGTCGATTGGGCAATCGACTGTCCTGTTGTTTTCCTTGAATATATATAAGGTGTTTAAATCATTTTAAAACATAACTCTTGCACAAAACTTTTCATATTTTTTCAGAATCTCTTGCTCTCAATCTTTGCATACATCTGAAAAACACTTTGAAATAAAAGTTTCTTAACACACAAAAATATCCATTGGCAAATCAATTCTTTGTGTGATGCTAGAGTGATTGAACACAATTCTTGATACTTCTCTTTTTTTTTGTTAAAGACAATTCTTTGTATTTGAAGCTGTAACAAATCCAGTTTGGAAACTGGTGGCTATCCTTGTTGGTGTGGTATCATCAAGAGGAAGTCTACTTTGATCTTGTGTGAGTTTGGGGATAAACTACAAGGATCAAAGGGCATCAAGATAGGAGTGAAGGGAGTTAGATTGATAGGTCTTTAAGAAGACTGGAAAATCTGTAAATGTACTCAAATTCATTCTATAGTAAAAAGGCTGGAATCATATTGTGATTTCGGGACTGGATGTAGGTCGTTGGATTAACGGCTGAACCAATATAAATCTTGGTGCAATCTTTCTTATCCCTTCTCTTTAATTTTCAGTATTGTATATCTGCTTATTCTTGTATGCTTCTTGTTATAATTGTATGTGATTTTTAATTTCCGCTGTGTTTGAGTTGTATGATTAATTTGGGAATTATGTCGAACTAGTTGGATTTGATCTTAATTCTCTCGTTGTTAATCAAAAGAAGTCATAGTTTTCCAACAAGTGGCGTCAGAGCCTAACTTTTTTAGAGAAAAACTCATAAAAGAAAAATGACTTCTTTAGATTTCCTAGGAGAAGGAGCATGTCTAACCAGACCCCCTGCCTTTAATGGTACAGCATACATGTACTGGAAAGAGAGGATGCTCATCTTTCTAGAAGCATGTGGGTTGGACATTTTAGATGTAGTGGAGAATGGTCCCTACGTGCCCAAAATTACAGGCACTGAGGGATCATCCAGCATCATCAAACCAAGATCTGATTGGTCTGATGATGACAAAAAGAAAGTTGGTTACAATGCTAAAGCAAAAAATATTATAACATCAACTTTAAGTGCAGAAGAATTCTTCAGAGTGTCAAATTGCAAGACTGCAAAGGAAATGTGGGACACCCTGCAAGAAACACATGAAGGTACTACAGACGTCAAACGGGCAAGAACAAATACACTTATGCACGAGTATGAACTTTTCTGCATGAAGAAAGATGAATCTATAAATGATCTACAAACGAGATTCACACACATTATCAACAATCTACATGCCCTGGGAAAAGTTGTGGATAATGAACAGCAGATAGGAAAAGTTATGAGGTGTTTGTCAAGGGAATGGCAGCCCAAGATAACTGCTATTGCTGAATCTAAAGATCTTGCCAATATGACCATAGCAACACTGTTTGGAAAGCTTCGTGAACATGAGATGGAACTACACAGATTAAATGAGACAGAGCAATCAAATAGAAAACGCAAAGGACTTGCACTGAAGGCTCAATCTCACAAAGTGAAATCCGAACCAGATACAGAATGCTCAGAAAGTGAATCAAGTGAAGAACCTGAGATAGGTATGTTGGTCAGAAAATTCAAGAAGTTTCTGAAAAAGAAAGGAAGCCAGTCAAGAAAACAACAGAATTCAAAGACAAAAGGCTCCAGCAAAGGTGATACCAGTGATAGCAAAGTCATAACTTGCTATGAATGTGGGAAAACAGGCCACATCATATCTGAGTGTTACAAGCTGCAAAACAGAAAAAAGCCTACAAAGACTAAGGGCAAGGATCAACAGCCTTCAAACAGAAAAGCTTACATTGCCTGGAATGACAATGATGAAGATTCATCTGAAGAATCAGAAAACGAAGAAGCTAACTTGTGTCTCATGGCTAACACTGATTCAGATTCTGACAGTGAGGTAAGTACTACATCTAATCCATCTTATGATGAACTTCATGATGCCTTTAATGAATTGCATACTGAATATGTTAGTGTACTCAAACAACTGATTAGTACTAAGAAACAGCTAGAAGAAAAATGCATGTTGATTGATGAAGTTAACTTGAAGCATGAGTCTCTTAAAGACATAAATGAAAAGCTGAGAAAAGAAACTCATGAACTGAAATGTGATGTAGCTAAGTTTAACAGTGGTAAAAACAACTTAGATAGACTCCTTAGAGATCAGAGAAATTTACATGTTAAAACTGGACTTGGCTATAAACAAAGCATGCATATGAAAAGGCATCAGGAATTTGTTAAATCTAAACAAATGTATGATAACTTTACTAGACCAAATCAGAAACCATCCCCTGCTGTTGTATGTCACTTTTGCTGCAAAAAGGGACATAAGGTGTTTAATTGTAAACTGAAAAAACGTGCCAACAGAGGATGGAGACAAATTTGGAAAGTTAAGGAACCATCATTTGAAACTAACCCCCCAGGACCCAATTTAAATTGGGTACCTAAATCCAAAACCTGACTCTTTTTATGCAGATATGCTTGGCATCCAGGAATCAATCATGGTATCTGGATAATGGATGCTCCAAGCATATGACTGGAGACAAGTCCAAGTTCTTGTCTCTGAACTTAAAAAGTGGTGGTTTTGTCAAATATGGAGATAACAACAAAGGAAAGATCCTAGGCATTGGAGATATAGGAAACAACTCAATTGCTGTTATCAAGGACGTTTTATATGTTAAAGGCCTGAAACACAACTTACTAAGCATTAGTCAGCTTTGTGATAAAGGGTTTAAGGTACACTTTACTTCTACATCTTGCACACTTGAGCATAAAGAAGTTGAAGGTATGAAACTTACAGGTAAAAGAGTTAATAATATTTACATGATAGATTTTGATTCTTTACCTGCCAATGATATTTGTTGCTTGTTGTCTAGTGCTGATGAGAGCTGGTTATGGCACAAGCGAGTGGCTCATATTCATATGGACCACTTGAATAGACTTGTTAGCAAGCAGCTAGTCTTAGGTCTCCCAAATAGGAATTTCTCTAAGGATAGGCTGTGTGACTCCTGTGAGAGGAGTAAGCTGGTTAAATCTTCTTTCCCCCCTATAGACTTGGTTCAAACCAAGAAGGTTTTAGAGTTAGTGCACATGGACTTGTTTGGTCCATCTCAGGTTAGGATTTTTGGAGGGAACCTATACGGCTATGTGTTGGTAGATGATTTCACCAGGTTCACATGGACATATTTTCTGACTCACAAGAGTGAGGCATTCTCAACTTTTAAGAAATTTGCTGCTTTGGTTCAAAATGAGAATAATCAAAAAATCATATCCATAAAAAGTGATCATGGAGGTGAATTCCAAAATGATGCTTTTCAAACCTACTGTGAACATCATGGTATCAAACACATATTTTCAGCCCCTAGAACTCCACAGTAGAATGGAGTAGTAGAAAGAAAGAATAGATCCTTAGAAGAGCTAGCTAGGACCATGCTTAAGGATTCTAATCTTTCTAAGTACTTTTGGGCTGATGCCATTAACACTGCATCCCATGTAGTAAATAGGGTTCTTATTAGACCTATACTTAGAAAGACTCCCTATGAGTTATACAAAGGGAGGAAGCCTAACATCTCTTACTTTAGGATTTTTGGGTGTAAGTGCTTTGTGTTAAACAATGGCAAGGGACATCTAGGTAAGTTTGATCCTAAGGCAGATGAGGGTATCTTTCTAGGGTATTCCCAGGTTAGTAAGGCCTATAGAATCTACAATAAAAGAACCAAAACTATAGAGGAGTCTGTACATGTCAAATTTGATGAAAACTTGAACAACACTCTTCCTATAGTGGGTAACTCCTTGGATGATATTGTGGATTCTGAACCTATAGAAACCAGTGAGCCTGAACCTCCAACCAACCTTGATTGTGTAGAACCTATTAGGGAAGATGATCTACCCAAAGAGTGGAAGTTTGCCAAGAACCATCCCATAGACAATATTATTGGAGAGATTTCAAAAGGAGTTTCAACCAGAAAATCCCTTAGAGAGTTTTGCAACCTTACAACTTTTGTTTCTCAAGTAGAACCCAAAAACATTAAGGAAGCTCTTTTGGACCCTGACTGGATAGTAGCCATGCAAGAAGATTTAAATCAGTTTGAGAGAAACCAAGTGTGGACTCTTGTTCCAAGACCAGAGGATAAACATGTCATAGGAACTAGGTGGGTTTTCAGAAACAAAATGGATGAGAATGGTGTGATCACTAGGAATAAAGCTAGGTTAGTGGCCAAGGGTTACAACCAAGAAGAGAGAATAGACTATGATGAGACTTATGCCCCAGTAGCCAGACTAGAAGCTATTAGGATCCTGCTGGCCTATGCTTGTATAATGGATTTCAAATTATTTCAAATGGACGTTAAAAGTGCTTTTTTAAATGGAGACATTAAGGAGAAAGTTTTTGTAAGTCAAACTCCTGGTTTTGAAGCTTCCAAATCATGTGTTTAAACTTACAAAAGCCCTCTATGGCTTGAAATAAGCTCCAAGAGCTTGGTATGGTAAGCTGAGTAATTTCCTTTTACAAGAAAATTTTTCAAGGGGAAATGTAGACAAAACTCTTTTTATCAAAAGACAATGAAAAGACATTTTATTGGTCCAAATTTATGTTGATGACATAATATTTGGATCAACAAATGATAAGCTTTGTAAAGATTTTGTAAATACAATGAAAGGCAGATTTGAAATGTCCATGATGGGAGAATTGACTTACTTCCTGGGATTTCAAATTAAACAAACAAAAATGGCATTT
Source organism: Cicer pinnatifidum (assembly GCA_037974775.1). NCBI lineage: Eukaryota > Viridiplantae > Streptophyta > Magnoliopsida > Fabales > Fabaceae > Cicer > Cicer pinnatifidum. Next base: position 21,163,382 of record JBBPBR010000007.1, on the reverse strand, counting down.
TCCTTAGTCAATCAAAATATTGCAGTGATCTTTTAAAGAAATTTGATTTTGAAAAGTTTAAATCCATTGACACGCCTATGAGTCAGTCCTGCTACTTAGATAAGGATGAACAGGGTAAAGCTGTAGATGTGACTGTGTTTAGAAGCTTGATAGGGTCCTTACTTTACCTAACCGCTAGTAGACCAGATATCATGTTCAGTGTGTGCATGTGTGCTAGGTACCAGGCCAATCCCAAGGAATCCCACCTTAGTGCTGTTAAGAGAATCTTCAGATATCTTTTAGGAACCAAAGATCTAGGTTTGTGGTATCCTAAGGGATCTACTTGCACTCTTGTTGGTTATTCTGATTCTGACTTTGCTGGATGCAAATTGGACAGAAAAAGTACTTCTGGTACTTGCCAACTCTTAGGGAACTCTCTTGTCTCTTGGCATAGCAAGAAACAAAACAGTGTAGCACTCTCAACTGCTGAAGCTGAGTATGTTGCTGTTGGTAGTTGTTGCGCTCAAATTCTTTGGATGCAGCAACATCTCTCAGATTTTGGGGTGGACCTAGGAACCGTGCCTATTTTGTGTGACAACACTAGTGCTATTAATATTACTAAGAATCCTGTCATGCATTCTAGGACCAAGCATATAGAAATAAGGCATCACTTCATTCGAGATCAATATCAACAGGGCAAGATTAAGTTGGAATATGTCAACACAACTGAACAGTTGGCTGACATTTTCACCAAGGCCTTGCCTAAGGACAGTTTCTTCTTTATAAGAATGAAACTGGGCATTATTGATCCCAATGAAATATGATCCTTATACCCAAATCGACTGCACAATCGAGTGTCCTGTGGCCAGATAAGAATTTTTCATTCAAAACTCAATTGCAAAATCGAATGTTTGATGAAACGTGCTTCATTTTGTCAAATTGGAAACACGATATTCGATTGCACAATCGACTAGTTGGGTATCAGCTTTTATTATTCTGTTTTATTTTTCTGTATGTCTGTTATTTTTATTTCGTCAATCGGATGGACAGTCGGATGTTCACATCTCAGAAGCTTGACTGTTGAAGATGTCATCTCGTCAATCGAATGGTAAATCGAATGTTGATATCTCAAAAGCCAGACTCTTGAGGATTTTTGTCACGTCATTCGAATGGTCAATCGAATGATGAATTGGAATTTGGTTAAATATTCGACTGGACAAGCGACTGATTGGATTAAGTTTGAGATAGTTTGTTGTTAAAAACCCGAGAATCGATTGGACAATCAATTGACATATATCCGTTGAGAAAAATATAGCCGTTGGATGGATGTAACGGTTACTTTTGTAAACCCAGAAGCAAGAACATCCTATTGGGCAATCGGATTTCTACAGTGCTATATAAACCTGGAAATCCCCAATTCGATTTCCCAATTAAGTTTTTCACTCTGCTATCATCTTCATCATCCAACTTCATTCTTCTCTGCATCCAATCAATCTTCAATCTTCATACAATGGCTCGTGTCAAACAAACTGCTAGACGACCATCTTACTTTGCTGCTAAAACAATTTCCCAGAACAGCTCATCTTCATTCTCTTCTACTTCAAGAACACCTTCACCCTCACCTCCTCCACCTCCTTCACCTCCAGCCAAAAGAGTATCAATTCCTACACATAAGGTATTGGCTAAGGACAAGGGCAAAGCTGTTGCCACAACTCCAGAATCCACTAAAAAGAGGAAGGTTCCTCCATCTGAAAAATTGATGGGTGAAGCAATGAAGGAGTTAACCAAGAAGAAGAAGCCTGCATCTCCACCAAAGAAGGTTAAGCCTTCAAAGGAGAAATCTGTTGAAGGAAAAGTTGTTCCTAAATCATTTATCAAGAGAAAAATCCAAGAGGCAAGAACATTGGATTTTCAGTATTTTGATAAAAATGGTTTTTCATTTCAAAACCATTTAAGGTTTCATGGTTTGGAGAACTTTCTGTCTTGTTCTCTAGATGTGTATCCAAGGCTGGTGAGAGCCTTCTACTCAACTTTTGTTCTGACAAAAACTGGTTTTGCTGCTGAAGTGAAGAATAAAAAGATTTCAATGACATTTGAGGAGTTTTCCAAAATGACTGGTTTACCTTTCAGCGGGTATACCATTGATGGTAGAGCACAAGATGCTCCTGAAGACGAAGGATGGGAAAACTCAATAGACAAGCATGTTGCATTACAAGAACTGATGATTGATGGGTTCACTGAGAAAGGAACCATTCAAGATGGACAAATGAAGGTTGAGCACAGGCTACTCATGTATGTGCTAACAAGGATGTTAGTACCTAGAGCTGGAAACCATGCAGTTGTACAGCGGCTGGACATTGTCCTGCTATGGGGGCTGTACAAAGAGCTCCAGATGAGCTGGACATGGATAGTGCTGCTGAACATGCTGGAGTCAGCACAAGGAAAGCACATCCTGCCCTACCCCCAACTGGTGATGAGAATTTTGAGGCATTTCAAGGTGTCTCTAGCCGATGAAGAATCTCTCACAACTACTCATACATTTGGTGAAGTAATAGTCAACCAAATGCAGATTAGACGCATCAACAACGTGTGGACGAGAACTCCATCTACTGCTGATCATGCACAACCCAATGTTGATCAAGCCCAGTCAAGTGCTCAAGCACCTGCACCAGCTGAAGGTTCATCTGAAATCATGGCAAAGCTGATGGAGGTCTTGAAATTTCAAGCTGAACACAGTGAACGAGTGGAAACGTCTCTTCTCAAGCTTCAAGCTTCCTTGGAATCTGTTCAGAAGGATGTTGCTGCTATTCAGGAGCACTTAGGGCTCAAACTGTCTTTTGAAGACATTGCAGAGATTGGAAGGCAATCAACTGCAGAACCAAACCCGGACGACGCAAACGGTTCTAATTCTCATGGGGAGAAGACACCTGCTGAGGCTAATACAGCGGTCTCTCCTCCTCCTGCTGGTGATAATGAGGATCAGTCCTAGTGCTTTGGTTGTTTAGGTTTAGTTGCTGTTTGTTTTTTGTTTGTTGCCTTGTTCTCTAAACTGTTGGTTTAATTTGATTAATTTCCTCTTATATGTATATCTTTTTGTTTTTAATGCCAAAAGGGGGAGATTAATATTAATTTGAGATTATTTGCCATGCATCTGATTAATATGTTATGATCTGATATTGTATATGTTGTGATATTGTACGTGCTCTGATTAATTCATATTATAAGTGCTTGCAAGTGTTCTGGTACATAATACATATCATGCATCTGTTCTGATCCATATTAGATGCACCCTGTGTATGCGCTGAAAATGTTTTGCATCATACAATCCAAAACTCAGGGGGAGATTTTAAAATAATCTCAATATTAACTGTATGTTTGTCATTAAATCAAAAAGGGGGAGATTGTGTGTCATAAGCTTCCCTGATCAAGTTTTTGATTTAAGTCCCAAACATACAGTGCACATGAAAGATTTGCTTTATCTAATGTTTTGAATTAAGAAACATTTCAGGCAAACATGAAGACACCACACACATGGAACAATGGCTTGCAACTCAAGGAATCAACCAAAGTTGGAGGATGCACTTGAGGAAGATGCAATTTGTATAGTGGTATTAGGTGTCTAAGTATCAAGTTGAGTGAACAAATCACTAAGGTCTCACACTTAAGTAATTGCCAATGAACTTTTATCATTCATTCAAGTTTTATCAAACTCAACTCTGAAACAATCGACTATACAATCGATTGGAGGGCAAATCAATCGAATGGCACATAAACTGTTAAACATAACTGAGGTCTGTAACAGGCTCAGTCGATTGTCAACTCGATTGCACAATCGATTGACAATTTGATTGATGCTGAATTTCAAGTTACAGAAAGAACTCAATTTTTGCCAATTCGATTGATCACTCGATTGTCCACTCGATTGGCAACTTGATTGTTTGAAGTGTCTGAATCACTTTGATCACGACACTTGATTGACAAATCGATTGATGCTAAATTTCAAGTTTCAGAGAGCATTCAATTTTGGACAATTCGATTGCTCACTCGATTGAAAGGAATTATAGCATCATATCTGAATCACTTTGATCACGACACTCGATTGACCAATCGATTGATGATATTTCTCAAGATATAGTGAGCACCCAGTTTTGGCCAACTCGATTGCTCACTCGATTGAAAGAAAGTCATAGCATCAGGTCTGATTCAGAAATTGAATAAATCGAATGTACAATCAAATGAATCCTATATATTTCAAGTTTCCAGAAACACAGAACATACGAAACTCGATGCAGCAATTGACTAGATCTTTATATAGTCGATTGGGCAATCGACTGTCCTGATGTTTTCCTTGAATATATATAAGGTGTTTCAATCATTTTAAAACATAACTCTTGCACAAAACTTTTCATATTTTTTTCAGAATCTCTTGCTCTCAATCTTTGCATACATCTGAAAAACACTTTGAAAGAAAAGTTTCTTAACACACAAAAATATCCATTGGCAAATCAATTCTTTGTGTGATGCTAGAGTGATTGAACACAATTCTTGATACTTCTCTTTTTTTTTTGTTAAAGACAATTCTTTGTATTTGAAGCTGTAACAAATCCAGTTTGGAAACTGGTGGCTATCCTTGTTGGTGTGTTATCATCAAGAGGAAGTCTACTTTGATCTTGTGTGAGTTTGGGGATAAACTACAAGGATCAAAGGGCATCAAGATAGGAGTGAAGGGTGTTAGATTGATAGGTCTTGAAGAAGACTGGAAAATCTGTAAATGTACTCGAATTCATTCTTTAGTAAAAAGGCTGGAATCATATTGTGATTTCGGGACTGGATGTAGGTCGTTGGATTAACGGCTGAACCAGTATAAATCTTGGTGCAATCTTTCTTATCCCTTCTCTTTAATTTTCAGTATTGTATACCTGCTTATTCTTGTATGCTTCTTGTTATAATTGTATGTGATTTTTAATTTACGCTGTGTATGAGTTGTATGAATGTTGCATGATTAATTTGGGAATTATGTCGAACTAGTTGGATTTGATCTTAATTCTCTCGTTGTTAATCAAAAGAAGTCATAGTTTTCCAACACTTTACGTTCTCCAAATCAAATTTCTATATTTCCTTATGCGTTATAATTGTATCATGAGTGACATTATCTTTATTGCTTTTGACTTATATAACTCAACAAAAAAAGACCTGACACAAGAGGCATGTGAGCTGAAGATGAACAGATGGAGGTTACAAATTAGGTTTTAACCAAATGTTTAAGATTTTTCACAAATTTGTTAATTGTTATTCCATTCTAACAAGTCAAGTTTACAAGGAAATAATTTTTTCCTCCATCTCATTTTAAATGCCTCATTTGCCATTTCTTCTTGTCTCTAATTATTTGTCATTTTACAATATCAAACAACATTAATTATTTTTTCCACTAATAATTTTATTTGTTATATTTCAACTAATCAAATTTTTTCGCTAATTGCAATTAATAAAAACATTTAAGTAAATGAAATATTTTATCATTGAAATCAAATCAACTAATTATTTTCTAAAGAATTGTACACACCTCAATTGAGATATTTAACATGAGACGGAGAAAACACTTATCTTGAAGAGTAATGTTGTTTTTCACACTAATACAATAAAAACAAAGTTTCTATCGGGTTCTAGAATTACTCTATTCTAAATGCACATATTTTCATAATCAAATTTAAATGATATATTTTTTAAGTTGCACTTATGTTATGCATTTGTTTTAGTTCAAACTT
>JBBPBR010000007.1:21123119-21146597 GCA_037974775.1 Cicer pinnatifidum | reverse complement strand
TATATGTGTGTGTGTGAGATTTGGTTTAATTCAATTTTGTAAATTGATTTACAGTTTTTTTTTTTCCTTGATCAGTTTGAATAAGTAATTTTTTTTATCAGTTTGAATATGTCATTAGGGTACTAGATTTGGGCCTAAGTCTAGATAATGTGATGAATGCGGGAGATGATTACATTTGTTGATGTGTGTAGTTTGTTAGAGGGAAATGACAGCTATATAAAGGTTATGGATAGCAAGAGTGAAGGCGTTCATTTTGTTAAAAACCTTGTGGTTTGGTTTGGGTAGAGAGAGAAATGTCTCTTCTCAAAGGAACTTTTGCTCTGGAGTTACACTGAATTTACTATCACTAATACATTTTGAGAAGGAACTTTTGCTCTGGAGTTACACTGAATTTACTATCACTAATACATTTTGAGGATACTTTAGAGTCTCTCTTCTAAAATGGATTCTTTGCTTTCCACCTCAAGAAAAGTTAACTTTGGATTAATTTAATCCATTAGATAAATTGAATGTTCCAAATAAAATCACATCTCACTTTTTTTATTTCTTATGACACTTAAAAGAGGAAACAAATATAAAGCCACATGCAACGTTTCTATTGTTCATGCAATGCTGATGTCATTGCTGTCACACCGTATTAAAACAAGACTATTACAGTAATGCTAAATAGTTGTCGTGTGGTGTTTGCATACACCATGTTGATAAGATCCATATGTATATATCAAATTGGTCAATCCACAGGTTGTGTAAGAAAATGCTTATAAACACATTACTCCAATTGAATCCTTCTACTCTAATTCTCCATATTTATCTCATTGGTCCCTTCCAGAATTTTTGTCCCGAGTGAAATATTCCATAAATTACAATACTATTTGCAGGAGATATGTAGACACATTTTTCTGTTTCATTCTCTTGATAGACAGTTTTGACAACACAAAGACAGAGACATGAAGATCATTATGCAGAACTTGAAGCTGTCATAGGATTTTTGGGACTGATAGAAAATTTGTTACCTAGTATTAACTTTTTAAGACATAATATATAAAACGAATTGTGTAGTTCAACTGTAAAGTATTTCATTGTCAAAGAACAATGAGTGTATGTTATATGTAATGTAGGTCATGGCATTGTAATAAGTGATGGTATCAAGTAGTAAGTAAAGTTAAAAAAAATTATGTTATGGAATTTGTTATGCCATTTATAAAAGAGTATTGTGTGAATGATTATTTTGCAATTGTTGTGCTTGTGCCATTGTGCCATTTATTATTGTTGCAATATTTTAGTTTATTAGTAGTAACCTGCTTTAGTGTAAGAATAAAGCTAATTTTGACTTTTTTATTGTAATAACCTGCTTTGCTTGAACAAATTAATGGTTATGGTAAACTTTTCATTCTTTAACTCAAATATTTGTGTTGCAATCAGTTCTAGTTTCAGATCTGTGTTTGCTAACTAAAGCATCTCTATTGTCTACCTTTCATAGCCCTTCCTTGCAACCAGCAAATCTACACGATGATATAGTACCGTCTTTTTTTACTCTTGTTCGCATAATATCTTCTGACTCCAAACCCAACATGTGCATTATATCCGAGCCAAAATTGATCAGCTACCTTTATATTGTAAACTTTCATACCAACTCTTGGCTTTCCATCAACATTTGATGATGTCATGTTTGATCAAACTCTTCAAATAAAGTAACCTGACAAATAGAAGAATTCAATCAAATATTCAATTATTCTATTTCTAATATAAAAATGATAATTATTAGTACTAAAGAAAAATGTCTTTTCTTTTTTTGGTGAATAGTAAAGGGCAAAGCCCCTACTAAGAAGATATGTTAATTCTCTGCGGAGTAGCAAGTTGCATTACAAGTTATCTGAACTCGTTTATGTGAATGTTGTCTATCACAAACATACCTGTTTGTGAAATCCCAGAGAATAGAAATAAACAAACTCAGACAATTCTTTCACATAAACGATCAATAACTAAAAGAATATGAATTATTTCAAAATCTATACAATTTATCAGTAATGAAATACCATACCTCCTTTGTGTTTTAAGCTTTTTTTAAGAAAACGAAGCATATGAAAACTTCAGTAAAAATGGAGGCAAATAAACTTATTTGAAATAAACAGAATTTTAACATATGAAAAGAATCGTAATCCAGGCACTTACCGCTGCAAAATATTCCTTAATCCAAATCAAAAATCCAAGATTTAGCACTTCAAGATTCAAAATAGAGGTCTCACGCAAATGAAGGTTGTCTAGCCTAAAAGAAAAAGATGGAAAAACTCACTCATTCACACATAGACATACAGAATATGATTTGAGGGTAAACATTCAGCAAAACAGTTATTTTTCTGCAGAGTTATGCTGTTTCACTAGTTGAAGAAATCAATTAAACTAATCATAGGTTGTTAAAACTTAAACTCTCAAGGAAACTCAAAATCTTACTTTTACAATCTTAGATCACAAAAACAAATTCATGTTAAATTGAAATCACATAACCATGTAGCTCCATTAATTTAATGGGAGGTCTTGAGTTTGACTCAAAAGTCTCAACAAGAGCAAAATTGCTTTTCTTTAAAACAAAATTAAATTATTAAGGCAACACATCCTGCTGATAATATTTGATTGAGATACACTATAGCATCATCTCACCACAACAATAGAACATACATTTTACCATTCCATTCCAGCCACAAGTTCAGGACCATAGAAAAAGCAATTTTAGTAATAACAGTCTTTAGCAAACCCAAGTTAATTAACATAAAAGAATACAGGACAGACCACATAGATTGGCTGCTCAAAGAATCACATATTAGCAAACACAAAAATAGATTGAACAAAGGAAGAATTAGAACTAATCAATATTCGTGAAGGTAATGAGAATGCTGCAACAAAACAATATGCACAATCAGAAACTCACCCTTCAAGTAACAATTTTTATGAAGCATAACAAGAAACAAGCAAATCCCAACCACCATTAGCTGCTGCTGCTTGCCACCACTGTTCATAGGGACTGACGAAAAATACACCAGATAAAAAGTGCAGTAGTAGTGAGTTTAAGATAGTAGTGAAGTGGAGGGTTCCATTCCATCTATGTAGCTCCAGATAAAAATCTGTAAATTCATGCAAACAATAAAATGAAATGTATGGGAGATTATGGTACATATAGCAATTTTTTTAAAAAGGTGTCATACCACATCATTAGATCCAGACATCAAGGGCGAATCATTGGAATTACATTGATCGGAAATAATTGAGCTCTGGTTAACCTGACCTTTTTTTGCATCTACTACGAATAATCTTACAATATTTACACACAACCAAATTCCACAGCAAAATTGCCAAATTATAGTGGCAAGTTGCAATTCAATTTTCATCAGAAACCTCACCAATAATCACCACAAGAGCAAACACCATCCTTAAAATGGTGGAATCTATGAGTATCTCTAACAACAATTTCACGTTCAACTATTTTGGAGATTAACTTAGCAGCAATATGGCAATCTCCACAAACACGAAGGTTTTTGGTAATTCTGATTTGAGACTCTTGTGTATTCAAAAGAGCAAACACAATAGCTAACTTTTCACTATGAACAGCTAGATGGCCTTCCTTATCCTCCTCCTCCACATCATGAAGTGCAGAATCAGTCTCGGGTACATATCCTAACTCTTTCATCTTCCCCACCAGCACACCTAGCTCTTCATATATCTCTTTTGACTGCGGATGCGACGTGTCGCCCGCAAGAAATGTATGAACTTGATTGTTTAGCTCAACATTACTGATGCCAGGCGTTTTCCGAATATGCCTTTTCTTCATTAGTGATCGAATTTCTGTTACTTCTTTCCATCTACCAGCCTTTGCATAAATATTAGATAACAACACATAGTAACCTGATTGCTCAGGAGCTAATTGAAGTAGGTTGTCAGCTGCTACAAGTCCAATATCCATATTTGAATACACCCTGCAAGCGCTAAGAAGTGTCCCCCAAACTCTTTCATTTGCCTCAATTGGCATCTGTTTGATAAAATTATAGGCCTCATCTACTCGCCCGGCACGTCCTAATAGATCAACAAAACAAGCAAAGTGTTCGATTCTTGGTGTTATTCTATAATTATTTGTCATCTGTTTAAAGTAAAGTTTCCCTTCATCCAATAATCCTGAATGGCTACAAGCCGAGAGAACTGCGACGAATGCAATAGAATCTGGACTTTGACCTGAATTTAGCATTTCTGTGAAGAGTGCCACAGCACTACTGCCTTGCCCAGTCGTACCATAAGCAGATATCAATGAAGTCCATGATGCAACATCACGGAACTTCATTCTGTCAAACACTCTTTTTGCATCTTCTAAACATCCACACCTAGCATACATGTCTATCAAAGAATTCTCCAATAGCAAATTTGGACACAATTTCTTCCTCTCAACGTATTTATGAATCCTCCTTCCTAACAACAATGCCGAAAGATCCCCACATGCTGGAAGAACACTAGCACATGTGATTGCATCTGGTTCCATTCCACCTTTTTCCATTTGCAAATACATATCCACAGCTTTTTTGGGCATGGAGTTTTTCATATAAACTCTTATCATCACATTCCAAGATATCAAACTCTTCCTCTCCAAATTTTCAAAAATCTTCTCAACATACAAAACATTCTCCAACGAAGTGTTGGCTACAGCTGGCATGAGACTAGCCATTGTACCACAATCTGGTTGCTGTCCCAAATTATCCATTTCCCTACAAATCTGCAACGCATCATCAAACCGCATATTTTGTGCGTACCCCGCAACCATTGAGTTCCACGAAATAACATCCCTGCATACCATTTCATCAAGAACATGCCGGGCCTCAACCAGGCATCCACATTTCCCATACATAGCAATGAGACCATTACCAACAAACAAATTCAAATCCAGTCGAACCTTCAACACAGCTCCATGAAGCTGCAAACCATAGCTCAAATTGTCAGAGCAAGAGCAAGCCTTAAGGACACAAGGGTATGTATAATTATCAGGTTTAAACCCTCCATTAACCATGTCCCTAAAAACAAACAATGCATCATTGTACCAGCGGTTATTCACGTAGCTTCTGATCATGACATTGTAGAAAACAACATTCCTTTCAAAAATTTCATCAAACACCTTGCGTGTCATCCCGGGTTCTCCACATGCAGCATATGCCCTCATGAGTTTGATCCCCAGAGATGGGTTTTGGTGTGAATTGAGATAAAAAATCTTGGAGTGGAAATTTTTCAAGGTTTTGATATTTGGGTTTTGGTCTAGTGCTTTGGCTAGAAGTTCCAAAGCAAGAATTGGGTTTTGTGTTATTGATTGGTGGAATGAAGAAACCAACGCTTGTAATTCAGAAATGTGACAAGACAACCTATGAATAGGTAACATTTTACTTGTAGGTCACTTGTATTAGAAAACTTCTTAATCTCTGCAAACTGTGAATATCCTAGATAAAATAAGAATGGCATTTTTTAGTACACCAGATTAAAAAACTCAATTAGCAAGGAAATTGTGAATTCAATGTTGAAAAAAAAATTATAAAGAAAGAGAAATAAAAGAAAATGAAGAAGAGCATACGGTAAGCCATATATGAATAAATCAGTTCTCAAAAATCCGTTGAATATTTCCATCGGGAAAAGGATAACCACTCATTGTTGATGCAATACCTGCTAGTAATCTGCAAAGAATCAAAAGTTTTGTTTTAAATCCGGAATCAAAAGATTCAAAACAATTCAAGGTACAGCAACTTAGTAGAACGGAGCTACAATAAAGAAAGATTCATCATCACCTCAAATAAAAGATACAAACAAGAAAATCAAATGATGATAATGAAAAAAAAAAACACTGAGAAAATGGGTTCCTGTAGCCAAAAAGAAGGGGGAACTGCAAGAATGTAGTGGTTATGGCGAGAAGGTAACAAAAAGAGAAAGAGAATGCAACCAAGAAGACCAAATGAACCAATGCCGATGAGTCATAGATATAATGTCAAACAACTCAAAGGGGCCTATGTTACACAAATATTACTGAAACTAACCCAATCCAAAAATAAATAAGTAAACCTCTAATAATTGGGGATTTCCATTTGAGACATTATCTTCATAAACCAAAAAACCATGGTTGAGTAAGCCACTAAAATTATGTTCATAATGTGGAGTTTCAAAATTAGATAATTTATAAAAAGTCATGAAATTAACCCTTCATGATATAAATTGATGAAAATAATAATTCAACTTCGATTTGTTATTGAATCATAGCTCATTTTCTCTATGGTTGTGAAACACTATACTTAACTTACCATCTGGTAATATACTTGGAACATATTCTAGTGTCTATTATTAAAATAATACAATGTCACAAGACAAGCAAAAATCTGAATTCTAAATTTGTATAACCACTAACCAGTAATGTCAAACATATTTAGCATCCTCAAGAACACACAACATAATGAATACTACTTAATATAAGTCTAGTCCTAAAATAAAATAAAACATCTAAGCTGTTGAAGGCTCACCCCAGCGTGGCCTTAGCACATGATTATCCCAGTATTTCATGGATCATATATCAATTAAACCTAAAAGTGTGTTTGGGTCTGCGCAGACAAAAATTGATTTTGAATGAATTGGTTTATAAAATTGACTCTAGCAAAAAATGAATTAAATAATAAATTTGAGAGTAAAATTTTAGAGGCAAAAGCTCCAAATGAAGCTTGAAGTGAGAATCAACTCTGGATACAAAATCAATTATACTCAAGCACATCCAAACATGTTATCGATTATACTTGTACACGTCTATAATCAATTTTGATTCTTCAATAAGTGAAACTAGACATGCACTATCAGTTTCAAGCTCCAAACTTCCGCAAACACACCCCCACCGGCGACGAATTTCTAGACATTACAGCAAACTGAAGAATGGTTGATAATAAAAATAGTGCTCACCGATTACAGGCGGTGGCGAACATTGGTGATGGTTCCACGTGAAGGTAAGTGGAGTGTTGATGGCCCACAGCGCAACTAAAAACGCCGTCGACTTCTCAGTGACCACCGCAACGTCGATTAGTGAGGGTAGATAGTAAAAGTGGTAACAAATATCGACGACGTCGTTTTGGGGAAAACCAAATATGCATCAATGTGAACCGTTGGATGAATCGACCAATCAATATTTTTGAATATAAACATTTTAGGTATAAATGAAATCATGATTTTATTAGAAATTAGAATATCTAATTAATTTATTATAGAATAAAATAAAACCAATTCATCCAACGACAGATTAATAAGAAAAGTGGGGTATTTAAAGTGTATAACTGAGCTGGTATGAGTTATAAGGTGAGGAAGTAAAGAAATTACAACAAGTTATAATATTATCTCTCTACTCTAAAAGTAAAGCTTGTGACAGACGTATAAGTTATATTTATAGTTTAACAAATTTATCAATTAACTTAACAATTAAATAATTAAATAATTTTCAATAACTTTTTCAATAAAAAAATATATATAACTTTTTTTAAAATTTCTACAAAATATTCTATGTAATTTTAATGAGTTTAAATTTATAAAATTTTTATTTAAACTTTTAATTCATTCATAATCTAGAGAGAATAATCTAATATTCAATACATCTCTCAAAAAGACTTTATAGACTCAAAATAGATGTAAAATACATCACGACTCAACAGACTTTACAAAAAAAAGGGTCATCGATCAAAGAAGCCTACAAAAAAATATATAATCGAGAAGGGGTAAATAATAATAATAATAATAATAATAATAATAATAATAATAATAATAATAATAATAATAATAATAATAATAATAATAATAATATGAAGGGGTAAATTACAAAGACTTAGTGAGGAGACAACAACACCACCAATTAGAAGGAAAACATAAAAAAGACACGAAAAAATATTTTACAATCTAATGTCAATTATATTAATCAATACTGTCAAAAATATATATAACTCTCAGCTAAAGTATACATACGATAAAATCATTAAACTTGTAATTTTTAGTCGTGCAGGCAAAAATTTAAAAATCCAATTTATAGAAAAGTGAAATCACAATGAGAAAAAACACAAAAATCATAGGAAATCAAACAAGTAAAAATATGAATTCTTGATAACCAAGAGGCGGTTTCATCTCATTGATAGCTTTTTCCTCTTAAGAATAGTATTTCTCCTAGGGGTGGCTCAATCTAACGGATAGTCATCTCCTTTTAATCCCATAACACATCATCACACATCAATTAGGGAGCTTACATCTGTTGATAGTCCTCTCCTTCTACGGATGACATCTTTCATAGAGGCAGCTTCATCAGATAATAATTAAAATGATGTAACTAAGTGCACCTATTGCCGTTAACATTTAATAATTATAACAACGATTTCCACAACACATGTTTAAACGCTTTATAACACATAAATAAATCAAACTACAAACATATATCACATAACAAAGACTATGACAATAAATAAAAAGGTTGAAATCGAGAAAAATTCAAAGGTTGTGTTCCTCAAATTTTTTAAAATAAATATTTTACCATAGAAAACGACTAAAATAATAATTATAGCAAAAATAAAAATGTGACAATGACCGTCGTCTACTCACTATTATGGAGAAACGCTTAAGTTTGTTCTCCAACAACTCTCAAGTATCTGGAAAAACCTCAGCTGACAAATCTGAGTATAAAAAATATTCTCCAGACTTCAGAAAAATTATTCCATAATTTAGCTAACTCTAGAAAATCATAAAAATCTTTTAAATCTACTTTAAACAAAAAAATAATATTTTTAACCAAAACTACATTTTTATTGAGATTCATACCAGTTTTAGAGTTGTGTATTTACCTCAAAAAATCTTAATAAACAACTTTTAAGCAATGGATACCCTTCTCCTTCTTTAGAGCACAAACCCTACCCCAAAAAATTCTATCCAAGAACTTGTGAAAATATGATAAAGTTTGTTTAAGAAATGTATACCCTTCCTGTGAATTTATGATTTGAGGAGGCTAGTTTATGACTTTAAGAGAGAAGAAGAAGAAGAGAAAAAAAAATGAAAATAGGAGTCGGGGTGGAGAGGTATCCGAGAGAGAAGAAGAAAGAACGGTGAAAGAGAGATGAAAAAAAAAAGAATGCAGTTGGTTTTAATTATTTAATAACATTAATATTAATAATTAAAAAAATTATAATAATAAAATATAGCATTTTATTTGATTAATATCAATTCATATATATTTATTTTATTGATTAATATCTATATTTGAATTTCTCTACAAGTATCATCTTCGGATGTAAATGTTTTTAGTTTAAGTGTTCATATTTTTAGTTGTATTGTATAAAACTTAAACAACCTTCCTGAGTCAAATAAGTTGATTTTTTTGCATAGCGGAATTTTGGACACATTTAATCACTTAATATGTTTAGATTTCTTTATAGAAAAAGCACTTTATTCTTTTTTCGATGTTTAGTTATTAGATGCTTCAAGCAAAGCAAATAAAATGAGGGTAACAAAATTGCATAATCGTAATACGTATCTAACAAAACAAGAAATGAAGTGTAAATTACACTATTGTTCCAAAAAATGCACCAAAATACTGATTTTATACATTAGTCTAAGATGCACTTAACTAACGTCATTAAATTACTTCAACAAACCAATCATTCCAAAACAAAATAACAACATTAGGAGCCAAGAGGTGATTTTCAAAGTGTAATGGCTTGTTATTCTTGCCATGGAAAATTGGAAATACATTTACAGACTACCATGCCAAATATTTTTGGTCACATTATTCATTCAATTCGATATAAAAATTACACGAATGAAAGAACACACAAATAATATAGTAGTTAAGTATTTTTGTTACCATAACATTCTCAAGCTATGCATAACCATTCCCAAGCCTTTTGTATTTGTACAAATAATCATTTGAATTTCTTTGACACAATCTTTCATTGAAGGTCTCTCGT
The DNA here is from genome assembly GCA_037974775.1 of Cicer pinnatifidum. NCBI lineage: Eukaryota > Viridiplantae > Streptophyta > Magnoliopsida > Fabales > Fabaceae > Cicer > Cicer pinnatifidum. Next base: position 21,136,611 of record JBBPBR010000007.1, on the reverse strand, counting down.
TACTCTCTGGACGGACACATCGTGATGCAAGATTGGCAAACATAAATATCGATTCGATGGTGTAAGAATTTCGAGGCATATCTGGATCAATCACCTTACGTAGCATCTTGCATTCGTTTAGTAAATGTCTCACCTATACATCAATGATAATCATATTAAATCTTTTCGCTATATAAAATCATGTTTGAATAAACAACGTTAAACGTGTGTAGCATTATCATAAAAATGATTTTGTATAAATTATTTCTATAATAAAAAAATAAAATAAAGACAAATTACTTTCATATAAATTGTTCTAAAAAAATTATAAAAATAATTAACTGAAAACTACTTATGCACATGTTCATAAATTATCTCAAGTACTAAATCTAACTATTTAGACATGTCACTAGAGTCTAGAAATGTAAAATTTAAACACAAACAAAAACATACAAGAAAGATTATCCACAAGGATGATTGAAAAAATATTATGCATTACATATTAATGATCAAATCAACACCTACCTGAAGTACAAGGTTTTGATCATTTGGACCTTGGTTTAGATCTACAGCTCTACGTCCTGTCAAAAGCTCAAGAAGAACAACACCAAAAGCATAAACATCACTTTGTAGAGTGAGTTTCCCTGTCTGTTCGTGGAACAAATACATTTATTATGTCAGTATGAGATCTCTTTTGATTAGAAATTTGGATGTATAATAATAATAACAATAATAATATATGAGAAAGAAAGTAGGTTAAGTTTGTAGATGATGCCATTTGGAAAGAAAAAAAGGTTGTTTTCCGTGTTTCTTGTATAAATCTTTGAAAATAAGACACCGACAAATGTATTTATGTTTAACTACTTACATTTTTTTGTGTTGATATGTTAATTTTGTGTCATTATCTGTATCAGTGTTTCATAGTTTACAATTTAATAAACTGTAAAGGAAACTAAATTTTTTATTTTGCTGTGGCTAGAAATTTTAGGACTAATGAGGACAAGAGTTTCAACTTTAAGTCTGTTAATGCTAAATTAGATGCTCTTGAATTTGTTTTAAGAAAATAATTAACTACAATTATCATATGAACACATAGGTGGCAAAAAAAATGAGTATAGATAGATACATACTGATGTATACTCAGGGTCAAAATAGCCAAAGGTACCAAATACTCTAGCAGTTACATGTGTCTCCTCTCCTTCTGGCATTAGCTTTGCAAGCCCAAAATCAGATATCTACAAACATGGTGGTTAATTTTGACTCAGTAAACATTTGGTATTCAAATTGTGAATCCGAACATCTATTTTCTTAATAGTGAATTGAACCTTGTTGTAAATTGTAAAAACAAGACATATTTAAATAAACAAACAAGTGACGTAGAAAAAGGGGATGACTACACCGAGTAAGTATTGACTCGTTAAAATCAATTGAGATTCATCATTGTTAACAGGAGTTTATCATAGTAACTCAGAATTTTAGATAAAATTCATATTCAAAATAGATAATACTAGAGATTCGTATCATTGAGTTCAGTTTTACAAGATACACATAACTATGTTATGTATGGTAAACAAGACATATGTTATAAGTCATTGTTGATAGTTGACTTATTATACCTTGGCTTCAAAATTGACATCTAAAAGAATATTGGTGGACTTGAAATCTCTATGAACAATAGGAATTCCAACACAAGAACTTGAATGGAGATAAGCAAGCCCTTTTGCTGCACCTAATGCCACTCTTAGTCTTTGAGGCCAATCCATTTTTCTTTCCTTGATTCCTAAAATAGGATTATATATTGGTTAATATAAACAAAGTTGACATAATGTAAGAAATTTTCACATGTAGATTTTAGGCACATGACAAACCATTCAAATGATCTTGCAGGTTTCCATTATGCATATATTCATATACTAAGAATCTATGCTTTCCATCTGCACAATACCCTATCAAAGAAACAAGATTTGGGTGGTCTAGCCTGCTCAATATGTCGACTTCTACCCGAAATTCGCGCTCCCCTTCGGCTTCTTGAATCGCCAGTAGTTCCATTTTCTTCACTGCTACAACCTTCACAAGGAGACACAATTAAATCTATATTTATAACTAACTCAACAATATTGAATTATATACTATAGTTCTAAATTGCAGTCTGCAACCACAATTTCGGTCACAATTTAGAAAAATATGTATATATGAAAGCTACAACTTATCTTACAAAATTTTGAGAATTATTATAACATATCCAAAAACAATAACTATTAATTGGTTATTAAGTTATTACCTGTCCTGACTTCAAAATGCCCCTGTAGACCCTACCAAATCCTCCTTTTCCAACAAGATTATCATCACTGAATGAACATGTTGCATCATCCATTTCCTTGAGTGTGAAAACAGATGATCCATGCCTCCTTTGAGTAGTTTGTGGTGTTTGATCTTCAAGTTGCCAAAACTCTGCAGGCTTATATATCCCTGAAATACATTGAATGTTTAAAATGTTACAAAGTTGATCACGTAAGAAAATCGACTATTTAGATTAAAGGCGTGATATCTCATATCTAACATTGTCCAATACCAATAACAAGACACCAAAATATATAGTGTCATTCAATGGCTTCCATTTACTTAAATTATTACTAGTATCTAGTGTTCGGGTTTGTATTAGTGTTTCATAGCTAAGTAGAAGCTTACAAGGGTCTGAATGATCTTGAGACATGCTTCGTCGACGCTTGTTCCAAGCCGAGACGAAACCAAATGGCATGGTGGCTCTATCTTGTTTGTATAATTCTCTTTTAAGAATTTTGAAATGAAAGGAACTAACAAACCAAAATACTCAATAAATTAAATATTGATTCTCCAAGAAAAAAAAAATCACATTGTAATAGTATACTTAGTATGCATTTGAAAGAGTTTTTTTTTTCTTTTATAAAAGTATTTATTGAGAATCTTTTATGGAGTAAGTATTGAGAAAGTGTTGAGTTAGATTAGAAGAATACTTCATAACACATCCCTCCAACAACATGTATTTTTCAGAGAATTTGAGATAAGTGCTTTAAGAAAGAAAAAAAAGCTGAGAAAAAGAAAAGTTGAAACTGTTTGCTTACCTTTTTTTTACTTTGATAAGGAAAATGAAACTGCAGCATCTATTTTCAGTTTCAGCATATAATATACGTTTACGTTGTTTATACATACACATTTGAAAATAATTTTCATTAGCTTTTCTTGAGTCTTCATCATAAATATGGTTTTTTACCTTGTTCATAAATCTTTCTTTTTATGGTGTAACCGTCATTGTTGCTATTAATGTCTATCATTATCACTCATTGATTATGATTTTGAATTTAATGTCTATCATTTTTTAGAATCTCTATACTTTCAGTCAATTACCATCTGTATTAATTTAAATGTATATATAATTAGATTTATAATTAATTTAAATGTTAGTTCACTCTAAACTTTTTTTCTTTTTTTCCAATAAAAGGATCATTTTAACTAACTTTATTTTAATATGAGATTTATGTCAATTTGGTCTAATGGGTAAGGTTCTTAGTCACATATCACAAGGATGTATGTTGGATTTTAACTACTTATGTGAAAATTTGGTTGGTTGATAAAATGTAAGTACATTACATTAAATTTTTATTTATAAAAATAATCTTTTATTTTACTAAAAGAGATATTCATTAATTCAAATCAATAGTATAGTTCGAAAATAACACAAATTTAAAATAATTAACATTAAAAGTGTTTGAAATATTTATATCTCAGGATATGTAATGTTGAAATTTAAAGTAATTAAAATTAAAAGTGTATGAAATATTTATATCTCTGGAGATCTAGTGTTGACGATCAAGTCATTTGACAAAATATTTATGGCACATATGATAGTCAGCAAAAGAGCAAAATTAATACCAGTGTTCTCAGCAAAACAACCGAATCTCATAGCATTTTTGTCTCTGAAATTTCCACCACAAGCAGTTGGCCAAGACTCTCTAGTGTTGTGAGGATGACAAAAACACACATGGAGCTAGTTGTGTTCATTTTCGTTCAAGTAAGGAAACTTCATATATAATAATATAGATTATGTATTTCAGTTGATATTTTTACCTTGGAATCTGGCTTGGTTACGACATAACCAAATTATGTTGATGATGTAAATCATTGCATAAAGGATAATCATTATGTATTGTGGTGACCAGCCTCTATCATGTTGGACTTGACAGTTAATTGTTGAGCCAAACTAGTTCCAAAGCTTGATTGCAAATGGACAATTACAAAACAAATGATGGCTTGTGTCATTGGTTGGAAGTTCATTATTCATCATTCTCCAACCAAGAAGGGATTTAGAAGGTGGGATAACATTATTCTAAATAATTTTGGCCCAACCTATGTTATGTCCAAGCTTAAAAAAGGAAAGAGTCTTTAAAAGACAATTTCCCATAATTAGAGTGAATCCAAAGCAATTGGTCTTTTTTTTTATTTCGAGGGGAATGTTGATAATTTAAACCAAGGAATCATTGTTGAGTAGGCAACTAGGCATGCATAATTTCAGTGGGAATATTCCATTGAGAATTCTTGATAAAGTCTTTCACTCTTGCTTTTAGTAAGTGATGTACACCTATAGGTATGTTAAGGATTTCAACAAAAGGTGTTCCACAATAGAAGTCAATCCAAAAGTTGATGTTTTCTCCATGCCAAGTAATCAAGTGCTATTATCCAAGATGACTGGAAATTTGTCTTTGATATTAGACCATATAGAAGAAAATATAGTGATAGGCTTTTGGCTTCTAATGACTCTACTTCTTAGGAAATTAGCCCATTAATTATTAGAGTGGAAAAGTTCCCAACATAATTTCATGTTAACAGCTACATTGATCTTTGAAAGGGATCTGATTCCCATGCCACCTTCCACAGTAGAAGTGCAAAGCATATACCAAATTACAGTGACTAATTTCCTGTTATTAATATCACCACTCCAGATGAAAATTCTCATACATTTTTTCAGATCTTTAATGAGGCTACTAGGCCATGAATACACCAGGAAACTATACATTAATATACTCTGAACAACACTCTTTATAAGCTGATTGTTCCAGCTAGAGATCAAATTAAGGCTTTCCAAGAAAATAGTTTTGTTTTGACTCTGTCTGCTATAGGTTGAAGGTGGATAGCTTTAGTAAGAGATAGATCTAGAGAAGATTGTGGATTTTTTAGGATTCACCCTTTGACTAGACACTTCAACATATCTAGTAAAGAAATTTTGCAAAGCTTCTATGTTTGAAGTTATCCCTTTGCAGAAAATCAGGATGATATCTGCATATAAGATATAGGATGGGACATGAGTTCCATGAGGGTGTTTAATGAGCTCAATAAGACCATCATTGACCAATTTGGATAAACTTCTACTGAGGACATCTTCAGCAAGACAATAGAGCAATGGTGAAAATGAATCACTTTGATTCCCATTGATAGATATGGAAGCTTTTCTAAGTTAAGAATAATTTCTATCCACTGGCAAAAGGTAGAGCTGAATCCAAAAGCCTTTAAAACCTTTAACAAGAATTTCCAGTCAATTGTGTCAAATACTTTTTTTATGTCTATTTTCAAGGCAAGGCTACATACAAAATATCTCTTATGAAGCATGTTGATTGCTTCAGAAGTCATGCAAATACAATCAAATTTTTTTCTTCCTTTGATGAAAGTCCTTTGTGTAAGATTTATGGGTCACATATGTAATTAATTAATAAAGTGTGTTAGGGTCATTATATAATTAGCCAATAAACTAGGGGTCAAATAATATATAATAGTTTATGGCTAAAGAGCATAATAATTATGGAAATTAATTGTGTAGATACCAGGCGGTTTCTAATTTAATGAGGGCTGAATTAGTAATACTGCAATTTGGGATATAACTAATAATAGTTATATATAGGGGTAGTGGTCCCCAAGGCAAACACAACAAGACTATTCAGTTTCACAAATCCTAAGGAGAAAACTCTCTAGTTCTCTCTATCCCCATCAAGAGAGCAAGGTCTTCAGGGTGTTTTGCTGAGGAAGATTACCCAACCCATTGGCTCTATCATCATCATCCCAGGATTTCATCAATGGCAATTCCCACAGGTACGCTTTCGCCTTTGGTTATTCATCATGTAATTGGCATGGATTGTTAAGCACAACGTTATAGGGTTTTCCAACAATTGGTATCAGAGCCTACCATGTTTAATTCATGATGAAATTCGGTTATTGTCTTTGTTTTAGGATTCAATTTGGGAATTTTGACATGATTGAAAAATTAGGATTTGTAATTTGGGAATTTGGATATATATATATTATGGAATCCATATTTTTTTGTTTTCGGTTATAATTTTTTGTTTGAAAATCTATAAATATGATATGCATCATGCATACTTTCAACCCAACGGCATTCACGGGTATAAGGGCAATTTTGATTCAAACCAGTGTCAAAATGTTCCAACTTACGTGCATTCTATATTTGGCCTCTCATTTACCTTCGCCTGTTCCTTTTTGCAACAACATCAAATACTTTGGCAGTGGTTTTCTAAAGAGTGTCCTCCACTTGATCCATTTTCTTTTATATTCAAAAATCAATTAAAAAGCAATTATCCATAAAATATTTGCAAAATGCAAAAAGAACGAGCAAACTGGATTTCATACAGCACCCCCTGTGAATGAAGTATCCCGTAACTTCAAAATGTATAAAATAAAAATGATTTCTATATTAATTGAAAAGCACCTCTGTTTTTCACATTTCTAAAAGAAAATCTAATTTTTTAGTTTTTTTGAATATCTGTAACGGGTGATCTTTCAATGGTTATGTGTGAATCGTGTTTGCTATTATGAAAATTGTAGTTTTTCAACTTTTATTGTTGTAGTCCATACTTATTGAATATGAAATCAATGAGATAGTTGATTGTTTAATTGATGTGTTTTTCTCTGCTGCGATTTTTATGTGGTTTTAACCTCTCTGAAACAATAATTATTAAAATACTAAGGAAACACAGTTTATATTAGTGAACAATTTTTTTTTAAATATTATTTTATTTGGATATAACAAATATATGTTCAAGTCAAGTTTAACATTTTGAATGAGTTAATTGAAACTTGACGTCGCCAAAGTGACCTCTCTTGTCTAAATTATTCGTGAAGAGTGTCAAATGGTTGTGTATATGTTTATTCATGCGGGTATTAATCGGCCCAAAGGAAGGTTAATATTTTGCAGAATTACATATACACCTGTGATGATAAATGTGTGACAATTATTTGGTATACATGTGAGCAGTAAATCGGCCTAAAGGAAGGTTTATTGTTTGACATGTTTTATTGTCAATATTTGATCGTTGCAGCAAGAGTACCACTAGCAGTTGGTGTTACTGTCCAAAGACTTGACATCAATGGTGCACCGAGTATCTTGAGATGGGTTTAAATTCCATGATTTGAACATATGTATTTATTTATTTATTGATTTATTTTCCTATAATGTGAGTTTCTAAGTTTCGTTCTTTATTTAACTCACATCATCTATTGCTTCCATATCTGCAAATTTGAGTTCTATTCATGTCCTTAATGGGACAAATTTTAAGGAATGGGAAGAGAACATTCTGATTGTTCTTGGCTGCATGGATCTAGACCTTGCATTAAGAATTGATCGACCCCCTACTCTTAAGGACTCTAGTTCTTCTGAGGAAAAATTAGAGTATGAGAAATGCGATCGCTCAAATCGCATAAGTCTTATGATCATAAAGCGTGGCATTCCTGAGGTCTTTAGAGGTGCTGTCTCGGATGAGATAGATACAGCTAAAAATTTCCTTGCTGAGATGGAAAAACGCTTTGAAAAAAGTGATAAGGCTGAAACAAGTTCTTTGCTTCAGAATTTAATTTCCATGAAGTATCAAGGTAAGGGAAATATAAGAGAGCACATTATGATGATGTCCAACATTTCTTCTAAGCTTAAAGGACTAAAGCTTGAGTTGTCAGATGACTTGCTCATTCATTTAGTATTGTTGTCTCTTCCTTCGCAATTCAGTCAGTTTAAGGTGACTTATAACTGTCAAAAGGAGAAATGGACTCTTAATGAGTTCATTTCATTAAGTGTGCAAGAAGAGGACAGGCTGAAGCAAGATAGGACTGAAAGCGCTCACTTTACTAGCATCTCTAAAGACAAGGGCAAAAGGAAAAGAATTGAGGAGCCCAAGAAGAAAGTTGTTGCTAAGGGTCCAAAACAAAAGAAGCAGACTAAGGATAACAATTGCTTCTTCTGGAGTTCTGGACACGTGAAGAAGGATTGCGCCAAATATCACGCTTGGCATGTTAAGAAAGGTATGATTCTATCTTTGGTCTGTTCTGAGGTTAATTTAGCTTCAGTACCTGGGAACACTTGGTGGTTAGACTCTGGTGCAACTACTAACATCAGTGTTTCAATGCAAGGTTGCATGAACTTCCAAAAGCCTAATGATACTGAAAGATGCATCTATGTAGGAGATGGGAAGAAGGTAGAAGTTGAAGCCATAGGAAAATTTAGATTATTATTAAGTTCCGGTCATTATTTGATTTTAGAAGACACTTTTGTTGTACCGTCATTTAGACGGAATTTGGTCTCTATTTCTTATTTGGACAAATCAGGATATTATTGTTCATTCGGGAATAAAGAATTTACTTTGTCTTTAAATTCGAATGTTGTTGGAACCGGTTTACTTTCTGGTTATGATAATCTTTATTTGTTGAAAACTGTGGCTAACTATAATGAAACCTTGAGTGTGGAATCACATGGTACTAAGCGAAAAATTGACAATTTCAATTCAGGAGTGCTCTGGCACAAGCGTCTAGGTCACATCTCTAAAAATAGAGTTGAACGACTTGTGTCAGATGGAATTTTAGACTCCATTGACTTCACAGACTTTAACGTTTGTGTAGCATGCATTAAAGGAAAACAGACTAAAGATAAGAAATTAGGCGCATATAGAGCTATAGACGTCTTAGAATTGATACATACGGATATCTGTGGGCCATTTCCAACTCCTTCTTGGAATGGTCAACAATATTTTATATCATTCATAGACGATTATTCTAGATATGCCTACCTTTACCTAATTCACGAAAAGTCCCAATCAATAGATGTGTTCAAATCCTTCAAGGCAGAAGTTGAGAATCAACTTAATAAGAGAATTAAAAAGGTCAAATTTGATCGTGGTGGTGAATACTACGGCAGATATGACGGTTCAGGTGAACAACGTCCGGGACCATTTGCCAAGTACCTAGAGGAATGTGGAATCGTCCCACAATACACTATGCCAGGGTCACCCAGCATGAATGGTGTAGCTGAAAGACGAAATAGGACTCTTAAGGATATGGTAAGGAGTATGATTTGTCATTCCACCTTACCAGAGTCACTCTGGGGAGAGGCATTAAAAACAGCAGCATACATTCTTAATAGAGTACCAACTAATACAGCGGCTAAAACACCTTATGAGCTTTGGATTGGGCGTAAGCCTAGTCTTAAGCACCTTCATGTTTGGGGATGTCCAACTGAGGCAAGGTCTTATAGGCCGAATGAAAAAGAAATTTGAACCCCGAACAATTAGCAGCTATTTTATAGGGTACTCAGAAAAATCAAGGGGCTATAAATTTTATGATCCTAATTTGAGAACAATTTTTGAGACGGGAACGGCAACGTTCTTTGAGGATATTGAGTTTGGGGGGAAGATTAAGGTTAAAGATTTTGTCTTTGAGGAAGAATCGGTAACAATTCCATAACTGATTCTTCCACCAATTGACTTTCCCATTATTGAACAAACTCAAGATGATCTGGTTGTTCAGGAAGAACAAAATCCAGGTCAAATTCAAGATCCTCAAGAACAAGTGCCTCAAGAGCCAGCTCCATTGCGGAGATCCACTAGAGAAAGGAAAAATGCTATTTCGGATGATTATGTAGTATTTATCAATGAGGTAGAGGAAAATGTTGGCATGACGGAAGACGACTCGGTCAACTTTCATCAAGCCATGCAAGATTCTCGTTCAGATAAGTGGATCGAAGCAATGAATGAGGAGTATAAGTCTATGCAAGACAATTCAGTTTGGGAACTTATCCCATTACCTGAAGGAGTGAAACCCATTGGTTGTAAATGGATTTTTAAAACCAAGCGGGATTCCAATGGTAATGTGGAGAGATATAAGGCACGTCTTGTAGCTAAGGGTTATACTCAAAAGGAAGGGATTGATTACAAAGAGACTTTCTCTCCGGTTTCATCGAAGGACTCTTTAAGAATAATCATGGCTCTTGTTGCTCACTTTGATTTGGAGCTTCATCAAATGGATGTAAAGACAGCGTTTCTCAATGGCGACATTGATGAGATGATCTATATGGTGCAGCCAGAAAACTTTGTGTTGGGAGACCCAAAGAACATGGTGTGCAAACTAAGAAAATCCATTTATGGGCTAAAACAAGCTTCTCGTCAATGGTACCATAAATTTCATCAAGTAATTCTCTCATTTGGTTTTGAGATGAATACAGTTGATGATTGTGTGTATCATAAGTTCAGTGGGAGCAGACATATTTTCCTGGTCTTGTATGTTGATGACATACTGCTTGCCACTAACGATATAGGCATGTTGCACGAAACTAAGAAATTTCTATCAAAGCATTTTGAGATGAAAGATCTTGGTGACGCCTCTTTTGTATTAGGAATTCAGATACACCAAGACAGATCTCGAGGTATTCTTGGATTGTCACAAAAGAGCTATATCGATAAGGTTCTCAAAAGGTTTGGGTTACAGGATTGCAAACCAGGGGACACCCCAGTTGCTAAGGGAGACAAGTTTAGTCTCAAACAGTGCCCTAAGGGAAGTTTGGAAATTCAAGAAATGCAAAAGATCCCTTATGCTTCAGCTGTAGGGAGTCTTATGTATGCCCAAGTATGTACGCGTCCAGACATAGTGTTCATAGTAGGGATTTTAGGCAGATATTTAAGCAATCCAGGTCTTGACCATTGGAAAGCAGCCAAAAGGGTCATGAGATATTTGAAGAGAACAAGAAACTACATGCTCACATATAGGAAGTCAGACCAGTTAGAGATCACTGGGTACTCTGACTCGGATTTTACGGGATGCTAAGACAGCTTAAGATCAACTTCAGGCTATGTCTTTCTGTTAGCTGGTGGAGCAGTTTCTTGGCGTAGTGCCAAGCAAGGTCTTACTGCATCATCAACCATGGCAGCAGAATTCGTAGCAATTCATGAGGCATCTGACCAGGGCATTTGGCTGAGAAATTTTGTCACGGGGCTGCAAATAGTTGAAGGGATTGAAAGACCACTCAAGTTGTATTATGACAATAGATCAGTAGTCCTGTATTCTAACAATAATAGGAGCTCAACCAAGTCAAAATACATTGACATTAAGTTCCTAGTTGTTAAAGAGAAGGTACAAAGTGGACAAATATCCATAGAACACTTAAGGACAAACTCCATGATTGCGGATCCGCTCACTAAAGGTCTACCACCCAAGGTCTTTCATGAGCATACTGCTCACATGGGTGTGCTATAGTTTGAGGGATCTTGATTTTAGTGGGAGTTTCGTTCATTATGTAATTTATGTTCTATGTTTAATTGTAAAATACAAATACATTGTATTTGGATTTTCTGATCAGAAATAAAGTTTACAATATTCAGTTTTGGTTACTTTGTACATTTAAGTTATGGTATGATCTCATTCGGTAAAGTAGGACCAGTTGAAAATTGACATGCATTGACCAACTTCATGTAATTTTCATGCTACACTTTTCATAATGGGTCTATGTCATTTAGTTGTGTCAGTGCGGGTGATCATTGATGGGTTTAGTTATGCTTATTATGACGAAAGCCTCTTTGGTTCCATGTGCTGATACGATTAATGGACGGGACAATTTGGATTAGGCTCAAGGTAATTATAATGACATTTTTGACGTCATAAAGTCTAACACACTCCTAAGGATACATGTGTGACCAGTGGGAGATTGTAAGATTTATGGGTCACATATGTAATTAATTAATAAAGTGTGTTAGGGTCATTATATAATTAGCCAATAAACTAGGGGTCAAATAATATATAATAGTTTATGGCTAAAGAGCATAATAATTATGGAAATTAATTGTGTAGATACCAGGCGGTTTCTAATTTAATGAGGGCTGAATTAGTAATACTGCAATTTGGGATATAACTAATAATAGTTATATATAGGGGTAGTGGTCCCCAAGGCAAACACAACAAGACTATTCAGTTTCACAAATCCTAAGGAGAAAACTCTCTAGTTCTCTCTATCCCCATCAAGAGAGCAAGGTCTTCAGGGTGTTTTGCTGAGGAAGATTACCCAACCCATTGGCTCTATCATCATCATCCCAGGATTTCATCAATGGCAATTCCCACAGGTACGCTTTCGCCTTTGGTTATTCATCATGTAATTGGCATGGATTGTTAAGCACAACGTTATAGGGTTTTCCAACACTTTGCTCATTAGATACAATAGAAGGAAGGATCTGAGTTAGAGTTGTGCAGAATGTGGTGGAGCAAGAGTTAATATTTTGAACAACAATTTGTAAATCATTGTTTTCAACAAGGCCAGACTTGTCATAAACATTGCTAGTCTTGCTTTGATATTAGATAGCTTTCTCATTACAAGTCTGGTCAGCTTCAGACTCATCATCCTGGTCCATTTGTGTGGCATCCACAAATTCAGAAATTTCAGCAGCTGAGGTATTTTTAGCTTTTGGATTAGCATCATGGCAAGTTTTTCCCAATCAACCATGGTTTCATTTGACTTATCACTAATCATCATCATCTCAGGTTTAGAGGGGTTACCATGGATGTTGATCCTTTCAAATTGATAACATAGTTCTTTTGTGTAGCTTGAGCTCTTTTCAACTCAGGCCTCACAGATTTCCTTTTAATTAAGTCCACCTTTATATTTTGATTCCTAGTTTTCAATTTTCACTTCAATTTCTAAGAGTGAACACTTAGCATTTCACTTTAAGAGCCATTGAACACTTAGCATTTCTCTAATACATATTATATTATCATGTGTGAAGGGAGGCAAATAAATGTGTTCTTAAAAAGAAGAGGGGATGGTGTGATGCCTCTATTTTTGATGGGGTGTTAACGTAACAAATTGAAATTAAAATTTTAACTTCAGAATCTTTTTGGATTATTTAAAAATCATTAAATTCCTTTTCAGATTTTGTTTTGTTAACTTTTATTTTAATTATAATATTTTAATTAGGTTTTATATGTGTGGCACATAGGTATATTTTTTTTGTTTTTTGTTGAATGATTAAAAAAATATATAGTTTTAGAATCTATTTCAAAAATAATTTAGAATTAAAAAATAATTTTTTTGACTAAAAAAGTAACAAATTTTCAAATTAAAAAGTTATTAAAAAAATAAAAAATAACGGGGAGGGATTAAAAAAAATTTTATATATGGTGGTCTAGTCAATTGAAATTTGTATTTTATTTTGGATTATTCCAATTC
>JBBPBR010000007.1:21087805-21101078 GCA_037974775.1 Cicer pinnatifidum | reverse complement strand
ATTCTAATGACACGTTATATATTAAAATTGTTCGGATTATTGAAAATATTCCTTGTATGTTCTAACTAAAGATCTTACTCCCACATTGTCACACTAAAAGATATTTTAGCTGCATATATTTTTTTTTTTTCCAATTTAATAAGTCAGTCATATTTTGTACTGACTTTATAAATTTAAATAAATATGTACAAGATTTTTTGCACATTTCTTTTTCTCAATAGTGTAGTGAGTTTGGAGAATTAAAGACAGCGTCGATGGTTGTAAGATTTGAATTTATTTCAATTCATTGGATGAAAATGTATCTAACTTCTTTTAAATATGATTTTACAGTAAAATGGTTGATTGCATAATATAATACACTAAAATAGTTTGCATATGGTGTTATTCATGTAAAATGATAAATATTTTGTTCTTTCTAACAATGATCTTATTATACTCTTATATATTATTTTTTTTTTATCTTAAAATAGATGATAAATTTTACCATAACTAACTCACACAACTGTGAATCTTGAATTCGAATCCGGACAAGAAGTACACCCTAGTAATATCGGCATATGTCAATTGATCCAAGATAAATATTTTATCTTGCTAACAATGATCCTATACTCATATATTCAATCATATCAAAAGACACTCTTTTCAAATTTTATATATCAACCATATTATTATTATGTGTTAAACACTTGATTCTTCAAGAGTATGTTTGTATGAAGTAATTAAAAATTCTAAAGAATTAAAAGTTTTAAGCAATTAAATATGTTTCAATTGTGTTTTCTTCATTAATAAATTGTGTTGTTTTGATAAAAAAATGTTTATTTAAATTTTTGTCATATTTATAAATTTAAAAAGTGTTGGGGCAAAAATAAATATTAAGAAGGGCAAAAATATTTGAAAATTTATATGGACAAATTTGATATTTATATTGTATAAAGTTAAGAAGCAATTTTAAATTCTTACCTTTCAGATACTATTTGAATTTCTCCAACTTTAATTTTGACAAAATAGTTTATAAAAATCTTCGTTTTAAACATTATTCAAATTTATCATTCAAAGTTACTTTATAAAATGATGTTACTCCAAAAAAATCTTGTTGGATATTCAATTATGAGTCTTTAGTCCCACATTGACCAAGAATGGAGGCTGTATTGGATATATAAGGAGAATGACTCATACACCTAATGCCTTAAGGTTTTGGGTTGAGATGTGGTGTCTAAGTCTCTTATTAATCCTTGTTTAGCACATTCTGAATGTTGTGCTCCTCCGGACTCCCCAACAAGTGGCATCAGAGCTCTTGGTTGAAGGGCTATTTGACTTGTTTGAAAGATGGAGGCAAATATGAATATAAAGATGGTTTGCTTGAATGGTACTAATTACCATTTGTGGAAGGGCAAGATGAAAGATTTGTTATTTGTGAAGAAAATGCATCTTCCTATTTTTTTCTAAAAAGTCGGTTAATAAATCTACGGAAGACTGGGATTTTGATCATCAACAGGTATGTGGTTTTGTTAGGCAATATGTAGAAGATAATGTTTACAATCATATTGCTAATGAGACAAATGCAAAAACTATGTGGGATAAGATAGAGACTTTGTTTGCCTCTAAATCAAGGAATAATAAATTATTCTTACTGAATAGCTTCATAAGTTTGAAGTATAAGGAGGGAACGCCTATTTCGGACCACTTGAGTGCATTTCAGGGGCTCCTTGATCAAATGTCTGGAATGGGTATCACGTTTGATGATGAACTATTGGGACTATTTTTACTATTATCTTTACCAGAGTCTTGGGAGACATTTCGGGTTTCTATAACAAGTTCAGCTCCTAATGGTGTTGTTTCTTTGGAAACGGCTAATGGTGGTGTTTTGAATGAGGAGATGAGAAGGAAGGCACAGGGTTCTTCATCTCAATCTGAAGTTCTTGTCACTGAAAATAGGGGAGAAGTCTGAAAAAAGAACCGAAGGGTGGTAGAGAAAATAGCATAAGCAAGTCCAAGTCTAAATACAAAGATATTGAGTGTCATTATTGTCATAAAACAGGGCACATACAGAAGTTTTGTTATCTGTGGAAAAAGGATAACAAAGGCAAGAAGGGTAAGCAGAAACAAAGGGGTCGTGATGATAATAGTGATGATGACCGTGTTACTACTGCTATTAGTGATGATCTTGTTATTCTCCGTGACTATGATTCAATTAATCTTGTATCTGATGAGAGCATGTGGATAATTGATAGTGGTGCTACGCTACATGTTACACCAAGGAAGGAGTTCTTCACATCTTACACTTCAGGTGACTTTGGAGTTTTGAAGATGGGTAATGATGGTGTATCTAAGGTAATTGGTGTTGGTGATGTATGCTTGCAAACCAACACGGGAATGCAATTGTTGCTTAAAGTAGTCAAACATGCTCTAGATGTTCGCTTCAATTTGATCTCTGTGCATATGCTTGATGAAAATGTTTTTGATAATCATTTTGCTTCTAGAAAGTGGAAACTTAGTAAAGGTAACTTGGTTGTGGCTAGAGGGGAGAAAATTAGTAAACTGTATTGGACAAAAGTTTTGGTTGCAAAAGATAGTGTGAATTCTGTGGATATGGAATCATCTTTGTGGCACCGAAGGCTTAGCCATATTAGTGAAAAGGGGGTTAAATTGCTTAGCTAGAAAGGATATGCTTCCAGAATTGAAGAATGTAGATTTGGAGAAATATTCTCACTGTATGATTGGTAAACAAACTAGAGTGTCCTTCAAAAGGCATCCTCCCTCTAGAAAGTCAGAGTTGCTTCAGTTGGTGCATTCTGACGTTTGTGGCCCTTTTAAGGTAAAATCTTTAAGTGGT
This sequence comes from Cicer pinnatifidum, assembly GCA_037974775.1. Lineage (NCBI taxonomy): Eukaryota > Viridiplantae > Streptophyta > Magnoliopsida > Fabales > Fabaceae > Cicer > Cicer pinnatifidum. The sequence goes on along the minus strand of JBBPBR010000007.1, from coordinate 21,098,245 downwards.
GCACTTTATTTTGTTACTTTTATTGATGACTGTTCCAGGAAACTATGGGTTTATGTTCTAAAGACAAAAGACCAAGTGTTGGAGAAATTCAAACAATTTCATGCTTTGGTTGAGAGGCAGACAGGCAAGAAACTGAAATGTGTTCGTACTGACAACGGTGGTGAGTATTGTGGACCCTTTGATGTCTATTGCAAACAACAGGGTATAACACATGAAAAGATTCCTCCTAAAACTCCTCAGCTGAATGGTTTAGCAGAGAGGATGAATCAGACACTTGTTGAGAGAGTGAGGTGCATGCTTTCTAAAGCTAAGTTGCCTAAACATTATTGGGGTGAGGCACTGTACACGGCGGTGCATGTTATTAATCTTACTCCTATTGTTGCTTTGAATAGTGAAGTACCAAACAAGGTATGGTTTGGCAAGAATGTCAAGTATGATCACTTGAGAGTCTTTGGTTGCAAGACTTTTGTGCATGTTCCAAAGGATGAAAGATCCAAGTTGGATGCAAAGTCAAAGCAGTATATCTTCATTGGTTATGGTGAGGATGAATTTGGCTACAAAATATATGATCCTATAAACAAAAAGGTTATCAGAAGTCGTGATGTAGTGTTTATGGAAGACCAAACTATTGAAGACATTGATAAGGGGGAGAAGACTACACCTGAAAGAAATTGCGTCTTAGCTGATGGTGATCCATTTCAGTCACCTGTTCCTTAATTGGGTACTAATGATGGTAATGTTGAGAATGATGAGCCACATGATTGTGTTGATGGTCATCAACTTAGAGATGAGGTAAATATTTCAACTAATGAAAGTCATGAGTTGACACACGATGAGAATGTTAGTGATGCTTCTGAATCATCTCTAACCCAACTCAGGAGGTCTAATAGGCAGAGACAACCATCTACAAGGTATGGTTCTGAAGAGTATGTGAATTTGACTGATGAAGGGCAGCCTGAGTGTTTTCAAGAGGCCATGGAGAGTGAAGAAAGTCAAAAGTGGTTGGATGCAATGCATGATGAGATGAAATCCTTGCATGATAATCACACTTATGATTTGGTGAAATTTCCAAAAGGCAAGAGGGCTTTGGAAAACAGGTGGATCTATAGAGTGAAAATTGAGAGTAACTCAAGGTCTCCGAGGTATAAATCCAGATTAGTGGTTAAAGGTTTCCGTCAAAGGAAGGGTGTTGATTTTAATGAGATTTTTCCACATGTGGTAAAAATGTCATCAATTAGAACCGTGTTGAGTTTGGCAGCTACTCTTGACTTAGAGGTAGAGAAAATGGATGTAAAAACGACTTTCCTTCATGGTGATTTGGAGGAAGAAATTTACATGAAATAACTTGATGGTTTTCTTGTTGAAGGCAAGGAAGACTATGTGTGTAGACTAAGAAAGAATCTATACGGTTTGAAGCAAGCTCCAAGGCAGTGGTACAAAAAGTTTGAGTCTGTTATGTATGACCAAGGATACATGAAGACTACTTCTGACCATTGTGTATTTGTTAGAAAATTTTTTAACGATGATTTCATTATCCTATTATTATATGTTGACGACATACTTATTGTTGGGAAAGATATTTTCAAGATTGACAGGTTAAAGAAGCAATTGGGTGAGTCCTTTGCCATGAAAGATATGGGAGCATCTAAACATATTCTTGGCATAAGAATCATGCGTGACAGAAAAGAGAAGAAACTTTGGATGTCACAAGAACACTATATTGAGAGAGTGTTGCAAAGGTTTCAGATGGAAAACTCCAAGGCTGTAAGTACTCCTCTTGCTGCTCATTTTAAGTTGAGTTCTAAACAAAGTCCTTCTAGTGAAGATGAGAAAAGAGACATGGAACGAGTTCCTTATGCTTATGTTGTGGGTAGTTTGATGTATGCAATGGTGTGTACAAGACCAGATATTGCGCATGCTATTGGTACAGTCAGTAGATTTTTGTCAAATCCAGGTAGAGAGCATTGTAATGCTGTAAAATGGATTTTGAGGTATCTTCGTGGTACTACATATATGAGGCTTTGTTTTGGAGGTGACAAACCTATTTTGGTGGGGTACTCCGACTCAGATATGGCTGGAGATATTGACTCGAGAAAGTCAACTTCAGGTTACATGATTAAATTTGTAGATGGTGCTGTGGTTTGGCAGTCTAGATTACAGAATTGTGTAGCATTGTCTACAACTGAGGCAGAGTTCATTGCCATCACTGAAGCATGCAAAGAGTTGATTTGGTTAAAGAAATTCTTGCAGGAGCTTGGATTTATTCAAGACAAATATGTATTGTTTGTGGATAGTCAAAGTGCTATTCATCTTGGTAATAATTCGACGTTTCATAGCAGGTCCAAACACATTGATGTGAGGTATCATTGGATACGTGATGTTTTGGAAGCTAAGTTGTTGGAATTGACTAAAGTTCATACTGATTATAATGGATCTGATATGATGACTAAAGCATTACCAAGAGAGAAGTTTAAAACTTGTTGTGATATCGCCGGTCTGGCGATTATCTCCACATAGTTGTGAGGGGGAGATATGTTGGGTATTGGGCTCCCTTCCTATGTGGAGAAAGGCCCAAATATTGTAGTCCATGTGTCTCACTTATTTAAGTGGAGAATGGTCTAATTAAGGTTAACAAGAGAGAGACTATTGTGATAGAAAAGATAACCACCAAAGGAGAAAAGAGAGAACCCTATTCCCGATTTTGCTAAATCTGTCTCAGTAAAACGTCGATTGCGCATTCGTTAATCGTTGAATCGGGCTGATTTTTGGACAGCAGGTTCGCAACATTCAGATCTTCGTTTTCAACGGTTGGATCGGCGGAACGACGTTCAGAGAAATCATGCTCGCACAGCAGCAGGTTTTTGGTGTTTTCTTCTTCTTGTTTTTCATTTGTAAGCTTTATTGCTTTGTTGTTTTGGCTGGTTGTAGGCACACTTTGTGCATTACTTTGAGACTCTCTTGTATCCTTATTTGATTATAGTGGAGCCATTTCTTTGGTCTGGACGACCCGTGGCTTTTACCCTTTAATTGAGGGGTTTTCCACGTTAAAATATCGGAGTTCATTACGTCTTTTATTTTGACTAATTTGCTGCCATATATTTATTGTTGCTCCTCACGGATTCTTGCAAGTTAGGGGAATTTATATTCGCTGCGTTTTACTTGTTATTGTGTTTATTCCCATCAGAGTGGTATCAGAGCCGGGTTCAGCTTGACGGGGGAGCAAAATTAAGGACTTGGATCAAGTGGATCAAGTCTAGTGGTGGACCAAAAAGGACTCGGATCAAGTCTAGTGGTCAATAAAGGACTGGACTCGGATCAAGTGGATCAAGTCTAGTGGTGGGAACTCATAATTGAGGGGGAGATTGTTGGGTATTCAATTATGAGTCTTTAGTCCTACATTGACCAGGAATGGAGGCTGTATTGGATATATAAGGAGAATGATCCATACACCTAATGCCTTAAGGTTTTGGGTTGAGATGTGGTGTATAAGTCTCTTATTAATCCTTGTTTAGCCCATTCCAAATATTGTGCTCCTCCGGACTCCCCAACAAATCTTTCATTCATATACACTCTAAAAATATTTTTTATATGCTTAAATTTAAATATTTTATAATAAAAATTTATAAAGTTGTATGTTTATCAATGAATAACTATGCAACGTACGAATCTAAATCGAATTAAAATAATAATGCAAGAAACATATGCTTTACCTGTACATCGGATAAGTTCATGATCTAGTATTTGACATTCAGTCATTTAATGTTAAAGAGATATGGGGGAAAAGCAATGAGGAGAGTGACTCTCTTTTTAAATTTGATTTGTAATAAAGTTCACTTTTTACTTTTTACTTTTTAATTTTAAGAATAAGAATAAATTTGTGTTTGTGCTTGTTTTTCATTTATGTTGAGAATGTGAAATCGGTCAAGGTAAACTACAAAAGATAAAAGGTAGATTTAATTATTTTGTAGATTGTTAAGCATTTAAGAATTTTTAAATTAGTTCTTAAATTAAAAAAAATTGAGGTTAAAAATAATTTAATTTTTGTAATTAAGTATTCATTTAGATTGTTGCTGGTCAAATGTTAGTCAAACAATAATAAACAATTACAAAAAAAAAATAATTCAAAGATCTATATCATAATTAATAATAATAATAATAATAATAATAAAAAAATTAACTGGTACACATTTTTTATGTGTACTTGGTATTAGTTATTAGGATCCCATTTTTGTCACTCTATCACCCATCTTCACAATCACCGACAATGTTGTTACAATTAATTCTATGCCGACTTTTGCTTAATGCATATTCTTGCTTTTAAAAAAAATGCATATTATTACTTAAGTGTACCACGAAATATCAACTACTTTTTTCATCTTATTAAAAGTTTTGTTGAAAGAAATCTAAAATATTTATATTTAAGAAAATAACTAATTTCCTTAATAAAATATTAATTATGTAAGTTTCCAAAATAAAATACTATATTAAAATTAAAGTATCTATAATAATTAGAGTGATTAAAAGTAGTAATAGTAGAATAATTTATTTAGTGTATTTTTTATTTAATATTAAGTCGAACATCTATTCGAATTAATTATAATCGAAATTATAATCTCTTCTAAAATAAAATAAATTAATGTGACACTCCCTGCATGATTCTTCTTTGTCTAATTATAAGACTCAACTTCCACTAAAACCATAAATTGAAAAACCAAAAATTTCATAAATTATGTCTCATAAATTCCTATCTCAAGAATGTTACTCCTTTGGGACCCAAATTTCATTCTAGCACATGAGAGGTTGAAGCTTCATAAAATTTCTTCATAGTGGTAGATGAACAACCTCCACAAGAATTAAATTATAACCTTCTATGCTGAACCTGTTTTCTCTATATATATGTGATTCTCAACATTGGTTGAAATAACATAACATATTGAATACATAATTTTCATCTTGATTTGATTTTTTAACTTGTGATTGATACCAATGGCTACCAATGGAAAGCTTGAGGTAGAAATAGAAGTAAAGTCTAATGCAGACAAGTTTTGGAGTATTATCAAGGACTCTGCTTCTATATTCCCTAAAGCTTTTCCAAATGATTACAAAAGCATTGAGATTCTTGAAGGTGATGGAAACACTGTTGGTTCTGTTCGCCTAGTAACTTTTGGTGAAGGTGTTTTATACTTTCTTCTTTTCAAATAGGGAGAATCTTATTTCTACTTCTATTATTTACTAATTAATCCTTACATATACATTTTTGTGGTTTAGAGTGAAATAGTTGTAGATACACTTAGATTTAGAGTGAGAAGTTTTATATTTTTAGATCTAACCATGTTTACAACTATTGCTTTCTACATCATCTATAGAGAATTTAAGTTTGTACAAAGTATATGGATCTTCTATAAAAGTTATAGAATAATAGATGTGGAAACTTATATATTTAGAAGAGGTAGCTTTATTTCTTTAGAGAATTTAAGTTCATACATGGTATATGAATCTTATATATATAGCAGCTACACAGTATAATAGTTCTGAACACCTTTAGATTTAAAGAGATAAACTTTATTTCTTTAGATCTAATGATTCTCACATTTACTGCACGTGCAACTCTTGTTGAGTGTTCGTACAAAATATATTGATCTTTTAGAATAGTTGCAGAGTATAATAGTTGTTGTGGACAATAAATTTTTAGAGAGGAGTTTTATTTCTTTGGATCTAACTATCCTAATACTATTTTGGTAATTGGAAATATAGATGATTAGATCAAATTAGTGGTGGAATGTTAAAAAGCCTTAGCTTAAGTGAGAGCATGCAAATGGATAGATTGATACTAAAAAAAATATCTCATTAATTTGTGTCCCTTATTTTTTAAAATGTTATAAATTCATATAAACAATTTAATCAAACATTTATAACATAAATATTTATCATATAACGAGTTAATATATAAACTATTTTTATTACAAAATATATAAAATAAAATATATATTGTTTTTGTAAATTATTCTGAAGAATTGATGAAAATAAATATAAAATAATTTATAAATATATCATAAGCAATTTTTGTAATTTAAAAAAAAAACAATTTCGCAAATATATATATATATATAGAAATAACCTCAAATAACTCAATTCAAACAAGGCTTAGGTCATAAAATCTCCTTTTTTTTAAAAAAGAAAATCATGAATGAAACAAGATATTATGTTGTTTTTGCATTTTGAACTATTCTCATCATGTGGTTATTTTCAGGGTCACCACTTGTGAAAATAAACAAAGAGAAGATTGATGATGTTGATGATTCAAAGAGGACATTAACCTATAGTGTGATTGATGGGGACCTCCTCAAGTACTTCAAGCAATTGAAGTCACATCTCAGTGTAACACCTAAGGGTGATGGAAGCTTGGTGAAATGGTCCTCTGAGTATGAAAAAGATAGCCAAGAGGTTCCTGAGCCAGAAATCATCAAGGAATTTGCTGTCAATACCTTTCTTAAGGTTGATGATTATATTCTAAATGCATAAAAGTTGCATGTATATGAAGGGAAGTATCACTAGTTTCTCTCGTTAATTTAAGTTTTTCTTATAGTGTAATTGTAGTGTTTCAATTATTATGAAATAATGAGGTGATATGTATTGTACCATTTCCCATTTGATATAAATGGGGTGGTAAGTTTGTGGGATATGGTCCTTATCTTTGCTTGTTTGTTGCCTTAATAAATTATGTTCTCTATGGCAGTTCTGGTTAATTTGAACATGGGATATTGCTAGTTATAAGTGTGTCCTTGTAAGATCTTGACTATCTGATCTGAACTTAACTGCATGAATGTGTGCTATTGAATGTACCAAATCCAAATTCATGAATATGTTTGTCAAATCCCAATGTTAATTAAAAAGGTTTTATTGGAAGAAAAAAAAATTGAATGTTTCATCGTTTTATTGGCAATTATTTGGTGTGTCAATTATTCTAACTATTTAGAAAAGAACCAAAATACAGATTACGAAATCATGAAGCAACTAGTGGAAAAAAACTTACGTCCTCGTATTGAATAAAAATAAAACTTAAAAATGAATTATGAGATAGCTGCCATAAGAGACATCTAATTGATGTTAGGTTAACTCAAAACTTAACACGGTTAATTTAAGTGTTAATTTAACATAATAATAAAAATAATGACTTAAAAAATTTAAAGCCATATAAACAATTTCTCTACGTCACTAGCCTCTCTATAATGAGTATCTATAAGAATCTATAATTTCTATAAAATAAAATATTTCTATAAGAAATATAGTTGATTGGGCATCAAATTGTATGAATATATACCCTTAAAAAAACAATTAGGGAATATACAAAATATGAATATATACCCCTATAAAAACTATTAGGGAATATACAAAATATGAATATATACCCTTAAAAAAAACTATTAGGGAATATAGAAAACATTTAAGCTAACTGGTGTATGCATGTATCTGTATCTATGCCTGTATGTATCTGGATGTATCTGTATCTATGCCTGTATGTATCTGCATGTATGTACCCTATTCCTCAGCACTCTTTCATGAGTGAGTACATGGATGTTGCATGAGATATGGCATAGGACCCAAGTTCGTTGGTTCAACTGTTATAACTGTACCTGGAACCGGGCCAAACGCATAAGTCGGGCCAATCGCATAAGTCATCTGTCCAGGAATATTGAATGGGGTGCCAATAGCTCATGTGTCCAGGAGCAGGAAGATTCACTGGGGTGCCAATTGCAGATACAGGAGGTCCTTGTATAGGATTCACTGGGGTGCCAATTGCATATACAATGGATCTTTCCATAGGTTGTCCGATCACAGGAGCAGCAGCATATATTTCAGCAGTTTGGGTTGAAGTGACTGAATTTCCAGCAGAATTGGCTGGAGACTCGCTTGCTTGACCGATAGTTGGTCCTTGAGGTGCTGAAATGTCTCCGTTTTGCACATGTGTGATATCGTGTATGCTGAATCGCTTTCTTTTTTTCGTCTGATTCATTGACTTCAAACGAAGATAGTATTTCTGAGCATGGCTTGCTACTTGTGTAGGTGTTTTCGTCACCACATAGTTCCTTGATATACGTCGCCAGTTTCCCTTTCCATACTCATTTAAGCCTTCAATAAATAACCTGTTCAACCAATTTGAAAATACTTAGAAACAATAATAATAATAATAATAATAAAAGAAAGCTTAGTATGTGGAAGCGTGTCACAATACCAAAAGAAAAAGTATCCATTATATATACAACAACTAATCAGTAACCTAGCTTCCAGACTAGTCAAAAACTTCTGCATTTAGCATATGTTAAATTAAACCAATCCCAATCCTTATTTATCGAATTTCCCAGTACAAACAGTCCAACGTTAGAAAACTTTTTATACTAAGATCCACAGCAAAAGATGGAGACTTGTGTAAAATCATATTCAAGATCCAAGCATCAAACAAAATGTTCAAGTGCATTGCACTAACATGATTAATATAATATCTAACAGGCATCATTCTAGGATCTTGTTCTAAATATTAGGAATAAACACCAAATTCAACTCAGATTGCATTGGATATAGAGCCTAAAATCACATATAAACTCCAAATCAATGTTGTTAACAAATGATCACAGAAAATAGCAATGTTTTCGAATTCTGCAACACAATAGTGCTACAGCGCTGCTACAATTTAGTATTAAATAGCGTATCACAAAAACAATAGCGATTTTTTCCTATTCTACTACACTACAGCGATGTTATAGACGCTATTTAATAACACTACTCCAAAAAGACCTCAATAGTATATATGGTTAAATCAATAAATAAAAACTTAAACAAAAATAAAATCAAACTAAAATTAAGCTATATCAATCTACCCTATAATACATACTATAATCATTTAATCTCAAAAGACGAAAGCAAAGATAAACTTACCTGTGTTCCTCTTCTGTCCAAGGAATACCCTTGCGTCGTTCTTGATCAGATTTTGAACCCTTAGATGCCTTTTTGCCAGCAGCAGGATTCTTGGACCTCTCTGGAAAAAGCTTATAACAAGGCAGAGTGACAAAACCAGATTCAATCAGGTTAACATCATAAACCAAAACCTCATAGTGATATTTAATCTCTTGTAAAGTTTTCCCTGGAACATTGGCTGCAATTTTCTCCCATCGATTTACATCATTTTCTTGATAAATTGCCAATGCATTTTCAAATGCTATATCTTCCTCTCTACTCCACTTAGAACTAAAACTAGTACTACAAACCATTGCATCCATAGCCAAGAAAATCAACACAATTCAACCAATGGAATCCCAAAACTATATTAATGGCGGTTTTGTTTCAAGATTTAAACAACTTGATTCTTGTGAGTATCTTATACCTAATAGATAAAAAAAAGAGAACAAAATCTAATTAGAAAGATATGAAATATCTGAAAACAACAAATGGAACTTAATGTGATGGTAACTGAGTAGGGATTTATAAATATTTGAAGTAAACAAATAACAGAAGAAACGAAAAAGGAAAACCGAACGAGTTTGTTGAGTTTAATGCGACTACAACATGGCAAGAACGCAGATTCTGTTATTAATATTTTACGGGGTTTAATTATTGAATTCTCCGTATATTTATATTTTTTTTCGAATTGTGGTGGGATTGAGCGAATTTTAAAATCAAATTATTTGACGGGTCTTTTTAAAATTAATAAATAATTTTGTTTAATAATTTATTTAATAATTATAGAAATTTACTTTTAGTAGAATTAGTAATATTTTTAAATTTATTTTTTTTATATTAAATAAAAAAATTTAAGATCTTTTTATTAAATAAAAAATTTTGTTTTTCAAAAAAAAGTCTAAAGTTGCTTTAGTTGCATTATCTTTGACTGACTGAGATTAAAAATTAAAATCTTAATTTTTTATTATATAATAAAATTGTTGCCTCGTTTAGAATTTAAAGATAATGTTTACGTTGCAGCACCAAATAAATAGTATAATTTCACGTTATGCATGCAATTAATCTACTAAAGTTGGTGAATAAATAATCATTGCACACCACGTCAGTTGCAAGTCAAATTTTGTCGCTACTTACTGTTACATATTTTATCGCTTCAAAAGATTTTCTATTTCAAACATTGTTACCTATTTTTTTTTTTTGTTGATTAAATCGTGATGATATGTTCGCCGATTGGTGTAATTTCAACTAAATAAAATATATGGAATATGCATTAGGATACTTTTTAACTATATTTTTTTAATTTTTTTTTAATAATTTTACATTAAAATTTTTATATTTTTACTTTCAAAATAACATAAAATGGGGATGTAATAGTTATATTATACTTATTATTTTTTAATGAATAAATAAATAAATATTAAATTAATAAAAAATTATATTATATTAATAAAATTAAATCAAATAACTTAAATAAAGAAACAAAAT
>JBBPBR010000007.1:21065515-21087331 GCA_037974775.1 Cicer pinnatifidum | reverse complement strand
AAGTTAACCACAAAATTAAGAAAGCTTTGATACATTGTATTGGTGATTCGCTATCAATTGTTTCAGGTTTGGATTTAAATGATACTTTCTATCATTGGATTAAATTAAATCATCCTTAATCTTTCTTTCTTTGTTACGGGTAAGATTGTTGTCCATGACCGATACTCTTTATTATAGTCTTTTGTAATAAAGTAATCATACACGTAAATTTTATATTCTTTAGTATTCATTTAAAATTTTATCTTTTTTATTATATTATCATCATATTATAACTATTACATTATTTTCTTTTCTATCTTCCTTAAGATGTACATTGTAAGTAAACGCTTAAAGGGATATCAATCAGAAAATTTGTTGAGTGAATATATAGGTAAATTGGCACCTTAAATTATAAGGTTTGGTCAAATTAGTTTTTTTATTTTGTAAATTGATAAATAATTATTGAAATTATAAAATATCAATTAAAATAATCTTTCAATATATTTTTATAGTTAGATATTTTGATGGGACAATACTACTGAATATATGGTTTATTAATGTTGCTTTCACGTTAAGGTCATCTTCCTAGAGACAAATTTGTCAATGAAAATTTGTGATCTTAAAGACAAAATTGTGAGTTATTATAATTATATATGGACTGATTCTTGACAAGTTAATCGCATGAAATATTTAAATTTCATAGAAAAATTAGTTCATATTGTGATAACGTTTAATATGAGATCAATGCAGATGATCACATATTCAATAAACATGTTAAATTATAATCTATAATGATAAAAGTTTAAATATAAATTATTTTAATTAATATTTTATGATTTCAGTAATGTAGTTGTCAAATTACAAAAATTATGAATTAATTTAATTTATATATATTTGTAATAAGTCCAACTTTAGGTCGTACCGGAAAATCATTACGCTGCTTTTTCAATGTTATGGTCATACCTCGTGTCAATTTCTTAGTATTTTCACTATTAAAATTTGAGTAAATGCACATTTTAGCCCCAAAAAGTGACACATAGTGTCCTAATGGTCCTTAGAAGAAAGAAAAATATTTTAATATCCTTGAATGATGTATGTGTTAGTCTTTATAGTCCTCATTGTCAACTACCTTATTATATTTGGTTTAATTGCAGTATTGATCTCTCTATTTTAGTTGAATTGCGAAAGTAGTTATTCCATTTTGTTTTTCTTCAATTTTGGTCCCCAAAATAGAATTTTGGTTCAAAACATGCAGTTTCATTTTTTAAAGTCGTACTACACCATTTATGATAATAGATTTCAGGTGCAATTGTTGCAAATGAAATCTTGAGGCATGGTGTGACTTAAATAAATGCAAAAAAATGAAATTTCATCAAATTTTAAACTAAAATTCTGTTTTGGGGACCAAAACTGGGGAGAAACAAAATGGAGGGACTACTTTCGCGATTCAGCTAAAATAGGAGAACCAAAATTGCAATTAAGCCTATTATTTTCTATTAGTTTTGATGAAGTATCATTATATTTGCCATATGAAATGCTAATTTGTCATTGAGTTTTCATCTCCATACTCCAAGTGTTCTCCATATGTTAGATGATTCATATCCATCTTCCACCATTTCATCTATTCTCTCAGTCCCTCTCTTCTCTTTCCCTTTTCCACTATTTCATCTCTTTTCTCATTCTCTGTTCCTCCCTCCACCATCCTCATCACACTCTTTCACCAACATAAACATAACAACACACTCAAAGTCACATATTTCCTTTTACATCATTCGGTATCTTTTTCTTTTACATCATTCAGTATCTTTTAGAGCTATAATTAATATGAACGTTCATTTTATCAAAGCAATAGTATAATAAACGTCGTGAAGATTCTTTTAACCACATTCAAACCTAAGTGTGTTCAAAAAAACCAAAAATTGAACCAAACTGCCGAACTGAACCGAACCGAACTGTTTTCGAACTGATTTTTTAAAAATAGAACTGAACCGAACCAGTTTTCAGTTTGAAAAAACTGAACCAAACTGGTTTTTAGTTCAAAAAAACTGAATCGAATCGGTTTTTATTTCAAAAAACTTGAACCGAATTTGTTTTTTTTAGAAGTAATTAGAGGTAATTGTGTAAATTTTAGCCTATATGAACAAAAAAACTAAGTTAAACCAGTTCAGTTCGGTTCAAAATAATAAACCGATTCCCCAATTTGTAAAGCGGTTCAGTTTGATTTTTTGAATTGAAAATCGGTTCAGTTCAACGAAACTTAAAACCAGTTCGGTTCAATTTTCAAACAATTCTAGTTCAGAACTGAACTTTGTCCGCCCCTATTCAAACCTTGGTGAAAGGTGGATTTGGATCTACTAACGGTGGCTCTTACGGCTATATTGTTTAATGTCATAGATAGATTAGGGTTGCCTTCACTCAATTTTTCTACTCTCTCGTTATTTTACTTCTATCTTTTGTCCTATTAAACATCCTACTACATTCGTAATCACGGGCGAAGGATAATTATAACCCTTTCTTGCAATAAATTAATATATTCTTATATTCAGAAATTTTAAATAAATTTATTTATATAAAATTATTGTTTAATTGATAAATTTATTCGTCTTATATATTCAATTCTTTTAATTTTTATAACTACTACAAATAGAACTTTATTATCTATAAAAAATTTAAAAACAATATTTATTAACGAAATAGACAATAATTTTCTTGTAAATAATTTTATTATTTGCACTAAAGAAAAAAATTACTAACCTATTTACAACAATGTCAGCTATAATTAAATTTCATTCTTTAAATCTTAACGTCAAACTTAACTTCTTAAATTATAACAATTTTAAATTGCAATTTTCTTTATATCGTTGTAATTTACATTATATAATACAAGTGAAAAATATTATAAATTTTTTTTATTTATTAATTAAATTTAATATATTATTTCTAAAAATATATTTTATTTTTACTTTATATTTATCTCCCTCATAAAATTATAATTATTTATTACTTTTAATTTATTAAATTGAATGTCACAAACAAGTTCATGTTAAAGAAGTTCTATTATTTTCTATATATATTCAAATTATATAATATTAAAGAAGTTTAATACACCTAATAACAAATTAGATAATATTATATTTAATGAGGGAACTAGAAGGGGGACCATGAGGTCATGGTCCCCTCAAACTTTTATATTTTTTTTAATATTAGTATTATGTTATAATTTTTTGCCTTTATATCTAGAGTTTGATTGTGGTGACTCTATGTTTATGTTGTGTGTCTAACTTTTGTTTATACAATTCTTAGTAGACCTTGTACTTTGAATTGATATTTATATATGTCAATGAAGGTTGGTGCACTTGATAAAAATATTACTCACCTCCCACAAGTTGTAGGTTCAACTCTCATGCTCATGAGATGATTTCGTTGGTGAATGATATCTAAATATGTTTGTCATTGCTCTTTGAGCCTTGACCCAACTCATCTAAAGTTTTTTTCATTAAGTTTTTTTTTTTTTTTTATATTTATATAAAACTAGTTTTTAGAAAACTAATTTTGTTAATTTTATATGATTTATTATAATAGCCATTTTTAAGTCAATATATTAAGTCTTAAACACATTTTTTAAGAAATTTACCTTTAAGATTTTTCTATACAAGAAACGACTCATAATCAATTGAAATATGAGTCGTAACACTATGAGTTTGATGTGTTTAAGATGACAATTTTTAAAAGTTGTCCACTATTGATAATTTATATTAAAAGTTAATTGAGACTGATATATCAAATTTTTATTCATTGATTGACATGGTGCTAGACTTGTGTTGACTCTTCTAATGTTAAAAGGAGTCACAAAACATGAATTTTCATCAATGAAAAAAAAAAACAAGGCTACACAATAAGATGGAAGATGATTTTCTTATGGACTACATGATTGTTTATATTGATGATTAGATTGGTGAAAAAGTTCAGCTTAGATATCATATTTGATGATTTTAACTATTTGAAACAGCAAGGGTTAGTTGTTTTATATTTGTTTGACAATTTTGATGTACATTTGAATTTTTTTTTTTTTACTAAATTAAACTTTTTAACTTAAATCAATGTTTCCAATTTTTTTAATCATTTTATAGTTTTTTTATTTATAATACTTTTAAATTCACACAATTTTTTTAAAAAAAATTAGTTAACAATTAATATTATATTGATTTGAACTATATTATATTATACTTTCATTTAATTTGTTTTAAATTGGTTTAATTGGACAAATTTCTTGTATCTCAAGATGAAATATGAGCTATATTAGAATAATTCACCTTTAAAAGAGAATTAATTCTAATAAAAGGATAATCAATCTAGATTCATTAGTTATTATTACTGTTGAGACAAAATCTCTCAAATGATTTTAATGATAACAAAATTACTTAAGAGATTATGATTGTGGTTAATAACTAATTTGTGCTTTTGAGTGAATTCATATAAGAAAATAGGTTATTAATCATTAAGGCAAAAAGGAGAAAAATCTGATTGAAATCTGGAAGATTAAAATTCCTGAGGATGGCCTCGCGTAGAAATTGAAGCTTTAAATATGCATAATATGTGTCCTCACGAGAACTAATGCTTTTATTCATTAAAGAAATACACAACAATATCAAATAATGAATAAATAAAGTATTTGAAATAAAGAAGTTAGAAGGCCAAAGGAATAGGTACGAGAATGCAAATCTAGACAAGAGGATGGCAATGCTAGGCTGGAGGATGATTCAGTAAAGTTGAAAGCAACCTGTCAAACATATGCAAATGCTAAAATCAGACCATTTATTGTCTTTGCATGAATGAATACATGAAGAAGTCAAGTTACAGAAAGGCAACAACAAACAAGCCAAAAATAGAAGCTTTCACATGTTATGATAAAATCATATCTGAACCTCGTATAGGAGGATGACAGTCCTATGTAAGAGGGTAGCTCTCTATTGTCAACATCACTCTTAAAAATTGGAATCAACCTAGTCCTTAAAATTTCTAAAAAGGTTGTAGGTCACATAGTCAAAGAAACAGCCTTACATGCTTTGAAAAAAGAAAAAAAAAAAAAGAAAAGAACATCTCAAGATCGAGCTTCATGGAAGTTGATCTTCCTGCTCGAAGATGGCCTCAGCCAGTCCAAGAACAGCTGGATGACAGTTCTGTAAATATGATGAAAGACCTTGGATCTTTTGTAATGAATTCCAACAGTCATCAAGAGTTTGACACATGAAAGGAACATCATAAGACTTCTATAAAAGGCAACAAGCTCTTCATCATCAAACACACAACAACATTGCATTAAAAGATGAAGAATCTTAAAGCTATTAAGAGCAATATTCATCCTCTCTTCATACTTTCTATAATCCTACATTAGATCTTTGAAAATCCTTTGAGAAAGTATTTAGAATCAATCACTCTCATATCACTCTGTAATTTCCACGTGAGATACACTTGGAAATATTTGAAACTTGATTGTAAGCTTGGTGAAGCTAAAGAATACACAATTTGTAATCATCCTCAGTGAGAGGTTGATCTGTTTGAACATTAGTGAAATCTCACAATAGTGTGAGGACTAGACGTAGCCTTCATTGGGTGAACCAATATAAAAATTGTGTGTGTCATTCTCATATTTTTCTCTCACTCTTTAGCTCAGCTCAAATCTGAAGGTTTGAAAAACCCATCATCGGGCTTGCCATCTTCTGCGAGAGGATAGTTTTAAAAACACTTGAAAATTATTTTTAACAGCAAAATCTCTATTCAACCCCCTTCTAGTGATATTTAGCTACATCAATTACAACTTTCTAGAGAAATCTCTTTCCATCAATGTTGATGGATCTCTTTTGGTAAATCAAATAAGGCGGGATTTGGAGGATTTGTGGAGTGAACAACTATCCTCGTAAAATATTAGTTGACGAATATGAATTTTTGAAAATAGTTAAAATAATTTGTTAATATTTTTATTATTTTAGAAATGTAGACAAATTATTCACTTCAAAATACTTGTACATTCTTATTAACGAGTAAAAAATTAGAGTTTAATAATATAGATTGCCAGTGTAAAATAATTTTTTCACTTTATAATTGCAACTTAAAGATAATTGCAACATATTGCACTATGATTATGTAGGTTATCTCTAAAAAGTAACACAAATTTTAAGAAATTTAAATACAAAATATTTTTGTAGAGAAAATTTTAATTTGTTTCCTTTCTTTCTCTTGTTTTTTTTTTAATTAAAAATTTATTAAAAAGAAAATGTAATTACAATTTTTATTTAACAGTTTTGGTCACTTTAAAATTTTAAAATTCAATTTATGATATTATTTATTTTTGTAATTTTATTAATAACATATAAAAATTTAATGTATCCGAAGAGTTTTACATAATGATAACATATATTACATTATTTAAAATCGGTAACTTAACTATTTTTTAGTTAACATTTTTAAAAGAGTGACCAAAACTATTAAATATTGAAATAGATAAATCAAAACTTCAATTAATTAAAATTAAAAAAAAAAACAAAAATCAAATGAGATAAATCTAATAAAAATATATTTGAGTTGATAAAAGCAATATTAGATAATATAAGTATTGGGCATGTGAAAATAATATATTGCATCCAAGTAAGATACACGTACGAGCCAAACTGGACCGGTAAGGCACGCACGTAAGTTTACCTTATTTTATTTAGTTGATTGCAAATGTGATTGTGAACTCTTAATTCCGTTCAGCACTTGAGTTCTAAATTCTCTCTCTCTTATTGTTGCATCCCATGACTTCAAGCAAAGGTAAATTGGTTTACTATTTCTCTTCCTCAACCTATTATTGCCTTCATTTTTCATTTCATTTCATTTCATGCTTTTGGCAGCTCCTGTTATCGTCATCATGGGTGTCAGCGGGGCCGGAAAAACGTAACCACTTCTTCTTTCTTCTTATTTTTTTATTTACCAACATTCTCACAGTGTTTTTATTTCTTAATCATTTCGTGTGTTCCATCTCCAAACGATACAAAATTACACATGGATATATATATATTCATTCGATCATCCAATCTTTATCAATACCAGAGATTATTTAAAATTGATTTAATAATAAGTAATATGAATCGTCTAATCCCAAATTTTAACATTGTTAAATGACATTACTGATTGATTATGTTTTTGTTTGCCAATACTTATCGGATATTAATTGAACAGCACAATAGGTCAAAGGCTGGAAAAGGATATTAAATATAAGTATCTTGATGCTGATGATTTTCATTCTCAATCAAACAAAGGTGTGTGTATATTACTATGTACAATTGCACAAAATCAATGCAGTTTTGACTCATTGATCACCTCACTAAAGGAATTGTTTTGTATGTTTAGATTAGTAGTATAAAGTATAATGAAGTGGAATTGTATAATAAGTGGATGTTTATGTGATTTCTGACTCGGAAACGAACATATTATAAATAAATTTTAAAAAATGAATGTTATATCATTCCACTTTATACCACCAATCTGAATGTGCCTTTAATTTTGTGTTGGTTTATTCTCTTTTTATATGTTTCCACCTCATTTGTTTCAATACAACAGAAAAGATGAGTATGGGAATCCCACTTACAGATGAAGACAGGAAGCCATGGCTTGAGTCACTGAGAGATGCCATAAAAGAATACTTAATTAACAAAAAGGGTTTGATTCTTGGTTGCTCTGCTTTGAAGAAGCAATATAGAGAAATACTCAGATCAGCTGATCCTGATTATAAATGGGAGAGTTATGCAAGTGATGTTAATTTCATTCTATTGGATGTTCCTGTTCAAGTGTTAATTACTCGATTAAATAAGAGGGCTGCAGAAGGAGTACATTATATGCCTTCATCTCTTCTGCAATCTCAGTTAGATTTGCTTCACATTGATGATTCTGAACGAATATTTAGAGTTGATGCTACTTTAAGTCCTGAATCCATTGTCAATACCATTAAGAAAATGGACCAGTTTCAGGGCTGTTTTCTATCATGATTATGTTGTGAACCTTATTAATAATATGTATACCATTGTATTAGATTATTTAACTTCACTATTACATCAAATAAGAAAGTAATGTAACTTTTTGCAACTTTTAGTTTGTTTATTTTGATTGATGTTAAAAAAGAAATATTACATTACAACAATTATATTAATTTAATAATGTCAAGTTAAAATTTAAAAATTCGTTTTAGACCTCATATTGAATATCACTTTAAACTTCCACATACGTTGAACCAGTCCGGCAAAAAAAAACTACAAGAATTTTCTGTATAACATTAAACTGGCAAAGTATTTAATCTTTTTCAGCTTAATAGAAGTCCCTAGCATCATCGACATAGAAAAAAAAAACATATATAAAGTATAACGAGCAAGTAATATCACTTTTATCAAATCTGACAGGAATAATCAACTACAGCTAAATACAGTTAAACAAATAAATTCCAATACATTTTCCTAAAGGTGTATTAATTGAGCTAGGAATTGTCAAGTGATTCATCAGCAGCAGGTACAGCTCTGTTTGGAGGCAGGGGAGGAGTGAAGAAAGTTTTGTCAGTGGAGCAATGTCTTATTTCTTTGCCTTGGCAAATCTGAGGCAACGGTATTTTTCACCACTTACTGTAATTTCAAGAGCTCCATCCTGGTTATCTTGATTTGATGCAGTCCCCATTAAGACACTTTTCTCTTTCTCAAGATTATCTCTCTCCATCTTCAGCCTTGCTTCTTGTCGAGCAATCTCTGCCTGCAAAATTGAAAAAATGAGGACACTGTTTTCATTTTATTGTCATTATTTTTTTTTGGTGATTGCAGGCAGGATGAGAAATAAAAATATTGATAGAATTCTCAGTCAATTTAGATATTTTTTATGATGCGACAATATTTCTGCTTTGCTAATGAGCACAAATCATTATATCATTACATAATACAAAAAATGGTTCCCAAATTAGTTACTAAGCAAAACATTAGAAGTACATCATGGAATGTGCCTGGAATATATAACTCTCAAATTTAAAGAGAAAAAACGAATCTGCTGAAAGCTGCATCCAATGGCATCTTATAAATTGCATGCACAAAAACAAACACTGATCACTGCAACAAATGGTGAAGGAATTTCAACTTTAGATCTAATATTGAGGGCATTATCATAAATAAAAAACTTATTTCTGGGCTACAAGGCTTCTTTTTTCAAGATTGTGATAGTTATATAATATTCTCTCCATAAAATTTCCAGTGATTAAAATAGTCACTTTTCTTTCTCTCCAATTTCAGAAGCAGTTCTTAAACTGTATCAATTATTAAAACAGTGGTATCATTAACCTCATCAATCCGTTAAATATTCACCTAAAGAAGGAACTCAGCATTCATCTAGTATCTAGTATGCTCACAATTCAGAAATTAAAAAGCATGCAGCACCTAGACCAAATATAGGCCATACATCACATCACATTATCTACAAAGCATAGTTAGAGATCTTTATAGCCCCGACACTTCAAATTGAAGGTTGTATGACCATGTGTCAATGTCCGACCTGATTCCTTCCTTACATTCAATTAGTTCATTTTCTCAAATTATTATCGTTGTCAACGTGTCAGAGTCATGTCTGTGTCTGTATCCCTGCTTTCATAGATAGAGACACAAACACCCGACACATATACATAGACACATGTAATATCCAAAATATAGGACACCACACACACACACAATTATGTCCAAAATATATGAGCATCGTCTATAAAAGATCTATGTAGAAAATCAGAATTTATATATTCATCATTATATCTCAAGAACTTATTAAGTATTATAATTTCCCTGTGATAATGAATCTGACAAAAAAAAATTACTAGGAGACATTATTATACAATTTGAACACTTAATTTCTTCACAAAAATAGATTTTAAGAATGAACTGTCTTTCACCTTCAATCCATTCATCTACTACCAATAAGCTAAAAAAGATCTAATCAATTTAATGCTTTTTACCCCTTGCTTAATAATCATCTTTAAAAAAACATAACATTTTGGTTCCCGGTTGACACCGTGTCCCTTTTCATGTCTCGCCAGAATAGAAGTGATGGCTAAGTGTTGGAGTCGTAACCTTAACACGTCAGAGGCAAAAAAAAAAAAATCGATGCTGGAATGAAGTGTTTGATGTGTGTCATACGAGTGTCGGACACTCAAACATGCCTTCAACATGAAGTTTTAGTGCTACTGCTACAAAGCACCTCATATCATAGGATTCCCATCAAAAGTCGAGTGAAATTGGCATTGCTATATTGAGTTATCCTTTTACCTTGACAATTTTAAAGATATCAATATGATCATAGGATGAAACAGGCAAACTAGAAAGTTTAAAGAGGAGATACAAAATACATTGATACTCAAATATACTATGAAACTATCAATTCTTAGAAGATTACACTAAAGAACATGACAAACTAAACATTAGTTCATGAATCTACAGAAAAGTTTCAAAAACAGAACACGGTGCCATTCCCATTTTTGTTTATATTTTGATGAATTGGGAACTACCTACAGATTTAAGCCAAAGTACATGCACAGTAGGAACGTAATCAGGGTTCTACATCTGAAACTAAAATAGGAAACACAGTATAATTACCTGATTAATCATATACTGCATTTTAGAAACAATAGTATTTTTAATTGAAAGCAAACTGTCCTATAAAACCTTACAGCAGCAGTAACAAGATAATTTGAGTTTAACTTCTTAATGTAGTCTGTGACAACAAAGATAGAATTATACTGTAGAAATTTTAGGAACCAAAGAAATTGAATTGAAAAGAAAAAAACAACTTTACTGAAAGAATGACAAACCTCTTTCAAGGGATTCCTCTTCTACAACAGAGTTCTACTTTCACAAACTCTCGAAATACATAATGCCCCTATATATTCTTATTTCTCCAATTTATACAAAATACCCTTTCTAACTACTTCACTTCCTTTACTTTTTTCTAACTGTTCTTATATCCTAACAGACAGAATTTGATTTCAACCCCAGCCCCCAAATTGAAGAGGGAAAATAGAGGTACTGTAAGCAATCTAAACAATGGAATCTAGTGTCATTTCATTAATTTCATCTCCATCCATCAATCCAAACTTAGCACGAGTTCACACTTCACCCCTGTAGTATATTATCCCTTAAACTAAAATAAAAATATGAGTCCAATAATTACTCAGTATGAATATAAATGATATACAGCCAATTCAACATCACCTAGAATTAGCTAAGGTAGAGTTAG
Organism: Cicer pinnatifidum; assembly: GCA_037974775.1. Classification (NCBI taxonomy): domain Eukaryota; kingdom Viridiplantae; phylum Streptophyta; class Magnoliopsida; order Fabales; family Fabaceae; genus Cicer; species Cicer pinnatifidum. The sequence goes on along the minus strand of JBBPBR010000007.1, from coordinate 21,076,066 downwards.
AGATCATAGCTTCCATCCTAAATGTATCAAGAATGCAATCATTTGGACTACATTACAAAAAATTCCTTTTATTATGAAATAGTTCTTGTAAATGTAAATGACAAAAAATATAGTCAGCACATGAAGTACACTGTACATAGCAGCAGGATTCGACAAAAAAAGTTGAAATATTCATCGAGCAGCAACAAATACATGTTATATAAATGAAATTAAGGCTTTTCCATTTAATTATTATCAATCTATGCAGAAGAGAAGATATAAAGTGCACATTAGTTTTATCAAAAGAAAATTATTATATTAAGAATTTTTCAGGACTTGGAAGTAGGGTACCTCGCGACGAGAAAGATCAGCCTTCCAAGCGGCTTCACGTTCAGCAACCTCGCGCTCACGTTCTTGGATGTAACTTTGCATCTCTCTGTCTTTCATGATTCTATCTTGAATATCAGCATCCAATGCTTCTTTCAACTCCTCAACGAATTTATCCACCACTGCCTTTATCCGCAGAGACATCTTCACCTAAAATACCAACCTAACGAACCCTAAACCACACCCAACAAAACAATCCAATTACTCCCTTTCAGAAACATAATACCTTTTCTTTCTATGTAATAATTAAAAAAACACAAAACCCTAACAAAACAACTTTAAAAACTCTCGCCTTGCCTTGTGAACCAAAATCAAGTGAAAATTTGGATGGAAGATTATTTAGAGATAGAAGATATGGTAAAATTCTCGTTTTTTTTTTAAATTAAGAGAATTGTTATTTATATGATGTATATAAAAAATGAACAATTGATTAGGCCATTATTAAGTTTCATGAAATTTTACCCTTGGTTCTCTTTCACTCCAAAACCCTCTCTCAAAAGAACTGCATTTCTCTTTCTATGAATTTGAACATTTTATTTCTGCATACTATGCAACACGACATTTCAAATTGAAACTGTATCCTGCTGCATTCAATCACTTCTATTTTCTTAAATTATTAATTGCCTTCACATGTCAAAGTATTTACATGTTAGTGTTGGAGTCGTCTCCAAAGTGTTTCATTTCATATACTCGTAATGATAACACAATTTCGATTCAGTAATATATAAACAAAAAGAAATAAGATTATGGAGGAAAGAAACATACATACTTTGAATTAAGTCCAAAGTAAGTTTCCAATACCTATTCATGAAAATATGAAGAAAAACAAAAGAAGAAACGGAACCACACGTAATGATTTGGTAATTTGAATTTTGTGGTAGAAAGAAGGATGAGAAGTAAATTGAGAAGATGTACCTGAAATGACTTTAGTAATTTTGTATAATGAATAATGATATACTATTTTACTCTTTAATTATTATGCTCATTGCTTGCTTCGCTTTGTTTGAGGGTTTCATTTTCTGTTACGACTGTGAAACCATCACCGTAGTAGGCCACACGCAAACGAAGATGCGTGAATCATCCAACTCAAATCAAAACTAAATTTCGGTCTCTAATTTCTAGTTTTGTATTTATTATTATTATTATAAATTATTCATACAGGATTTGTAATTTCCAGTTGAATAAAAAGAAGAGAAATCTATCGTTTAAAAAGTAAATTTTTTTTACATAGAAATTTAAAAAAAAAAAATTATTTCACTTTTTCACATATGCATTAGAAATTTTAAAATCTCTAAAAAAAAAAATCAGCATTTTAAAATTTTTGAAACTTCCAAAATACATGTAAGTGATTTTTTGGAAATTTTTGATGAATTTTAAATTTCATAATGTATTTTTTCAAATTTTTAAAAGTTTTATTTATTTATTTTAAACTATGAAATAAAGTGAATCATTATCTACATTTTTAAAAACAATGAAAATATTAAAACAAAATTATTATTATATTTAAAAATGCATCTTTAATAATTAACACTTCATCTCATCTCCATGAGAATAGTTTACTTAAAAGAATCTCTTTCATAAAAAAATTAAACACATTTTAAAAAATAAAATAAGAAAAAAATTCATAAAATACTTCCTCAAATACATGTTTTTTAAGAATAATTCAAACACACTTCTAAAGTGGTCCTTCATCCATCCTCAATGTTAACTCAAAATAATTTAAAAATACACTACCAAATTAAACCTTTTAGTAACATCATTAATTTTGTTTGTCAAAAGAATGCAACTGAAACATGTGAAGACAATGGTCTAATTAATATAAACGATACAAGTTTTTGATGCGCATTTCGTAACACTATCAAATGGCTCTCCCAAACATCGGTTCCGGTAATGTAAATTGTGTCCACCAAAAACATTTTTATCAAAATTACATCTATTTATATATAACCATAATTAATGAAAAATAAAATTCTTTAAACATAATTTTGAATATAAAAAACAAGTTTGAGTAATAAACTTCAGCCTTCATATATCTCTGTATCATCAAATCATGAATGGCAGCCTGCCCATCCCAATATGCTTCATTTTTTTATAATATTGAGATACGTTTTAAAAAATAACAAAATTCTTAAACAAAATACATTTCACAATTTTCAAAAAAAAAAAAAAAAAAAAAAACTCTTTAAAACCTTATCCAAACTTTGGTGGATTACACCAGATCAAGAGTTCAAAAAATCACCCATGTAATTAAAAGTGGAAAATAAAAAATACACCAAATCAAGAATCATTGATTAATCTTATGGAGCCACTAATATGTAACAACAGCTCCAAGCTGCAGCCAAAAGCCTTGTTCAAGAGCATGCCATGATTCTCATGCTAAAAGGAGAATACAAAAACTGAAAGTTTTGGCAGACAACACTAACAAACATGCCAATTGAAGATAGTCTAATCATAAGCAATGACGTCACTAGTTAAGAAGTAATACAATTTTTGTGATAGTTGTCACTAAAATGATTATAAGTACAAAGTTCATCATCAGTCCATGTCATGCAGTCCTCAGTGGCGGCGAAACCAATATCACCCCATCTCCTCTAAATATGCATATAGTATTCCTTAGATATGAACAAAATTGCAAAGGTGATCCTTTTTTTTATCTGAGGTGTAGTACTCTTTAGCGAAAGACTATTTTCTTTTCATTAATAGAAACTTGGTAAAGCAAATAGCCAGGTTACAAATTATTTGATATCAAAGTTCTGAAATAATAAGGCCAATAGTGGAAATAGAAGACCAATAATCAAATCTAAAAAATAGCTAGAAGTGTCTAGCTCTTACTATTATTCTCATCAATAAGCCCTGGGTTGCTGCTTTCAAAAGATATTTCCACAAGACCACAACCAAATTTTATTCAAAGTTTATCCTTAAGCTTTGTTAGGAAGTTATAGGGGAAGAAAATGGCTTTGAGGGGAGGGGAGGGAAAGAAAGGAGAATTCTTCACCTTGTTAAGGAGTGTTTCTATAGAGGTTAAGACTTATAGCTAACATTTTCTCTATTATGAAAGTATTATAAGTTATAAATTTTATGTGTTTTGAAAGTATTATAAATTATAAATGAGGGGGATGATTTGGAGAATTTTACAAAGTCCTCCAAAACACATCAAAGCCCTCCCCTCATTCATTTTTTTTGAGTTCCTAAAATTGGAGGGACACTAAATTATTAATAATTTATTTATTAAAAATTTCAGAGAAATAAAAGAATAGGACTATAATTATTAAATAAAATATTAATAATTTATATATTAAATTTTGAAAAAGCCCGATCCAATAATTTTGTTTTGGGCCTCATAACATGTTGGGCCGACCATGCTATTTATATCATCCATATCTAGTTATTCTCTCACTATATTTTGTCGGTAGTTCTATCAAATATCTTTGGAAACGCATCGAGCTTATTTGGAAACCTCATCGACCTTATTTGGAAATCTCATTGTACTTACAAACAAGAGTATGTTTTTGAATTTTTGTTTTTTATATTTGAAAAAATTTGACAATACAGTTTTACATATAAATTAATTTGTAAACAATATGCAGACAGACAAACGTAGAATATAAGAGCATGTAGAATATAAGAGCATATCTTTTTTCTTTATCTGATTTTTTGTTAATTCAATTATTCTTCATCATTCATCAACAACACAACATATCACAAATCATCAATATGGTAAGTGTTTTTAAATACTCTTTCTCATTTCTCATTTCAAATTGAGTTCCATGTTTCTAATTATCTATACAAATAATTTATTTAGATAAATTATTCTACAAACTCATTTTCAACCAAAAATTCAAGAAATTTTCCTAACCAATAAAGAGCATTAGAAATAGCATTCATACCGTTTGATCCCGTTATAGGAGAAATGGCATAAGAAATGAAAGAATCACGAGTCAAGCATTCATACCGTTTGATCTCGTTATAGGAGAAAACAACGTCGGTGTTTTCAAGAGGTGAACTTGCACATGTTGGTCCAAACACTTAAGGTTTTACAATCTTGTAACATGTCTTGGTTGAACCTGGATGGAAGATCGTGGACGCTGAACATGGAACTGCAAACCCCTACTTCTTCTTCTTTCAAAATCCAATCCGAAAATCCTTCCTAAACCCTAATTTCAATCCTGAAAAAACACCAAATCACATCAATTCTTAAAACGAGTCTTGTTTTAGGAGAAATTTTTGGGATTTAAAGTTGAAAATGAGTTTGTAGATGTTATTTTTTTATATATTAATAATAATAATTAAATTAATATTTTATTAATTAATTATTATCTAATCATTAATATTTATACGTTACTCAAAATTAGTTATTTTTATATTTTTTAATCAAAAAATCATATTAAGAACTTGCAAGGGTGTTATTAAAAAAAAAGTTAGTGGGACTAAAATTAAAATAACTTATATTTTTGGGGCTAAAACCATATTTGAATCTAAATAATAATATTTAATTTATTTTGCATCAGGCTCTAGTAATTAGATCAATCTAATTACATCAGAAAGACTTAAACACAAAAATTTTACATTATGTCATTTAACAAATTAAAAAGAAATTATAAATTTTCTCGTATTTAGAAAGTAGAAAATAACAATTTGAGAACCATATAATATAATATGAATTATATTAACTACTTATTATTGTCACATATCAACTTTTAATTTAACTCATTTTACATTAATAAAACAAATTATTTTAATGAATAGTATTAAATTTTACATTAATAGGCTTTACTTTAGATGGTGATTTACTTTTCTATTTTTATCTCGTCCATTTGCTTATTTGTTGTTTTTTTTTATTAAGTTCAGTTGGTTATTTGGCCTCCTCCGTCCGAACACCAAGTTGCCTTAAACGTTGATGGAAGTCCCAAGTTGCCTTAAACGTTGATGGAAGTTCATATGGAAATCCTTGTAGGGCGGGCTATGGAGGATTAATTAGAGATCACAAAGGTCGTTGGGTGTTAGGGTTTAGCGGAAATGTTAGTTTTGCTGACAATCTAGAAGTTGAGCTCTTAGCTATATTGAATGGATTAATGCTGGCGTGGGATATTGGTTGCAGAGATATGAGTTGTCGATCGGATTGTATGATAGCGTTATCTTTGATTCAAGATCCACCTCTCACCCTCATAAATATGATGAGATTATTCTTGGTATCAAATAACTTGTATCGAGAGATTGGGTTGTTTCATTTGCGCACAGAAGTTAATCAATGTGCTGACTTTATGGCAAAATTGGAAGCAAACACCCTGATATGAGAATTGGGAGCAAACACCCTGCCTAGCTTCTTTACTCTTCAATGATGCTATGAGAATTCCCTATACAAGGTTATAACTAGCATCTTAGGTAATTGTAAACACAAATTAGTTAGTTATTGACTATATTTGTGTTCATTTTACCTTATATCCTCTAGACACATGTATAGAAAGGGTAAGTGTTTGACCCATGTTTTTATAGCAAAATCTGTTTTATGTAATGATAAAAAGGCGTGTATAAATGATGTACCAAATTGCCTACAACAAATGTACTTGATTGATTTAAATCATATTAATACAAATTATGGTTCATATTTGATTAAAGATACTATTATAAGTGTTTGATAGTTCTAAAATTATTTTACATAATTCCAAGCTTAAATTATTGAACAACATCAAATGTAAAATATAACAAGAATAACATCACATAAGAAGCAAATCAAGCATTTCATTTCTCTTTAAAAAAAAAAACTTCCAAGGCACTTCCTTTAATTGGTTTAACCTTAATTTTTTTTTCCAAGTAATTCCACAACAAATGTTACTAGTAACGAAACATGTTTTACAAAAAAAATCCACATGACATTATTTCAATGAAGTCAATATCAATAAACAAATATTTATTAACAATTGCTAACTTGCAAACGGTCTTACTGATCATTATTAATATCAATTACAAATTGCAACATTAATTCTAATATATATCCTAGACCTTCAAGAACTGAAATTAAAACTATCACAAACAAAACATTAATAATTCAAAGTATTGCAACAACAATTAAATCTAAAGTTTTTAATACACACGAAATATAGTCAATTCTCCAATTTCATGTACATAACTTGCAAAACAATTCTATTTTCCATCTTTCAACACCTAAAAGAATTCTATTTCTCATTAGTGGAACACGCATACTATTATAAAATGTGTTTCATTTGTACTTAAGTTCCAACATAGTGATACTATATAGCGTGTTTAGAATAATTTTTGCAAGTTATATATAGTTAAGTTCCAACATAGTGATATTTCATGAAAGGATGTATTTCGTGCGCATTTCGTAACAAGTTTTTATGCACATTTCATAACACTATCAAATGGCTCTCCCAAACATCGGTTCCGGTAATGTAAATTCTGTCCAACCAAAAACATTTTTATCAAAATTACATCTATTTATATATAACCATAATTAATGAAAAATAAAATTATTTAAACATAATTTTGAATATAAAAAACAAGTTTGAGTAATAAACTTCAGCCTTCATATATCTCTGTATCATCAAATCATGAATGGCAGCCTGCCCATCCCAATATGCTTCATTTTTTTATAATATTGAGATACGTTTTAAAAAATAACAAAATTCTTAAACAAAATACATTTCACAATTTTCAAAAAAAAAAAAAAAAACACTTTTTAAAACCTTATCCAAACTTTGGAGGATTACACCAGATCAAGAGTTCAAAAAATCACCCATGTAATTAAAAGTGGAAAATAAAAAATACACCAAATCAAGAATCATTGCTTAATCTTATGGAGCCACTAATATGTAACAACAGCTCCAAGCTGCAGCCAAAAGCCTTGTTCAAGAGCATGCCATGATTCTCATGCTAAAAGGAGAATACAAAAACTGAAAGTTTTAGCAGACAACACTAGCAAACATGCCAATTGAAGATAGTCTAATCATAAGCAATGACGTCACTAGTTAAGAAGTTATACAATTTTTGTGATGGTTTTCATTAAAATGATTATAAGTACAAAGTTCATCATCAGTCCATGTCATGCAGTCCTCAGTGGCGGCGAAACCAATATCACCCCATCTCCCCTAACAAACAGGAAAGGAACTGTCCTCTTTGTAGTCTGCAATCAAAAGAAAAATGAAAATCATCCTAGGAAAAGTATCTTCAAAATAAATGAAGCAAGTATTGATTTTCTCTATATAGACCATTTTGATGGTTGGTGTGCAGAGTGGAATTCTAAATATGCATATAGTATTCCTTAGATATGAACAAAATTGCAAAGGTGATCCTTTTTTTTTTATCTGAGGTGTAGTACTCTTTAGCGAAAGACTATTTTCTTTTCATTAATAGAAACTTGGTAAAGCAAATAGCCAGGTTACAAATTATTTGATATCAAAGTTCTGAAATAATAAGGCCAATAGTGGAAATAGAAGACCAATAATCAAATCTAAAAAATAGCTAGAAGTGTCTAGCTCTTACTATTATTCTCATTAATAAGCCCTGGGTTGCTGCTTTCAAAAGATATTTCCACAAGACCACAACCAAATTTTATTCAAAGTTTATCCTTAAGCTTTGTTAGGAAGTTATAGGGGGAAGAAAATGGCTGAGGGGATGGGAGGGAAAGAAAGGAGAATTCTTCACCTTGTTAAGGAGTGTTTCTATAGAGGTTAAGACTTATAACTAACATTTTCTCTATTTTGAAAGTATTATAAGTTATAAATTTGATGTGTTTTAAAAGTATTATAAATTATAAATGAGGGGGGATGATTTGGAGAATTTTACAAAGTCCTCCAAAACACATCAAAGCCCTCCCCTGATTCATTTTTTTGAGTTCCTAAAATTGGAGGGTTAATTAACCTCGACGCAAGGTGTAAGACTTCCTCCTTTTCCCTTCCTCCTCTCCCTTTCCCTCCTATGGCCTTGTTTGAGTAAACAGCTTAGTTGAGCGCTTAGTTATCAGAACAGTATTTACGTATAAGCTATTTCTATAACGAATTACGTATAAGCTATTTCTATAACGAATGACAAAATAAAGTTAAACTACTTTCATATTTGTTATACACATTTGCTAGTCATACCCCTGTTTTTTCAAGTTACACCCAAATACGATACTTATGTGACCTTAGTTCAGGTTCACGTATGTAGTAAATTGAGTTCACAAATGCTATGTGAATTGAGCTCACGTAGCCTATTTGGGTGTAACCAACAAAAGTGTTAGTTATAAGTTGTCTTCATAAGCTATTTTGCAAAGTTTATGAAACTAAGCTGAAAACAACTTATGACATGTCATAAGTTGTTTCCATAAAGCTCTACAAATAACCTAACAAGTCTTTCTGCAATAAGATAAGTCCAAATAAGTCAATCCAAACAGATTCTAACTCTCAATCAGAGCCTTAAAACAAGGGAATGATTTGGAGAATTAGCTAAATGTCTAAATCCCTTCCCCCAATTAATTTTTTTGAATTCCGCAAATTGTGTGGATTTTAAGTTCTATGAAAAAGAAAAAACATCGAGCATGTTGGGAGACTATCCTCTATTAACTCCCAATCAAAGCCTTAAAACACCTTAAAAACTGTAGCCGTCATTTACCAAACTATAGAAGGTAATCACAGATACTACCCTCAACAATGCTTATTAACAATAAAGTAATACACAATTATTCAATTTTTGCAGCAACTATTCACAGTTCTACCATTTAGGTTTTCTAATTATGACTTACCCTAACAATTTCTTCATATGTTTCATCATCAATTTCAACAGTGGTAACAATTTCTTCAACATCACCAAGAATCATATTAAGATGCTGATCATAAGCCTGCAAATTGAAATTCAAATTAAAATCAAGCACAAAAAAAAAAAAAGATAAAAAAATTAATATGAGAAAAAAAGAGAATTGAGGAAAACTACGTGAAGCTTGCCACGAAGTTCTCGATCAGAACGGAGTTTGACGTAGATACGTTCGTCGAGACTAAGTCTTATGAGATCCAAAGGCTCCTTCACTGCGCTTTCTTCTTCTGCACCCGCCATTCTCACTTTGCTTCTTTACTTTGTGTTGTTGTGTTTTCGATTCTTGAACGCGCTTCTCGGAATAATCCGTGACTTGTTTGTTAAACCTTTTCTAGCGAGAAAATGAAATCAACTCTAGGAATGTTTCGGGAAAAATTGTTGAAAATTTTCCTTTGTATCCACCCTCTTATACTTTTACCCCAAAATATGAGCGAATTGACCATTTTACCCTCGTATAAATAATAAAATTTTCACAAAATTTTCATTTTACATTTTCGGAACAAAGAGTAAATTTCTTTTCAAAATTTCCAGAAAAGTTGAAAAATAAGTTTTCCGGTACAGAGCTGTACTCCGGAAATCTTATAATGAAGTTTTCCGGTAAAGAAGGTTTTACCGAAAATCTTTTGAGTTCTCCGGTACAGAAGGTTAATATTTAAAAAAAAATTTAAAAATTTAAAAAACTAAAAAAAAAAAAAAAAAAATGTTCTGTACCGGAAAACTTATGTGTATAAGTTTTCCGGAAATAGTAAAAAAAATTGAGGGTAGTTTTGGTATTTTTGAAATATTTTGGAGGTACAAAGCTAATTTTGGGGGTACAAAGCTAATTGTGGGGTACAAAGGAAACTTTTTAAAATTGTTTTAGGGTTTTCTTATTGGGCCAAACATCATTTTGGGCCTTTGCTAATAATGATAAGAAAATAGCTAAATTAAATATTTATATTTTTTTTATAAATTATTACATATATTTATATTTAGTCCCTTAATTTATTTTGTAATTGTATATGTATTTGATCTCTTAATTCTTCTTTGTTTTATTTTTGTGTGTGTGTTAATTTTCAGCCCAAAATATTAACTTCAATTTTCGTATATTTAGGTGGTTGTATTGTGAAATAAGTAAAATTTCATTTCCTTAATTATACTTCTTTTTCGATATCTACTCAAAACACTTATTTTATTTTATTTTACAAAAAAATTAAAAAAAATATATTTTTTTTAAATAACAAATAAAAACAACCAAACAAAACTAAGGCTAATGAGATTTTTATTAAAATGTGAGGGGAGGGTATAGGTTTAAGATTACTCAATAAAATTTTCTCACTTTTATAATTAGGAATATTTGTTTCCACATACACTGATGTACACAACAGAAAAAATACA
>JBBPBR010000007.1:21035985-21062930 GCA_037974775.1 Cicer pinnatifidum | reverse complement strand
AAAGAAAATATAGTTTTTAAAAATCATAAATAACATCAAAATTTTATCCTTTTTTGAACAAAAATTCAAAAAAATCATCAAAATTTTCAACCAAAACCCATTAAATTAATAATCATCTTCAATATAATGCAAATTTTATGAAATCCATAACTCAAATATTCAAATACACTCATATTTTCATCTCCAACAACATCAAATGAAGAATGAAAATATGAGTTTATTTCAAGATTTAAGATATGAATTTGATTAAATTTATATTTTATTGAAGATGATAATGAATTTTATGGGGTTTGGTTGAAAAATTTGACGATGTTTTTGAATTTTTGTAAAAAAAAGGACAACATTGTTGAAATTTTAAAACATAAAATATCAAATTGTCACTTAAAATTAAATAAATGACCAACTCGGGAAAAAAAAAAAGATAAAGGACTAAAACGTTACTTGAATTTAAGTTAAGGGACCACAAATGTAATTTAGTATAACAAAATATTATGATTAATTTATTAAAATGCTTAAAAGAAAGTTATTAAATGAATATCCATCCATTAAACTATGATAAGGGATGGATTGGATGATTTTTAGGATTGGATTGATTCTTTCTCTCATAACTTTTAGTGGATTGTTAATGGATTAATGAATTATTTTGATCCACCATTACCATTCATTTTGCCACCCTAGTTAGGTTTTTGAAAGTTCCAGTCTTATCCTGAAGGAAGTTCTTTATAACACTACGCCAAAAATGACATATAACAGCGCCCCTTTTACAGCGCTTGCTAAACACAAGAGCTGTTGTAATTATATTTTAAAAATAACGGAGCCTTTTACAGCACTTTTGATGACAAGCGCTGTAAAAGAAGCGCTGTTGTAGGTCATATAACGTTTGAACATAATGTTATAAGGCTTTTACAACGCTTGTCAAAAAAGCGCAGTAAAATGAAGCGCTTTCGCGTATTATTTTACAGCGCTTTTTTCACAAGCGCTGTAAAATACATGCGCTTTCAAATAATTGAACTACCTATTACAGCGCTTTTTTCACAAGCGCTGTAAAATACATGCGCTTTCATTGAATTTAACTACCTAATACAGCGCTTTATTTACAAGCGTTGTAAAATACATGCGCTTTCATTGAATTTAACTACCTATTACAGCGCTTTTTTCACAAGCGCTGTAAAATACATCTTTCAAATAATTATATACGTTGGAAATCCTCATATCCTCTATATCTTTCAAAACTCTAATATCCTCTACGTACTGTGCGGCCATCTACATTGTCTCAGGTATTTTTTAATTTGTTTTTGTCAAAAAATCTTTAGTTTTTTAATAATTGAAAACTAAAAATTGTTATATATTAAATCTCTTCTACACATATATACCACATGATCTGTTATGTTTTGAAATTTTCAAAAATTGTCAAAAACTCATACCACATGATTTGTTCTGTTTTGAAATTGTTAGTTGATATTGGTTTCTTTTTGAAACTTGTTGATATGTTTATTAGTTTTGTAACTGCATTTATATAGGTGGTATAATATGGATAGGAAATGGATGTCAGCCAATTGATTGTCAAAAGAGTATGAAATTGGAGTGAAGGAGTTTGTTGAGTTTGCAGTGAAGAATGCAAAATATCCAAATAGAGTAGTTTGTCCTTGTTTAAAATGTTGTTTTGGAAAACATGTTAGAGAAGATGAATTAGAAGGACATCTAGTATGTAATGGAATTGATCAAAACTACACATGCTGGATAAGACATGGTGAGAAAAAAAAAGGAAACATTAATTTTGAGAATAGTTCGACATATGCTTCAACTGACTTCGATACAGATACATATGAGTCGGACCGAGTTGATGAGATCGCAAAAGCAGTTGAAGAAGATCTTCGAGATTGTCCTAAAATGTTTGAAAGTTTGTTGAGTGATGCAGAGAAAGAATTATATAATGGTTGTACTAAATTCACAAGACTGTCGGCGATATTAAAGTTGTACAACTTAAAAGCGAGTAATGGATGGTATGATAAAAGCTTTACTGAATTATTAACACTCATAAAAGATATGTTGCCAGATGATAATGAACTTCCCAGTCGAACCTACGAGGCTAAACGGATTTTGTGTTCTATTGGCATGAGTTACGAAAGGATTCATGCATGTCCTAACGATTGCATTTTATTTCGAAATGAATATGAACTACTTAAGGCGTGTCCGAAATGCAATGTCTCTCGATATAAGAAGAAAGAGTCTACTCCAACAAAAGTCGTGTGGTATTTTCCTATAATACCAAGATTTAGGCGCATGTATCGCAGTGAAGATGATTCAAAACACTTGACATGGCATGCAGATGAAAGAATTAGAGATAGAATGTTTCTACACCCTGCAGATTCCCCACAATGGGCATAAATTGATCACGAGTATCCTGAATTCGAGATAGAGTCAAGAAATCTAAGACTTGCACTTTCTACTGATGGAATGAATCCACATGGTCTTCAAAGCATCTCACACAACACGTGGCCTGTGATTTTTGTAATATATAACCTACCTCCATGGTTATGTATGAATTGTAAGTTTATGATGTTGTCTCTGTTAATTTCTGGACCCAAACAACCGGGGAATGATATCGACGTATACTTGACTCCTCTAATCGAAGATTTAAAACGTATGTGGGAGACAGGTGTGAAAGTTTATGATGGGTATAAGAAAGAATGTTTCAATTTGAGGGCTATGTTGTTCGGCACAATTAATGATTTTCCAGCATATGGTAATTTATCAGGATATAGCATTAAAGGTCAGTGTGCATGTCCTATATGTGAAGAGAGTACAAATTGGATGCGGTTGAAACATTGTAAGAAGAATGTGTTTCTTGGACATCGTAGATTTTTACCTTATAGTCATCAGTATCGTGGGTGGAGAAATGCATTTAATGGAAAATCAGAGGAAGATAAAGCTCCTTTAGCACCGACTGGATATCAAATACTTGAAAAAGTACAATGTTTGACCAATAAATTTGGCAAACCTTTTGCGGGAGAGCTGGTCAAAACTGGGTGGAAGAAAAAGTCAATTTTCTTTGAATTGCCATATTGGAAGTCATTGTATATAAGACATTTCCTCGATGTGATGCATATTGAAAAAAATGTATTTGATAGTGTTATTGGTACGTTACTCAATGTTCCAGGAAAGTCTAAAGATGGCATCAACGCAAGATTGGACTTGGTCGATATGGGAATAAGAAATGAATTGGCGCCAACAAAGAAAGGAAATCGCACATATCTACCTCCAGCTGCTCATACTCTATCTAGAAAGGAAAAAATTGTTTTATGTAAATTTCTACACGAAGTTAAAGTTCCAGAAGGATACTCTTCGAACATTAAAAATTTGGTTTGTATGAAAGACCTCAAGTTAAAAGGTTTGAAGACCCATGATTGTCATATTCTAATGGAGCATTTGCTACCAATAGGTATACGTTCCATTTTACCTGAAAAAGTTCGACTAGGATTAACTAGATTATGTTTTTTCTTCAGGGAAATTTGTAGTAAAGTGATCAACCCTCAGAAATTACCGACATTGCAGAGGGAAATTGTTGTTACTTTGTGTCAGCTTGAAATGTATTTCCCACCATCATTTTTTGATATAATGGTTCACCTTACTGTTTATCTGGTTAAGGAGACACAACTTTGTAGGCCAGCTTATATGAGATGGATGTATCCGATAGAACGATATATGAAAATATTAAAAGGGTACGTAAAAAGTAGAAGTCGACCAGAAGGTTGTATTGCTGAACGATACATTGTTGAAGAGGCTGCTGAATTTTGTACTGAATATCTATCCAATGTTGAATCCATAGGGCTTCCCATGTATCGTCATTCGGGAAGACTATGAGGAGAAGGGATAATTGGAAGGGGACTTCTGACTATATCAAGGACAAAATTGGAGCAGACACAATTGTATGTTCTACACAATGATGATGAGGTTCAACCGTATGTTACAATACACATGGATCAGTTATACCGTTTGAACATGAATAGGAATCAAAATTGGATAACTCGAGAGCACAATCGAAGTTTTATAACATGGTTAAAAAATCACATAAAGTCAAAATTTGATTTAGACCCCGGATTAATTTCACAGAGATTGAGGTGGCTAGCAAATGGTCCAAGCTTACATGTCTTTTCTTACACTGGTTATGTTATTAACGGCTACACATTTTATACCAAAGAACAAGATGATCAGACCACTATGCAAAATAGTGGAGTCACTCTCGTAGCTGAAGCGATGCATGTCTCAAGTGCAAAAGACAAAAACCCAATATATGCAAATCTATCATATTTTGGGGTTATCGAGCGCATATGGGAGTTAGACTACACAATGTTTCGTGTTCCCATATTTGGTTGCAAGTGGGTCGATAATAATAATGGCGTTCGGATTGATGAGTTAGGATTCTTGCTTGTTGATTTTAATAGGGTTGGATACAAAGACGAGCCTTTTATTTTAGCGTCGCAAGCTCAACAAGTGTTTTATGTCACTGATCCTTCTGATGATAAATGGTCTGTTTTCCTATCGACCAATAAAATAAGTGATGATAACAATAATGATGAAGATGTTGGTAATGATCTTTTATTTGCAACATCACAACAACCACATGAAATTGATTCAACTGATGATGGTTTATATCTTAGAGATGATCATGATGAGGGAATTTGGATTAATCCATCGTTTCATATTGTAAATGGACAAACAAATGTGAATCCCACCAGGAAAAGAAGAAGGGCATCTTAATGTACATGCATGTAATCTGAATTATTGTGATAAATATGCATGTAATCTGAATTGAGTGTTTTATACTAAGTTCTGATTAATTTATTTTCTGCTTATATTTATATTTAGCTTGATTTGAGTGTTTTATAATAAGTTCATGTAACAATGAGTGTTTTATTTTTAGTTTGATTTACATGAACTGAACTGAATATTTAGCTTGATTTAGATGAACTGAATATAAATTAGTCTCTTTTGCTTCTGCTGCTACTGGTTATGATAATGCCACTTATATAATGTAAATTAAGTGCCATCAAAAGGAACATATCTGAGTTACTGGGTGTTGAACCAATTGTCAATAAGAATGAATGAGTTTCATAAACTAAATGTTTTCATAAAGTAAATCGTTTCTTAAGGTTTTCTATATTTTGAATGAGTTTGTTATTTGACTCATTTTTGTGTTTGATTGCGTGATACTTCACAGGAGGTTTATGCCCTGCAACTTCAGCTGGCTTAATTACATGGACATTTTAAAAATAAAATAAAGAGACATTTTACAGCGCTTTTTCTTAAAAAGCGCTGTAAAAGGCCCTTCTAAAAATAAAATAAAGATACATTTTATAGCGCTTACTTTAAAAAGTGTTGTAAAATACTCTTGTAAAAGAATCTTTTAAAAGCGCTTACAATTACGAAGTTCACTTAATTCAGATTCGAACCGAGGCCTTCCAAGTGTGAATTCTAGGGGTTAACGCTAAAGAGTAACTAATAAAGTAAAAAAAAAAAAAGGTTATATTTGGTTTCTGATGGAGACCTTTTACAGCGTTTATTGGGAAAAGCGCTGTAAAAGAGCCTTTTAAAAAATTTTAAAAAATTAAACAAGGACGCCTTTTAGAGCACTTTTTTAACAAGCGCTGTAAAAGGCTTTAAAAATAACATTCATCAGACACCTAACAGGACCTTATCTAATAGGATTTTCTTCAAACACCTTGTACGCATTTTTCTCAAAAACACATTGTTAACAGGCTCTTTAACGAAAACACATTGTTAACAAAAACATCAGACTGAAATCCATTTTTCGCAACATGGCAATGAACCTGAAGACCAAGTTTCGATTTAAGAAGGAATGTAAAAAGATAAAAAGGGTGTTGAACCTGAAGACCAAGTTTCGATTTAAGAATGAAAGGGAATGTAAAGAGATAAAAAGGGTGTTGAGGTGGAGTAAGCTTTGATGTTTGTGAAGAAGATGCATAAAAGGAGAAGAGTTTAAAAAATAACATAACAAAACACAAAAATAACATAAAAAAAAAACAATAAGGCCTTTTACAGCGCTAATTTAAAAAAGCGCTGTAAAAGACTGTAAAAAAAACATTCATATAACATAATAAAACAAGGAGGTCTATTACAGCGCTTGTTCAAATAAGCACTGTAAAAGACTCTTTTAAAAATAAAATAAAGAGACCTTTTACAGCGCTTATCTGAACAAGAGCTATAAAAGGGTTTAAAAAAACATTATATAACATTCTAAATCAATGAGGTCTTTTACAGCGCTTATTTGGAAAAGCGCTGTAAAAGAGCCTTTTAAAAAATTAAATAAGGACGCCTTAGCGCTTTTTTAACAAGCGTTGTAAAAGGCTTAGGCCTTTTAGAGCGCTCATTGAAAAAGCGCTGTAAAAGGGTTATAAAAAAGCGCTATAAAAGGGTAATATATATAACAGTAACCTCTTCAGTTTCCTCTTCATGACGTAAACTACACTATTATCTCAACCTTCATCGTTCTTCTCTTCTTTTGCAAACCCTATAATGCCGTCCATTACGAACTGTATTTCCACGATCATCTCCTTCATTTCGAACCTTATTTCCATCCAAGATCATTTGGAAACTTATATTTTCATTGAAATACGTAACCCTCATTACGTATTTCTTCAAACCGTTTTTCTGTGAACCTTATTTCTGTGAACTTTCTACGTTCGCTCTTTTCTTTGCATTTCATCTTTCTTCGAACCATTATTCAGGTATTGATGTTATTAATTTTTTGTTATCATTAAAATGCATGTTGAGCTTGTTTAAAATATATATACTGATACATGTTGAGCTTGTTTAGAATAATGCATGATGCATGTTGAGCTTGTTGATGTTATACTAAACTGCATGTTGAACTTGTTGTAGTTAAATGAATACAAACAGAGATTTAGAATGTCAAAATGAAGAAGTTGGCACCAGTAAGGCTTATGAAAATGAAGTCAAACATGGTGCAACTATAATGCAAAATATGATTAAAGCAATGAGCAATGGCACCAAGTTTGAGGTTATACTATACTATACTCTGTTTGCTGTGTATTTTTTTAGCTTTTTTTAATAGCATGTACTTACTATATGAGTTTATTAGGTTGGCTGGAATGAGAGTGGTCAGCCAATTGACCCCAACAGCTCAATGTTTGTAAGTTACATTGGGGCTGTTGTTCGACAAAATATTCCAATTACGATTGACGATTGGAGAGATAAGGCGTTGAAGGATGCCAAAGATATAATATGGAATGACATTCAAGTAAATTTTTTGATCCAATCTTTTGTCATTTATAATTTTTTTCATTGAAATACTTTACTTATAATTTTTTTCATTGCAGACGACTTTTGTCCTTGATTAGGGACGAAAGAGTTACGTTTTGAGAGTTGCTGGGAAAATCCATCGGGGATTTAGATCGCATCTCTCAAATTTCTATCTAAAAGATAGAGAAGGAAACACAACTGCTGAACCTCCAAAAATATATCAACATTATATATCAAATGATGAATGGAAAGCATTTGTTTCCAAACATTCTGACCCCGCGTTTGTCGTAAGTGATTAATTTATTAGCATTTGTGTGTTTTATTATTCATATTCGTAGCGTATTTTAAATTTTTACATAATTGCTATTTTTTTATATAGAATATTAGTAAGGCAAATCACGAGAGGGCAAGCAATCCGACGCACCCATACAAAAAATCACATATGGGATATGCACGTCTAGACCAAAGACTTGTAAGTAATTAAACATCACTTTTATATAATGAGGGAATTTGTATTATAAACTATAGTTTCTAACTAATATTTTGTTTATGATCTTAACGAATAGCGACAAGAGACTCAATCCGATCAACCGTTGGGTCGTCATATCTTGTGGAAGGAAGCTCGTGTAAATAAGGATGGAGTGGTTGATAACGAAAATGTTCAAAAAGTAATAGAACTTTGTGTAAGTATATTATGACTTTAATATTTTTTAATATTGTATTTATCACTTGAATACAATTTTTAATATTGTATTTTAAAAATGCTATTGAACTTATCTTTTTAATGTTACATGTATTTTAGGAGACCATCGAACAAAGTTCTGAAAATGAAGAGGGCAACAAGGCTAGTTGCAGAGACATTCTGGGCAAAGTTTTTAATGTCCTTGAGTATTCCGGTCGAGTTAGGGGGAAAGGATTTGGCGTAACTCCCAAAAGCTTTTTTCCTCAAGAGAAGCGCAAAATACCTTCCAACGAGGAAGTATTAGAGAAGCTCATAATCCTATCAGAGCAAGTGGCACTCTTGGTGAATACGAATAAAGACAAGCAACTTCCGGATCAGCTCCAACGTGAAATACAAATGGAGAGTGAAACCGGGAGTTGCAACGTCGGTTTGAAAAGTATTCCCGAGGTAATTAATTACTTACTTGCTTATGTAATTACTTATGCATTAAACAATATTATATATTAACTGTACTTATGTTTTAACTATTGATTTAGGGTGTCACTTCATGTTTCCTATACTTGTCCTCGCCCACTCATCGGAAGGTGGGAAAAGGAAAATTGTACAATACTTTGGGAGAAGTATTGCACAATACTCCGATCCCTGCGGGCCATGTCAAAGTATCGCCTACTGTTGCTTTCGAACCAACTGCACCGTTGCCGATACCGGACAACGACGGAGATATGCAGACATTGGGCGAAGCTATTGGTAGTTACGTGGCATGGCCCACAAACCTTGTTGCCCTCGTTAAAAGGCCTCCCAGAAACGAATCAGTTACGTCTCTCGAAAAGGTTTGTCACATTTATTGCATAAGGTTTGTTAATTTTTTCAGATTCAATAAACTAACATTTAACCTCATTTTTTTAGGTCCAAATAAATAAACCACCCGCACATCCAAAAAAAGGCAGCAAACCTCAAAAATTGGAGGTTAATTGAGCTGTCAAATTACAAAGGCCGGAGGGCAATAAAGCTGTCAAACTTGCAGCAAGAAAAAAACTGGATCGGGGGAAATCAGTCGCTGCTGCTGCTGCTCCTAAAATAAGTCAGCCACGCCTTGGTAAATACGGGGCGTGTCTTGACATCCAAGTAAAAAAGAACATGGGCAGCAGCGACGATTCGCCCATGATACACATGAATAAAGATATATTCGGAGATGATTATGAGGAATTTCTCGGCAAGGAGCACATATACGAACTTCTCGAACATAAGGAGCTCAGTGCTACTGTAATGAGCTTGTACATAAGGTAAAAACTACTTTTAATTGCATTTATTGGTAATTAATTAAATGTATTGGTAATTAATCTAGTTTAAAATTTTCATTGAAGGTTTTTGTATGAGAAGGTCGTGTGCACGAGGAAATTGTCAAATAAATACTCATTCTTGTCTCCGCATAAGATGTCGATGTGGAAACTCGATCCAGACAATGTAAAGAAATACATTATAGATATGTTTTTAGGAAATATAGAAAAGGATAAATTGTTCTTCGCACTATATAATTAAGGGTACGTAATTTTATCTTTTTTAATTGATGAGAATTTAATTTATTAGTTGTGTGTAAACAAAATTGCTTAACCAATTTTTTGTTGTTGTAGGGCACATTGGATGCTATTTGCAATCAATGCGGTCTCTGAAGTTATATACTATTTGGATCTCGTGCATGGCAACTACAACAATCATTCTGAAATAAAGACTATGTTCGACACGTAAGTAATATTCATTTATTTCTTACATATATATATATATATATATATATATATATATATATATATATATATAAATAATGTGTTTGTTCATGCTATAATAATCACATTTATTCATTCGATAGTGCCTTAAAAGTTTTTTTATCTCAAAGAGGTGCGACAGTGTCGAAGCAAAAGTCTAATAACATTACATGAATCCCAATAAAGTGCCCTCGTCAAACAAACAACATCGACTGTGGGTACTACGTATTGAGATTCATGAAGGAGAATGTTGACAAGAATAAAACTATTATCCCAGAAACGGTACGGTATTTTGATTATATGATTTTCATATATAAATTATCTATATATTTGATACCAACTTAATATAATATGTTCAATTTTTATATTGCAGTACTTTGACAATTCCAGTCCATCATATTCTGAGCAAGATCTGATGGAATTAAAGGAAGAATGGTGTGAGTATGTGCTTGAAATGAAAATTATTTGATTTTTTGGGAAATAACATGCTGCTGGGCAAGGGATCTGAATATTATATGGTAGCTAGTACATATTCTGTATATTTTTTTAGTTATTATATGTATATGATCATATGACAATATATAAACATGCATATGAATATGTTGTAAATTAGGTTCAATGTATATATAGTTACTTATGTTGTAAATTACTGTGTTACAGGGTAATATATATGTATCATATTGTGTGAACTGCTTATTGCAAATTACTGTGTTACAGGGTAATATATATGTATCATGTTGTAAATTACTGATTCTGGTTGTGTTGTGTGAACTGGTTCAAAATAATTTTGGATAAAAAGATAAAAGACAGCGCTTTATAAAAAAATGTCATAAAAAGCTAAAAAGCGCTTTTCAAATATATACAGAGCTTTAAAAAAAAAATACACATTTTACAGCGCTTTTTTGAAAAAGCGCTGTAAAATGTGCATTGGGTGGACATTTTACAACGCTTTTTATAAAAAGCGTTGTAAAAGGTACACCAAAATATGAATTATGGGTATGCCTTTTACAACCCTTTTTTGCAAAAAGCGCTATAAAAGGTATACCAAATTTATGAAATATGGGTATGCCTTTTACAGCGCTTTTTTTAAAAAGCGCTGTAAAAGGTACACCAAATATATGAATTATGGGTATGTCTTTTACAGCGCTTTTTGTAACAAGCGCTGTAAAAGGTACACCAAATATTTGAAATATGGTATGCCTTTTACAGCACTTTTCACGAAAAACGCTGTAAAAGGTGCATAACAAGCGCGCGTTATATTTACATGAT
This sequence comes from Cicer pinnatifidum, assembly GCA_037974775.1. Classification (NCBI taxonomy): domain Eukaryota; kingdom Viridiplantae; phylum Streptophyta; class Magnoliopsida; order Fabales; family Fabaceae; genus Cicer; species Cicer pinnatifidum. The sequence goes on along the minus strand of JBBPBR010000007.1, from coordinate 21,051,935 downwards.
TTATAGCGCTTTTTTAAAAGCTCTGTTGTATCTTTTACAGCGCTCGATTCCACAGCGCTTTTTTTTGAAAAAGCGCTGTAAAAGGCTTAAAAAAAGCGCTGTAAAAGGCTATTTTTGACGTAGTGTAACCTATTAGCATACTTACAAGTATATTTAATTTTAACATCTTTGAATATGTAATCAAACATATCTTTAAATAGATCAATAAGTTAATATGTCAATGAAATTAAGTTTTATTTTGATATTTAACATGGCATTTTTAAAAGATATGACTTTATATGATTTCCTACTTCAATTCTATGTCAAAAACAAGAAAAGGATTGATGCTTAAATTATTAAAAGTTCAATATAAGAACAAAAGCTAATATGATAACTATAGGAGTAATAAAAAATATTATTTATAGTTATTTAAATATCTCAGCCTGATAAGCCTAAAAGATTTTTATATGGTCTGTAGTCTGATCTTTTTAACTAAAAAGAATTTTTTTAGAAGTTTTGATATTGTCTATTTTAAAAAAAAAATATTGTCTTGCTTGTGTCTGACATAAACTAAGTCTGTGTCGGTCGACTTGACCTATTTAAAACTTTCTTTATTAGTGTTAAATAAAAATGATAAATACAGAAAAATAGTAGTTATTTAAAGTTTTTTTTTTATAAAACAACAAATTTTTACAAAACTAGTAGGCATAAAGCACCACTTTAAAATATATACTAAAATTACAACTTCGAACTTAATTACGGAAATAACCCTAAACCCAATTGTCCCATGTTGCGAGCTCGACGTGAATCAAACTCAAGGAATCCTTTTCCTTTGAACTTCAACTTCACACTATGAGGACTTTGATGATCCACTTGACGTCTTGTACCTTGGGTTGTACGAGTTAGAGCGAAAGACCTGTGGTAAAATAATCTTTATATGAACAATTTTTAGCTATGTTTTAGCTCCCTTGTATTTATGAATAAAAGCATTAAAATCAAATTCTCATGTGTAAAAATATTTTCATTTAACCCATGTGTAAAATAGTTAAAATATGAGATTGAAAATTTTTCAGCATTTGAAACCGACGAATAGTTTTACCATTTTGAAATTTTAAAATATAATTTGCTTACGAGAGCATTTCTACCATTTACGTATAATATATTTATTTATTTATTTATTTATATTCTAATAAATACATTATTTAGATATTAAAAATTTAAATTGTTTATTTAGTAGTGTCAATGGATAGTTTTAAATATAAAATCATTTGATTGCTTATTTAAATTTTTTAGTATTTTTTTTTTATTAATTTATAATATTTAAAATATAATAAATTAATTTTTAAAAAAACTAATATGTAACTATTCACAACGGTAATTTTTGTTATTTAAATATAATATATATTATATTAATGAGATGTCTATCAAATACATGACAAAATAAAATCATCTTGTAAAATCATCCAATACCAATCAAATTATATAGATTTCTTATTCTCACAATATCATTCGTAAATATATAGTTCATATAATACACATATCTTGAGGTTACCCCACAAACAGAAACAATACACAATATTGCATTGCATTTATATAGCATGTAATTTAAGTAGGAAAACGAATTGAGTGATACCCTTACCTTTCTGAGCGTTGTTCTTAAAATTATTAAATATTGCCTTTTCTTTGACAGGGTTCTACACCTTCACAAAATAGTCGCTCACTTAGTATCAAAATTTATCGAGTCCTACTTCTACTTAAGAATCTGAGGTGACTAAAGATTCACATCAAAAAGTATTAACTAAACCATTTAAACCTTGTATTTAAATTAGTGACATAAAGAAATCAGTATATAATTCCTCAAATGTATAAAATTTATATAGTTTAATCCTTCAAATAAATAAAATATAATAAGAAAATAAATTTCCATTACTTAACCAAAAATAGATTAGCCTATGTTATAGTGGAGATGTGAAAAAAAATTTCGTATAATTCAGCAACGAATTTTGAAACGATTTTAATATTACTTTCCATCAACTAAAATAAATTTTCTCTTTAATAATATTAAAAAAAAACAGAATTTGATTCATTAATAATATCCTGTAATTTTGTAATAATTTTTTTTTCCAGCAAATTATTATATTTAAAGTTTTTCGACGTTGAGATTTTTTTTGTAATTTATATGCTTCTATTATCATAAATATTTCAACAAATATTCTAACTTAAGTAATATCAAAATTGAATTATAAGCACCAGTAAAATCAAGGATGACATAGGTGGTCCATCAAAACTTAAGTTTCAGATTTCACAAAGATCAATTTTTCTATGCTTTTAAATCGGTTTTTTATAACAAAATTATTTATAGCTTTTCAATCATCCAAGAAATATTTTCTAATTTCTTGGAGTCTAAAATCAACCCCTTAACTAAGAATTAGAATTTTGTTTTGTTTCAAATGCAACTAAAAATAAAATCTTAGACATGCAACTTTTAAAATTAACATCTAAATGGAATAACGATAATAACAATTTCTAACACCTTTACTGTTTACGGGAAAATTATTATTTTTAGCTTCAATAAGGTTTTTATTTATTTATTTATTTGTTTGTTTATTTTATTTTATAATGTTTCTTCAACAATCAAACTATCACACAATAAAATTTTAATCAAATAAAATTTGAGTTTGTAGTCAATAACGATTTCAATCGGTTAAAACACAACATATTCTTTATAATGACTTCTTTCGGATGAAAGTTGATTTTCGACATAGATAAACATTTTCTCTAATTTAAATAGGTTTTTTTTTTTTTTATATCAATATCTTAAGAAAATCTTAATAAATAAATTGCATGACATGATTTTCACATAGAACGAAAATACCAATTTAATAACTAATAAAAAAATTGAAATTTTAAAGGTAAGTAACAAATTAATAGTACTTACTTGATAATGATAATCCACCAAATTGACCTCTACTTCTCTTTCTAAGGCTTTATTTTTTTCCCTCTAATTTTCTCCTGCCAGATTGAGAGTGTACGAGAGAATGGAGGAGGCGCTGCTGAGTTGTCTTGCTAGGGTCATTAGGGGAATCTCTTGTTATAGTCTTAGTTTTAATTGGGCTTTGTGGTTCCACTCCAAATTAGTTTTTATTTTTTTTTTATTTTTTTTATTTTAAATATATTATAGTATGATCTTACTAATTCTTAATTGCACGCTCTATAATTACACGCATACATTTTCATTAAAATAAATTTTATCGTATTGCTAATAACACCCTCTAACCTCAAATATTTCTATGCGATGACAGATTAAAATCACAATATTTAATTTCTTGAATAAAACATAGATAGCAACATCACCTAAATCAAGATGGCAAGGTACCTTCAATTAGTTAGAAAACCACTAGTAGTAACAATCTCTAGCAAAATAGTTCACATTTAAGAAAATAAAACATTTTTAATATATAAGCAAAACCATAATAAAATATTAAAATACGAGAATAAAATAGAACAAAACATACAGGTCTTACATTCTACCCACCTAAAATAGTTTCGTCCTCGAAATTGACATCAGTGAAAAGCTCTGGGTACTGCTCCCTCATCGTGTCTTCGAGTTCCCAAGTGGCATCTCCAGTGGCTTGATTCCATATTACCTTCACCAAAGGAATTTCTTTGTTATGGATGATCTTAATCTTTATGTCCTCAATCCTTTTTGGAGGCATTTCAAAAGATAGATTATCTTTCAATTGCACTACATCTGGTTCAATGATGTGGGATGGATCATGGACCTATTTTCGCAACTGTGAAACATGGAACATGTAAGATCCATAATTTTAAATTATACTTTATGTATTTTAGTGTATTTTGGGGTATTGAATTCGGAGGCTTTTTAGCCAAGTTATTAATATTTTGTGAGCTTAAATGCCCAAAAATATATTTTGATGCCCCGATTAAAATTATTCGTCGATAAATAAATTAAATTAAGTGCGGTGAATCCTTTACGAAGAATTAAATTCTGGGCAGTTTCGTTAAAAATATCTCGGGCTGCTAAAAATTGTATCTGTCAATTGAGTTGCGACGAGAGTAGATATCTTTAACAAAAAGTGGTTTGGGAAGTGATGGGTGAAATGGTAATTTTAATAAATATCTAGATATTTTGAGATATTTGTTAATTATAATTAATATATATAATGAATATATGTTTGGAGGGAAAGGAAAAAGGAAGGGAAAAAGAAGAAAGAAAAGAAAAGGAAAGAAAAACAAAAGAAAGAAAATAGAAATTCTACCTCTCTCTCCCTGCCTCGCGAGCTTATCTTCCTCCTTCCTCCATTTTTTCCTCTTTTGCTTTCTTTTCCTTATTTTGCTTCAAGAAAAGAAACCCAAGGCTTGGTAGGTAAGAAAGCAAGGATTTCTCAGCTTCATACTTCCTCGTTGATTCGAAAACAAAGAAAAACGGTGTTAGGGATTTTAAAACCGTCAAACACAAACCTCCACGTTTCATCTAGATCTAAGCTTCGTTTCGTGAAGGGATAGAAGGGAAAGTTGCTCACCACCATGCTACGGTGCTAGTGAACTAACTTTGGAAGCAACGTCGCGAGCGGAGATTTTACAGGATTTACTCGCGATACCGTAATCGCACGTTAAAGCTAACGTTAAGGTAAGGGCTCCTTCCAAACTTTTAGTTTGCATTTAAGGACTTATCTGTGGTTGTGTGGAAAAAAATTTTGTTAGGGTTGAAGTGTTGATTTGGGGGAAAATGAATCTAAGGCTTTTATGGGTAAAATCTTAGAGTTGGGTTTTGGTGATATTGATGAGTGTTTTGTGGAAAATGAATTTAACTCATTTATGTATGATTTTGAGTAAATTGAATTTGTTGTGTTTGAGTGGTGGGTTGTGTTGATTTGTGTCGTCGTATTCGACGTGTTCATAATTGATACTTATGAAATTTGAGATGCATTTGTGTGGATTTTTGTGGAAAAATAAACTGATGTGATTTGGTGTAAATTGTGGATTGGATTTGAGAATATGTTTGAGTATGTTCTGTGTGGAATTTGAAAACCATTAGAGCTAAACGAGTATTAAAAATGGGGAATCTTTTAATATCTCTCTTTACTTAATGTTTGCAGTGAAAATCGTTTAAGTTAAATGAGTATTAAGAATGGGGAATCTCTTAATATCTTTGTTTACTTAATGTTTGTCGTGCAAATAATTAGAGTTAAACGAGTATTAAAAATAGGGAATCTTTTAATATCTCTGTTTACTTAATGTTTGCAGTGAAAATCGTTTAAGTTAAATGAGTATTAAGAATGGAGAATCTCTTAATATCTTTGTTTACTTAATGATTGTCGTGAAAATTGTTAGAGTTAAATGAGTATTAAAAATGGGGAATCTTTTAATATCTGCATTTACTTAAAGATTGTCGTGGATAGAGTCAGAGTATGCTCATGCATTTCATTTTTGGTAAATCGTGCTGACCCGTGATAGGTGGCACCTCGATAAATAGTACTTTGACCTGTGATAGGCGGTACATTTACGATTTATGTTTTTGGTAAATCGTGCTGACCCGTGATAGGTGGCACCTCGGTAAATAGTACTTTGGCGTGTGATAGGCGGTACGTTTACGATTTACGTTTTTTCTTTTAGTGAATCGTGCTGACCCGAGATAGGTGGTACATTTACGATTTACGTTGTTTAGTAAATTGCGCTGACCCGTGATAGGTGGCACCTCGGTAATTTAGTACTTTGGCCTGTGATAGGCGGTACGATTATGATTTACGGCCCTTCGAGGAGGGTTTTGGTTTGGAATTCCGAGTCCATGCATTTTGGCATATACGCATTGCATTAGGGTGCTTGGCACACGAGTCGTGTTTGATTCAAGATTATGATTGAGTGTTTGAACTTGAGATGTTGTGGTAATTGAGTTGTAATTGCTAAGTGTTATTTTTTGAAACTGTATGTAGTGTGATTGATTGCAAAACTATTTCGAAACTCAAGTTGTCATGGTGATTGTGTTTTAATTGTCAAGTGTGGATGTTTTGGAATTGTGTGATAGTATGTTTGATTGCAAAACTATTTCGAAACTCAAGTTGTCATGGTAATTGTGTTATAATTGCCAAGTGTGGATGTTTTGAAATTGTGTGATAGTGTGTTTGACTGCAAAACTATTTTGAAACTTAAGTTGTCGTGGTAATTGTGTTATAATTGCTAAGTGTTTTGTTTTGGAGTTGTTTGTAAGTGTGATTGATTGCAAAACTATTTCGAAACTCAAGATGTCGTGGTGATTGCGCTATAATTGCTAAGTGTGATTGTTTGGATTTGTGGGTATGTGTTGATTGATTTCGAAACCCGTTGAAAAGCTGAAAAATGCTGAATTTTGCTGTTTTTCTGCTGCTGTCTGATGTGTATTCGAATACAGCAAGTTGTATTCGAATACAGACATGCTGTTTTTGCCACTGACTTACTGTGTAGTCGAATACAGACTGTTGTAGTCGAATACAGACATGTTGTTTTGCCACTGACTTACTGTGTAGTCGAATACAGACTGTTGTAGTCGAATACAAACATGCTGTTTTTGCTGCTGAATGCTGAAACAGCCTTGTATTCGAATACAAAGATTCTGTATTCGAATACAGCAGTGCTGTTTTGTTAAAAACTTCATTTGTCAACCTTGTTTATGAATTTTTAGCATATGGAAACCCTTTTAAGGTGCATGCTAAGTTTAAAGGTTATTTTGTGCATTTAAAAACTTAAATGTTATGTGTTAATTGTTAATTTCGGTTGGTGACCCTTTACAATTATTGTGGAATTCTGGGCTTTGCCCTCAAATGAGAGCCAGGATAATCCTACCGGTTCGTACCCTGTGGATGGGGATGTAGTTGGAGACACCTGACTGGAGCTATGTTAGGAGGATCTTGCGGGGCGCGTGAAGATCACTCAGGATGTATAGTTTTTTGTAGAATGATCAGATTAGGTTGACATATAGGGACTAGATGTCTTTCTTTTGGATTGTGTTTATTTTAAATTGGAAGACTATACCTATACTAATATTGTCAGCATGACATTTTATTTTCGATGGGTTCCATGTACCACATTTTGATGTGTAAATACTTTGGATTCATATTTAAAAAACTATTCCGCTGCTTGTAAATTATATTGACTTAATTGTCGTTGCGTTATGACTTAAATATTTATCCAAAGGTATTTTCCTTATTTATTTATTTGTTTTATGAATTTGTTTTGAAATAAAAAAAATACACTCTCGCTGTTAAAAATCGGGGTGTTACAGAACAGATCATGAATGTTGGAAAGAAGTGGTGGTAGTGCAGCTTTGTAAGCTACAAGTCCGATTCGCCTAAGGATTTGGTAAGGTCCAATGAACCTTGGCGTGAGATTTTTTGCCCTGATGGCTCTACCAATCCCAGTAGTGGGTGTAACACGTAGGAACACATGTGTTCACCTTCTTCAAATTCCAAGGGCCTACGACGTCTGTCAGCATAACTTTTTTGGCGACTTTAGGAAGTTCTCATCCTTTCTCTTATTTGTCTAATCTTCTATGTGGTTTGTTGCACCATTTCTGGCTCCACTTTGGTACTTTCACTATCATGATACCAACACAATGGTGTTTGGCATTTCCGTCCATAAAGGGCTTCATATGGCGCCATCCCAATATTTGCATGAAAACTATTATTGTAGGTGAATTCAACTAACTATAAACATTCATCCCAACCCCCACGATTATCCAAGACACAAGCTCTTAAAATATCTTCTAAGGTTTGATTGGTTCTCTCTGTTTGTCTGTCAGTCTGCGGGTGATAAGCAGAGCTTAGTCTTAACTTCGTCTCTAATGCTTCATGCAAAGCTTCCCTAAAATGAGAGGTAAACTTTGGGTCTCGATCTGAGACGATGCTAGAAGGTACCCCCATGAAGTCTCACAATCTCTGCAATGTAAATTTCCGTCAACTTAGTCACATTATAAGTAGTCTTCACGGGTAGGAAATGAGCTGACTTAGTTAGACAATCAACTATCACCCAAATCGAATCATTCTTCCTCTGCATCGTAGGTAATCATATAATGATATCCATGGAAATACTGCCCCATTTCCATTTAGGCACATCTAAGGACTGCAACATTCTTGCGGGTATTTGATGTTCTACTTTAGCCTTCTGGCATGTCAGGCAAGCTGCAACATACTTGGCCACCTGTTTCTTCATTCCGGGCCACCAATAGTTTTGCTTTAAATCTTGATACATCTTGGTCACTCTTGGATGAAAACTCAATTTACTCTTGTGTGCCTCCTCTAGAATAAACTCCTTTATCTTGTCCACTGCCGGAACGCAAATATGCCTGTTGCAGCGTAAAATGTTGTATGGTCCAACATTGAATTATGGTGCCTTCCCCTGCACGATTAACTGCATCTTCTCTTGAAGTAGTTCATCGTTGAATTGATGTTTTTGAATGTCCTCAATCAGTCCATTAGAGATGGTGATTATGCTAAACTTTAATCCTCCTGGTGAAAACTCCACATCCAAGTTCAGATCACGAAACTTCTCTAACAATTCTTGTTCTTTCACCATTAAGGAGGATATAAGGATATTTTGTCTACATAAGGCATCTGCCACTACATTGGCCTTTCCTGGGTGATATTGCAAACTAAAATCATAATCCTTCAAGTTCTCCATCCATCTTCTTTGCCTCATATTGAGCTCCTTTTGATCAAACAGATATTTCAAACTTTTATGGTTGCTAAAAATTGTAAATGTACCCCCATACAGGTGGTGTCTCCAACTTTTTAGGGAGAACACTATCGCAACCAATTCTAAATCATGTGTGGGATAGTTCCTTTCATGTGTCTTCAATTGTCACAATGCATAGGCTACTTCCTTCTTATTCTGCATGAGGACACTTCCTAATCCTTGGTGAGAGGCATCACAATAAACTTCATAGGGTTCATTTGGTTGTGGTAAAACTAGCACTGGCGAGGTCGTCAAACGTTCCTTTAACAATCTAAAACTCGCCTCGCACTCCTTTGTCCATGCAAACGGTTGGTCTTTTCTTGTAAGTCGGGTCAATGGGGATACGATCTTAGCAAAACCTTCAATAAATCTCCGATAATAACCAGTTAATCCAACAAAACTTCTAATGTCGGTAACAGTCTCTGGCTGCTTCCAATCAACAATTGCTCTTACCTTGGTTGGGTCAACAACAATTCCATCCTTTGAGATCACGTGTCCCAGAAAATTAACTTCCTCCAACCAAATCTCACACTTTGATAGGTTGGCATATAATTGTTTCTCGCGCAGAACTAATAGGACTTGACGTAAGGGCTCCTCATGCTCCTCTTGACTTTTAGAAAAAAAATGAGAATGTCGTCTATAAACACCACCACGGACTTGTCCAAAAATGGGTGGAAGATACGATTCATGTAGTCCATAAACACTGCGGGTGCATTGGTTACTCCGAATGGCATTACAAGGTACTCATAATGTCCGTAGCATGTTCGAAATGCAGTCTTGGGAATGTCCTCCGCCTTAACTCTAATTTGATGATACCCATATTTCAAGTCTATCTTGGAGAATACCACTGCCCCTCGGAGTTGAACCATAAGTTCATCGATGCGTGACAATAGGTATCGATTCTTAATAGTGGCCTTGTTGAGATGCCTGCAATCTATGCAAGTCATGAACGCCCATCCTTCTTCCTTACCAACAAGACTGAGGCTCCCCACGGCGAAACACTTGGTCGAATAAATCGTTTCGACAATAATTCTTCAATTTATTCTTTAAGTTCAGCCAACTCGGAGGGAGACATTCGATAGGGTGCAATTGAGATGGGTCCAACACCTGGGTGTAAATCGATAGAAAACTCAATCTCTGGAATTAGGGGTAGGCCATGTACATCTGTTGGGAATACGTCTGGAAAATCATTAACCACTAGTACATCCTCTATATTGGCATCATGAGGGACCTCTACATTAGCTAGGGATAAAATCTCTCTATCTCCCTCCTTAAGGGCTACCTTAACTTCATGTGCGGCTAGAAATTTAGAGAGCCCTGGATCGGGGAAAATTACAATCTTACGACCACAATCTAACAAGATATAATGGTATGACAACCAATCCATACCGAGGATCACATCAAGGCTCTTAAGCGATAGACAAATGAGATTCACAATAAACATCCTACTCAACACAATTACCGGACAACACATACAAGCTTTATTTGTAGTTAAAGTCTTATCAGCAATGGTAGTAACAGACAAATCAAACATTAAGGTTGTGACAGACAACATCAATAGGTTCACGCAATCCATATAAATAAATGAATGTGTTGCACCAGAGTCAAAAAGAACGGGTAGGATGTTACTTGAGATTTCGCAGTCCCCTTGAAATGATTCATTCAGACGAGAGACCCTTAACCATTCATACTGTAAACTCGCCCTTGGGCTGTTAGGCGTGGGACTTTAGTTGCATCCACTAAAGCACCAACCTTAGATGCTATACAGTCCTTAGCAAGGTGTCATGGTTTCTAGCAATTGTAACATAGATTATTCTTTTTAGTGCACTTATCAGCAAAATGTCCTGGGTCCCCACAACGATAACAATAAGGTTTAGTTTCCGCTGCCCTTCCTTTGTCTCTTGAGTCTGGAATCATAGGACGATATTCTCCCTTAGCTTCCTGAGGAAGATGATATGGCTTTTTCTCGGGTTGACCATGACTGCGATTTTGATTGTTAGAACGAACTGGTCCAATAGAGTTACTACTATTTCCACGGTTCAATCTACGGTTTTTCATAGCCTCAATTTCTCTACACTTTTCCACTAGTGGTTTGAATCATTTGATTCCCAAGGGCAGTACAAAATCTTGAATTTCATATTTTAGCCCATCTTGGAAGCGGTGACACATAAAGTCTTCATAAACGGTTTGATGGAAAAATTTGAAATAGCGTGACAACGATTCAAACTTTGCAGCATATTCTCCTACAGTCATACCACCTTGACGGATTTTCAAGAAATCATCACCCAACTTTGTTATAGCGCTAATTGGAAAATATTTATCTAGGAATTTCATCTGAAAAGATTCCTAATTAATCTCTTCTTGTGCAGCTTCCATTATTAACTTGGTGCTCTTCCACCAATACTCAGCATCCCCAAGTAATAGGTAAGTGGCGTAACTCACCTTTACCCTGGGTGGGCATTGAATCACTTCCAAGATCTTTTTCACTTCCTGTAACCACTTGTTGGCTTTTTCGGGGTCAACATCTCCATGGAACTAAGGAGGGTCATGCCTGCAAAAATCTGCCAAATCTCTAGATTCAGCGACTCTTTCTTGCCTTTCGTCTCTTCGCAGTTCACGTTCGTTCTGGGCGGCGATAGCAGCAACCATCTGTGCCATAGCTTGAGCCATTTAAGCCATCCCTGTTTCACTGATCCTATTGGTGGCACCACTAGCACCAAAAATGCGTCTTGGAGGCATTGTTTTCTGCAATACATAATCTATTTAGTGCTAGACATCAATCTCAAATGAAGATATATATTGTCCTTACTCAACGCGAGTAAGGGGAAACCCTAACTACCACACTCATACTAGAAGATAAGACAAAGTTATAAAGAGACACACTATGAACTGCCCTACAACCCATCACTGGTTAGCTTAAGACATTCAACTCATAGTCCGAATCGGATCGAACTACTATGATACCAAAATGTAACATCCCACTTTTAGGGACATTATCTCGAAATACTATATTAAAATACGGTCCATTTTTTTTTTAAAAGGATTCAATTTACCGCACAAGGAAAATACTAAATCACACATTTAAATTCAACAACAATTCATGGTTAATTACAAATTCTCCAATATCTTAGTCAAATATTTGAGTGCTCAAGTACTAGGATTTCAAAGACAGCGTATCAAAACAGAGAAATAATAAATGATATGAACTAAAGTCTGACAGAAATAAGGTCCCTAAAGCTGACCACAACTACCCATCCTAGATTTAAAAGAAATGCTTCCTCTATTCCTCCACAAACTCGTCTGGGTGCGAAAGCAAATTGGGGATGTCATCTGTCCAAAAGTAAGAGTCATCTCCAAATAACAAAAACAAAGCAAAAAGTCATGCATATATAGTCATTATAGAGAATATAATTAAATCATATACTTCATTTAACAATTAAGATCACAAAGCACTAAAGATATAATTCAAGCGGAATACACAAAATCCTATTTGTTAGACTATATGTCAATGCATGATTCTGGAAAATCTGCCACCCCTTAGAGCAAAGAGTCCCACCATTGGACTTATCCCATTGTTGGACAAATGCTCTTCAGAATTTCATGTTCAATACCCCACTGTTGAGTATTTTTCTGAATCATGTTGCCTTTGCAATGAACTGTCGTCATGTACTCGTGACTAAGTTAAGGCCTCCAATGCATGCATGAATGTCGTCACCTTAGCTAATAACAAAATAGATCACTCAACTACCACGTCCAAACCATTCAAATTTGTCCTAAACCAACCTAGTTTAAACACAAAGTCATCACCTTGTAAAATCATCCAATACCAATCAAATTATACAGATTTCTTATTCTCACAATATCACTCGTAAATATATAATTCATATAATACACATATCTCGAGGTTATCCCACAAATAGAAACAATACACAACATCGCATAGCATTTATATAGCATGTAATTCAGGTAGGAAAGCGAATGAAGTGATGCCCTTACTTTTCTGAGTATTGTTCTTAAAATTATTAAGTATCACTTTTTCTCTGACAGGTTTCTACACTTTCACAAAATAGACGCTCACTTAGTATCAAAACTTATCTAGTCCTACTCCTACTTAAGAATCTGAGGTTATAACAAAATTATTTATAGCTTTTCAATCATCCAAGAAATATTTCCTAATTTCTTTGAGTCTAAAATCAAACTCTTAACTAAGAATCAGAATTTTGTTTTGTTTCAAATGCAACTAAAAATAAAATCTTAGATCTGCAACTTTTAAGATTCACATCTAAATGAAATAACTATAATAACAATTTCCAACACCTTTACTGTTTGTGGGAAAATTATAATTTTTAACTTCAATAAGGTTTTTATTTATTTTATTTTATAAGGTTTCTTCAACAATCAAATTATCACACTATAAAATTTTAATCAAATAAAAATTGAGTTTGTAGTCAATAACGATTTCAATCGGTTAAAACACAACATATTCTTTATAACGACTTCTTCCGGATGAAAATTGATTTTTGACATAGATATACAATTTCTCTAATTTAAATAGGGGTTTTTTATATCAATATCTTAAAAAAAATCCTAATAAATAAATTGCATGACACGATTTTCACATGGAACGAAAATACCAATTTAATAACTAATAGAAAAATTGAAATTTTAAAGGTATGTAACAAATTAATAGTACTTACTTGATAATGATAATCCACCAAATTGACCTCTACTTCTCTTTCTAAAGCTTTATTTTTTTCCCTCTAATTTTCTCCTGCCAGATTGAGAGTGTACGAGAGAATGGAGGAGGCGCTGCTGAGTTGTCTTGCTAAGGTTAGGGGAATCTCTTGTTATAGTCTTAGTTTTAATTGGGCTTTGTGGTTCCACTCTAAATTAGTTTTTTTTTTTTAATATATTATAGTATGATCTTACTAATTCTTAATTGCACCCTCTATAATTACACGCATACATTTTCATTAAAATAAATTTTACCGTATTAATAACACCCTCTAACCTCAAATATTTCTATGCGATAGGAGATTAAAATCACTAGTTAATTTCTTGAATAAAACATAGATAGCAACATCACCTAAATCAAGATGGCAAGGTACCTTCATTTAGTTAGAAAACCACTAGTAGTAACAATCTCTAGCAAAATAGTTCACATTTAAGAAAATAAAACATTTTTAATATATAAGCAAAACCATAATAAAATATTTAAATATGAGAATAAAATAGAATAAAACATATGGGTCTTACAATCATCATAGCTCTACCTCTTTCCACCACCAACTAGGGATGGGCAACGTTCAGTTTTGAACTAGAACCGTTTGAAAATTGAACCGAACTAGTTTTCAGTTTGGAAAAATTGAATCGAACCAGTTTTCAGTTCAAAAAATTGATCGAACCGTTTTACAAATTGGTGAACCGGTTTATTATTTTGAACCGAACCGAACTGGTTTAACTTAGTTTTTTTGTTCATATAGGCCAAAATTTACATAATTGCCCCTAATTACTTTTAAAAAACAAATTCGGTTCTAGTTTTTTGAAATAAAAACTGATTCAGTTCGGTTTTTCCGTACTGAAAACCTATTCAGTTCAGTTTTTTCGAACTGAAAATCGGTTCGGTGTAGTTCTAGTTTTAAAAAATTAGTTCGAAAACAGTTTGGTTCAAAACCAGTTGAGTTCGATTCAGTTCAGTAGTTTGGTTCAATTTTTGGTTTTTTTGAACACCCCTCTAACATCCTAAATTTTATGATAAACTATTTTATTAATTAAATAGGATTTTAAATAATTAAATTGATGTTAAAATTATTATAAAATAATTGTTAATAAACTTTGTGATTAATTTTTGTTATATGGAAGTTTTCTATGATGTGTTAGTTTGATAACATTATATTAAATGAATGATATAAATAATAAATATTTTATTTTATTATATTGTATATTTTTTTAAAAAGTAATAGTATTTTAGTGTAGTATTTTGAATAATGAGATTTTATGTCATTTTACGTGTATACGTGCACCCAATTAATATAATATTCTTTTATGCGTTTGACTAATATTAAATGCGTACTTAATTATATTTATTTAATTTTAAATATATTTTATTTTAATTATTTATTTTATAAATAATTATCGTGAGATAGTGGCAATATTGTGTTTGATTTTCTTTATTTTTATATACTTATTATAATATTGTGATTATATATATATATATATATATTTAGTATGATTTAGTAATTAATATAATTGAATTTATACTGATTTATTTTATAATTTTGAATATTCTCTAATGCCGATAGTATTTTAATGTGATTATTTTAAAAAAAAATATCATTAGAGTGATTATTTTTTATTATTAACATATTTTAGAAGATTAATTACTTTATTTTATAAAATATTAGTTTCGAAATATTAGTAACATTTAGTAATTAAATTATGTTAAAAAAATGTTAAAACGTTAGTTTTAGTAATTATTGATTTTATTTAAAAATAAATAGAGGGACCAATGGGTTTGAGCCGTGTGAACCCTAATTGTTAATAAAATAAAACAACCAAATAAAAAAAAGAGAAATATACGGACATCTCTAAAACCAAAGAGAAAACACAACAACAACCTATCGTTTGGCACCGATGATCGATAATTGTTCCATAAATGTTTATCCGTTTTTATCCAAATTTCAGTATGTTATTTTACTCATTTAACTAGTCAATTAAACACAATTTTCTAGATTTTTAACAACCCTAATTTGTCTTTAAAATACCCGATTTCTCATTTTGTAGAATTCGTTATTTTGCACCGTTCTTCTTCACCGTAAGTACGGTTTGAGTGACACCAACGCATAAGTGACCGTGTCAAAAGTGGCTATATTATCCATTAATTGATTTTCTGATTCATGGTAATTTTTCTTGACCGAATTTCGAATTTAGTTTTTAGAGTATCTTCTCATAATTTATTTTGACGTTTACCCATAAATTGTCAAGTTAGATCGATTAAAGGATAAAGAGTCAAAGGACAAAGATTGTTTGCTCATAGAAGAAGAAGAAGAAGAAGAAGAAGAAGAAGAAGAAGAAGAAGAAGAAGAAGAAGAAGAAGAAGAAGAAGAAGAAGAAGAAGAAGAAGAAGAAGAAGAAGGAGAAGAAGGAGAAGAAGGAGAAGGAGAAGAAGAAGAAGAAGGAGAAGAAGAAGGAGAAGAAGAAGGAGAAGAAGAAGGAGAAGAAGAAGAAGAAGAAGAAGGAGAAGA
>JBBPBR010000007.1:21012095-21035624 GCA_037974775.1 Cicer pinnatifidum | reverse complement strand
AGAAGAAGAAGAAGAAGAAGAAGAAGAAGAAGAAGAAGAAGAAGAAGAAGAAGAAGAAGAAGAAGAAGAAGAAGAAGAAGAAGAAGAAGAAGAAGAAGAAGAAGAAGAAGAAGAAGAAGAAGAAGAAGAAGAAGAAGAAGAAGAAGAAGAAGAAGAAGAAGAAGAAGAAGAAGAAGAAGAAGAAGAAGAAGAAGAAGAAGAAGAAGAAGAAGAAGAAGAAGAAGAAGAAGAAGAAGAAGAAGAAGAAGAAGAAGAAGAAGAAGAAAATTTTAATTGTTTCAAATATTTGATTTTAGGATGTTACATGACTTTCGAGGAGGTCAGTCACCCTAGTGCCACTAAATTCTAGAGTTCTTATGAGATCCGGGATTTTAGTGATGGTATGATTGCACATATAAACTAATGCGTCGTAATTGAATATATATGTTGTATTACAAATAATATATAAAAATGATACATCCGACTAACTGAAATTCATTCGAACAATTGGTTTTGTTTTATAAAGGAAATATAACCTTATATTTCCAAAATCAAATAAAAAGAACCACACTAAATTAGTTTTTTTGGTCAAATTGCCCTTATTGCTCCGAAATATGGTATGAAAATACGAAAT
Source organism: Cicer pinnatifidum (assembly GCA_037974775.1). Classification (NCBI taxonomy): domain Eukaryota; kingdom Viridiplantae; phylum Streptophyta; class Magnoliopsida; order Fabales; family Fabaceae; genus Cicer; species Cicer pinnatifidum. Next base: position 21,035,011 of record JBBPBR010000007.1, on the reverse strand, counting down.
AAAAACAAAATGTGCAACATGAATATTTCCTATGAGGTCACCATACTAAAACTACTCTCTCCCAAGAGGGTTTAATTGCATAATTCTGATGGGATCCGGTACATTGTTGGTATGATCGCATATGTAAAGTAATACGTCTAATTAAATATATGTGTTGCACCACATAAAATACATAAGAAAGACACTCTGACTAAAAAAGCTGCAACATTAATTAGGAGTTTCAAGAAGACCGCCCATCTTAGTACTACTCTCGCCCAAGTTTGTTTAACTAAGAAGTTCTTTTGGGATCCGGTTTATAAGTATTAGTATGATCGCACATGTAAGCCAAAGTGTTGTAATTGAATATTATGTGTTGAACTACAAAAAATACATAAAAAGAGTCACCACTAGCTAATTGAAATCCATTTGAACCATATATTTTGTTTTCTAAAGAACAAATATCCTTATATTTCAAAGAGTAAATGATAAGAACCACACTAAAACCGCTTTTTGGTAACTTTCCCATAATACTAGAAAACTTGACAAGAAAATTTGGTAAAAAAAAGAAGGTGAAACATCAAAAGTTATGAGGATGTCACTCATTCTAGTACTACTCTCTTCCAAATGCGTTTAACTGTAGAGTTTTGATGAGATCCATCGTATTAGTGTTGGTATGAAGGCATCTGTAAACTAATGCATCATAATTGAATATATGTGTTGCCCCTTTTATAAATACATAAAAAGACACCCTAACTAATTGAAATAAATTGGAACCACGTATTTTGTTTTCTAAAAAACAAATAACCTTATATTTTGAAGAACAAATAAAAAGAACCACACTAAAATCATTATTTGGTCAACTTGGTCGTATTGCGATCAAACTTTGTCAAAGTTTGAAATAAAAAAAAGGTGCAACAAGAGGACTTCAAAGGAGGTCATCCATCCTACTACTATTGTCGGTCAAGAACACTAAACGAAAAAGTTTTGTTTGGATCTGGTGAATTAGTGCTAGTATGATCACACTTGTAAAGTAATGCGTCATAATTAAATATATGCGTTGCACTACATAAAATACATCAAAATGACACCCCCGACTAATTAAAATCCATTCAAATCATGAATTTTGTTTTTTAAACAACAAATAACCTTATATTGCGAAGAATAAATAAAAAGAACCACACTAAAATCGCATTTTTGTCAACTTGCTCGTATTGCTCCAAACATATCTTGAAAATACGAAATAAAAAAAGGTGCAACATGAGGTCTTCCTAGGATGTCACCCATCCAAGTACTATTCTCTCCTAAGAATGCTTAGCTACGAAATTTTGATGAGATCCAATGCATTAGTGCTAGTATTATCTCACTTGTAAACTAATGTGCATAATTGAATATATCTGTTTCATCTTACAAAATATTTAAAAATAGTGCTAGTATAATCTCACTTGTAAACTAATGTGCGTATTTGAATATGTGTGTTTCACTTTACAAAATACATAAGAAAGAAACCACCGACTAATTAAAATCCATTCATACCATTGAACTTGTATTCATAATGATAAATAACCTTATATTTCCTAGAACAATTTAAAAGAAACACACTAAAATTGCTTTATGGATAACTTACTCATATTGCTCCGAAACATGGAAAGAAAATCCAAAATTAATAAAACCAGTGCAAAAAGAGGACTTCTAAAGACGTCACTCATCCTAGTACTACTCTTGTCTAAACATGTTTATCTGCAGAGTTCTAATAGAATTTGATGCATTAGTGCTGATATGATTGCACATGTTAACTAATGCGTCGTAATTGAATATATGTGTTGCACTAAAGAAAATACATAAAGAAGACATCATTGCCTAATTAAAATAAATTCGAACCATGTATTTGGTTATCTAAAGATAAAATAACCTTATATTTCCTAGAAAAAAAATAAAATGAACCATGCTAAAATCGCTCTCATTTCAACTTGCCCGTGTTGCTCCAAAACTTGGCCAAAAAACCGATAAAAAAAAAGATGCAACACGAACATTTCCCAAATTCTGATGGGATCTGGTGCATTAGTGCTGGTATGGTCGTATTTTTTAACTAATGCGTCGTAATAGAATATATGTCTTGCACTATAGAAAATACATAAAAAGACAAGACACTCTTGATTAATTAAAATTCGTTCGAACCATGTATTTTGTTTTCTGAAGATCATATAATCTTATATATCCAAGAAAAAATAAAAAGAACCAAGCTAAAATCATTTTCTTACCAACTTGTCCGTGTTGATCCAAAAATTGGCCAAAAATCCGAAGAAAAAAAAGGTGCAACACAAGATCTTCCCACGAGGTCACCCATTCAAGTACTACTCTATCCCAAACATAGTTGATTGCGGAGTTCTGATAGGATCCGATGCATTAGAGCTGATATGATCGCACCCAGTTAACTAGTACGTCATAATTGAATATATGTGTTGCACTACAAAAAATTGCATGATCGCACCTATTAACTAATGAGTCGTAATTGAATATATGTCTTACACTACCCAAAAGACATAAAAAACACACACTAGACTAATCCAAATTAGGCATGGCAACAGGACGGGGCGGGGGCGGATTTCGCCTCCTCCACACCCGCACCCGACAAATCGGGGAAAACCCGCACTCGCCCCCGTTTCATAGCGGGTGTAAAATTTAGACACCCATCCCTGTCCGCAACGGGTCTCGGGTTTCCCCACCCGCACCCGCACTCACTCATAAATATAAAATTATAAATTTAAAAATCATATTTATTATAATAAAATAATTATTATTAAACAATAATAAAATTAAAAAATATTTTATAAAGAGATAAAATTATAATTTTTAATATTTAAAAAAATATTGAATATATTAAATATGTATATGTATATAAAATTTCAAAATTACAATAATAATACTTGCGGGGCGGGTTCGGGTGCGGCTGCGGGGTGGATATCACCACCCCCAAACCCATCCCCGCCCCCGAATTTCAATGTCGGGGAAAATTTGCACCCGCACCCGCACCCAATTAAAGCGGGTTTTCCCCGCCCAAATCAAGCAGGTTCGGGTGGGTATCCGCGGGTGCGGATTCTATTGCCATCCCTAATCCAAATTCGTTCGAACCATGTCTTTTGTTTCTGAAGAACAAATAACCTTATATTTCTAGCACAAATAAAAATGACCACGCTTAAATCGTTTTGTTATCAACTTGCTCGTGTTGCTCCGAATAATGGCTAGAAAATCATAAATAACATAAAAACAAGGTGCTAAAGAAGGACTTCTCTGATAGTCATCGATCATAGTACTACTCTCTCCCAAACACGCATTACTGCAGTGTTCTGATTGAATTCTGTATTAACCATGTATTTTGTTCGTGTTGCTTTGAAAATTTGCAGTAAAAAGAACCATGCTAAAATCACTTTTTTGTCAACTTTCTCGCGTTTCTTTGAAAATTGTCTTGAAATTGAAATATATATATATATAAAAGGCTCAACACAAAGACTTCCCAAGAGATCACCCATCCTAATACCACTCCTGCCCAAGCAAGTTTGACTGTAGAGTTCTAATGGGAACTGGTTCATTAGTGCTAGTGCGATCGCACATGTTAACTAATGTGTCGTAATTGAATATATAAGTTTTACCACATAAAATAAATAAAAAAGACACCCCGACTAAATGAATTCCGTTCTAACCATGTATTTTTTTTAAAGAACAAATAACCTTATACTTCCAAGAACAAATAAAAAGAACCACACTAAAATCGCTTTCTTGTCTATTTGCCCGTGTTGCTCCGAAAATAAGAAATAAATAGATAAAAAAAGGTGCAACGCTAGGACTTCTAAGGAGGTCATCCATACTAATATTACTTTCGCTCAAACATGCTTAACCTCATATTTCTAGTGGGATACAATGGATTAGTGCTGGTATGGTGGCACCTATTAACTAGTGCGTCATAATTGAATATATACGTTGCACTACCGAAACTATATAAAAATGACAAGACACCCCTGACTATTTAAAATTCATTCAAACCATGTAATTTGTTTTCTAATGAACAAATAACCTTATATTTACTAGAACAAATAAAAAGAACCACGCTAAAATCGTTTTCTTGTCAACTTGCCCGCGTTGCTCTAAAAATTGGCAAGAAAATCCAAAATAAACAAATAAAAAAGGTGCAACACGATGACTTCCCAAGAGGTAACCGATCCTAGTACTACTAACTCCCAAGCACCCCTAAGTGCGGAGTTCTTATGAGATACGGTGCATTAGTGTTGGTATGATCACACATGTTAACTAGTGCGTAGTAATTGAATATTTGTGTTGCACTACAAAAAATTCATAAAAAAGACAATACACCCTAACTAATTTAAATTCGTTAAATCATGTATTTTGTGTTCTAAATAACAAATAACCTTATATTTCCTAGAAAAAATTAAAAGAACCATGCTAAAATTGCTTTCTTGTCAACTTGCCTGTGTTGCTCCAAATATTGGCCAGAAAATATGAAATAAATAAATTAATAAGGTACAACATGAGGACTTCCAAGGAAGTTACCCATCCTAGTCTAATCTAGCCCAAGCACGCTTAACTGTTGAATTCTAATGGGATTCAGTACATTAATGCTGGTATGATCGCACCTGTTAACTAGTATGGAAATTGAATATATGTGTTGCACTAAAGAAATTACATAAAAAAGACATGAAACCCGCAACTAATTGAAATACGTTTGAACCATTTATTTTGTTTTCTATAGAACAAATAACCTTATATTTCCTAGAAAAAATTAAAAGAACCACACTAAAATCGCTTTCTTGTCAACTTGCTTGAGTTTCTTCGAAAATTGGTCAAATAATCTGAAATAAATAGATAAAAAAAGGTGCAACACGAGGACTTCGCAAGAGTTCACCCATCCTTGTACTACTCTCGCCCAAGCACATTTAACTGCAGAGTTCTGATGGGATTCGGTGCATTAGTCCTGGTATGATCGCTTTCTTGTCAACTTGCCTGTGTTTCTCCAAAAATTGGCCAGAAAATCCAAAATAAAAAAAAGGTGCAACACGCGAACTTCCCAAGAGGTTACCCATATAAGTACTAATCTCGTCAAAGCACGATTCACTGCGGAGTTCTGATGGGATTTTGTGCATTAGTGCTGGTATGATCGCACCTGTTAACTAGTGCGTCATAATTGAATATATATGTTGCACTACAGAATAAAAAAAGACAAGACACCCCCAACTAATTGAAATTCGTTCGAACCCTATATTTTATGTTCTAAAGAAAAAATAACCTTATATTTCCTAAAGCAAATAAAAAGAACCTTACTAAAATCGCTTTCTTGTCAAGTTACCCGTGTTTTTCCGAAAATTGGCCAAAAAATTCGAAATAAATAAATAAAAGAAGTGCAACACGAGTACTTCCGAGGAGGTCACATATCCTAGTACTACTCTCAAGCACGCTTAACTGTGGAGTTCTGATGGGATCCGATGTATTAGTGCTGAATTGACCCCATCAGTTAACTAGTGCGTAGTAATTGAATATATGTGTTGCACTACAGAAAATACATAAAAAAGACAAGACACCCCTGCCTAATTGAAATCCATTGGAACCATGTATTTTTTTTATAAAGAACAAATAACCTTAAATTTCCTAGAACAAATAAAAAGAACCATGCTAAAATCTCTTTCTTGTCAACTTGTAAAAAGAACCACGTTAAAGTCTCTTTCTTGTCAACTTGCCCGTGTTTCTACAAAAATTAGTCAAAAAAATTGAAATAAATAAATACAAAACGTGCATTAGGAGGACTTTCCAGGAGGTCACCCATCCTAGTACTACTTTCGCTCAAGCGCGCTACATTAGTTCTGGTATGAATTCACCTATTAACTAGTGCATATTAATTGAATATATGCATTGCACTACAGAAAATGCATAAAAAAGACAAGACACCCCCAACTAATTGAAATCCGTTTGAACCATGTATTTTGTTTTCTAAAGAACAAATAACCTCATATTTCCTAGAAAAAATAAAAAAGAACCACACTAAAATCGCTTTGTTGTCAACGTGTCCGTGTTTCTCTGAAAATTGGCAAAATAATCCGAAATAAATAAACAAAAAAGGTGCAACACAAGGACTTCCCAGGAGGTCACTAATCTCAGTATTACTCTCGCCCAAGCAACCTTAACTGTGGAGTTTTGACGGGATTCGATGTGTTAGTGCTGGTATGATCGCACCAGTTTACTAGTGGGTCGTAATTGAGTATATGCGTTGCACTACATAAAATACATAAAAAAGACAAGACACCATTGACTAATGGAAATCCATTGGAACCATGTATTTTGTTTTCTAAAGAACAAATAACTTTACATTTCGTAGAACAAATAAAAAGAACCACGTTAAAATGGCTTTCTTGTCAGCATGCCTGTGTTTCTCCTAAAATTGGCCAAAAAATCCGAAATAAATAAAAAAGGGCCACAGGAGGACTTCTCAAGAGGTCACTGATCCTAGTACTACTATTGCCCAAGTACGCTTAACTATAGAGTTCTGATTGGATCCGGTGCATTAGTGTTGAAATGATCGCACCCTTTTACATGTTTGTCGTAATTGAATATACGAGTTGCCCTATAGAAAATACATAAAAAAGACAAGACACCCACGACTAATTGAAATACGTTCGAACCATGTAATTTCTTTTCTAAAGAACAAATAACTTTATATTTCCTAGAACAAATAATAAAACCACGCTAAAATCGCTTTCTTATCAACTTGTCCGTGTTTCTCCAAAAATTTGCCAGAAAATCCAAAATATATAAATAAAAAAGATGCAACATAAGGACTTCCCATGATGTCACCCATCCTAGTACTACTCTCGCCCAAGCACGCTTAAATGTGGAGTTCTTATGGGATCTGGTACATTAGTGCTAATAAGATCGCATATATTTGCTAGTGCGTCGTAATTGAATATATGCGTTGCAGAAAATACATAAAACACACAAGACATCCCCGACTAATTGAAATTCATTGGAACCATGTATTTTGTTTTCTAAAGAAAAAATGAACTTATATATCCTAGAACAAATAGAAAGAACCACGCTAAGATGGCTTTCTTGTCAACTTGCCTGTGTTTTTCTGAAAATTTGCCAAAAAATCCAAAATAAATAAATAAATAAAGTGCAACACAAGGACTTCCCAGGAGGTCACCAATCTTAGTACTACTCTCGCTCAAGCACCCTTAATTGTGGAGTTCAAATGGGATCCGGTGCATTAGTGCTAGTATTATCGCACATGTTAACTAGTACGTCGTAATTGAATATATGAGTTACGCTACAAAAAATACTTAAAAAAGATAGGACCCCCCCGACTAATTGAAATCCGTTCGAACCATGTATTTTGTTTTCTAAAGAAAAAATAACCTTATATTTCATAAAACAAATAAAAAGAACCACGCTAAAATCGCTTTCTTGTCAACCTTATACTCAGGAGGTCAACAATCTTTGTACTACTCTCGCCAAAGTATCCTTAAACTGTAGAGTTCTAATGGGATTTGGTGCATTAGTGATGGTATTATCGCACCTGTTTACTAGTACTTTGTTATTGAATATATGTGTTGTACTAAAGAAAAAAAATAAAAAAAAATAAGACACCTATGACTAATTGAAATCCGTTAGGACCATGTATTTTGTTTTCTAAACAACAAATAAGCCATAAAATCCGAAATAAATAAATAAAAAAGGTGCAACACGAGGTCTCCCCAGGAGGTCACCCATCCTTGTATTACTCTCGCCCAAACACGCTTAACTGTAGAGTTATGATGGGATCAGGTGCATTAGTGCTGGTATGATCACACTTGTTAACTAGTGCGTTGTAACTGAATATATGTGTTTCAACAAGTCTACTGAATCGTTGTAAGTAATAATAAAACAGTAGTACTGAGTGTCAAAATCAAGGAATGGTTCTACTATCGAATTATATTTAATTACTGAAATTGAACAAAAAGTTCTCAAATTGGTTGAATTAATATTTTAAATTTAAAACAATAATAAAATTGATCCTTTATTATAAAAAAAAAATACTAGGGATGAGTTTCACTTCAAAACCAACCTTGGTGTCTAATTTGATCCTAGTTACTTAATTCCTTTATTGAACTATTACCAAATTCTCTTTTTATTCTTGCCCTAATGTCTTTGTGACAAAACCTTTAATTCCAAAGTAACCCCTAATTCCTTAGTGGATTTAAGATTAGAATTAAGACTACCGTACATGAATTCTCTATTTAAAGTATTGTCTCTGCAATTAACTTAATTGGTTTCATGACCTGAATGTATCTCTAGACTACAAATTCATGAATTTCTCATCTCAAGCATTCGTAAAGTCCACTTCCATTTCAAAATATGAATCGTAGAACATGTTAATGTTGATCAAGCAATAAAAATCGTTAAGCACAAAGATGAGAAAAATAATTCTATAAACTCATTCATATAACTAGAAATCAAATCAGAAAAAATAAGGGTTTCAACTTGTTACACTCATCCCTTACAAATAGGGTTTAGTTACTCATGACAGAGATAAAAAAGATAGAGATTAGAGAAGAATTACAAGAAATATTCATGAATGATTCTTGATAAAACTGCTCGAATGGTTTTAGAGACGACCATCTTTGAGTTTCTATATTATGGCACAAGTCTCCAAACTTCCCTATAGTAAAAAAGATACCTAAAAAGTGAAAGAAAAAAAATGCATTTTAATGAATGGTGTCATGTGCCACGTGCCCCAGGCGCAACTTTTGCTCTTCAAGCGCGTCCTGACAAGATAAAGATTAGAGAAGAATTACAAGAAAGATTCATGAATGATTCTTGATAAAATTGCTCGAATGGAGTTAGAGACGACCATATTTGAGTTTCTATATTATGGCACAAGTCTCCAAACTTCCCTATAGTAAAAAAGATACCTAAAAAGTGGGAAAAAATGCATTTTAATGAATGGTGTCATGTGCTACGTGCCCCAGGCGCAGCTTTTGCGCTTCAAGCGCGTCCTGATAGAGGCTTTAGCCTGAAAGTGCGCCTCAGGTGCGGCTATTGCGCTTTAGACGCATAACTTCTTATGTTTGACATTTTCTGCATATGTTTCCTCTTTTAATTCAAAATTGGGTTCCAAAGGCTTCATGAAAGTTGTAGATATGGATCGTAGCTTTTATTCACACTTGGTTTGATTCCAATTGAGCATCTACAACTCTAGATATGACTGAAATACTCCACATAGGTAATGTTGATTTCTCGCAAAAATTCAGCACTGCATTAAAACAAAAAACAACGTAAAATTACGGGAAAAAAATCCCTACTTAATCAAATGAATTAAAACACAGACAATTTATTAACTCAAAGAACTACAATCAACAAAATATATTAAATAACTCCTTAAATTAACTAATGTTTAAAGATAAATAAGACTAAAATTAATGAAAAATATGTATATGATGAAGAGTCATCACAACCCCAAACTTAATTTATAGCTTGTCCACAAGCAACAAATAATTTCATATTTGGTACAATTAAAAGCAAAGTTAAACTCAATTTCTCAAGTCAAATCCAACTCAATTCTCAAAGTCCCATCTACTACAAAACATTTATCAAGCTCCATGGTTGCTTACAAAAAAAAAAAAAAAACTCAATTTGTACTCTTTAGCATTCATTCATCAAGTTTAACTCTCTCTTCACACAATCTTACCAAAATTTCTCTCAAGTGTTTAACAAGGGTTATGAATTTATCACTCAAATCCTAGAACATGCATCACGGTACCATAGGCTTGAAAAAATTCTAGTTGGCAATAACAATGAAACAAACACATACACTTTTGGAAGACTTTCGGGTTGTAATGTGGCTTAGGTAAGGGTATGGTATTTTGGGATAGTAGACTTTACTACTTGGAGTTAGGCATACAATTTCAAATTATTCCACCACTTTTCATTTTTCTCCACCTTATCATTGTGGAGATTCTCAAACATTGACAAAAGAACCAAGAAGATATTATTTATCAAAGTACACAAACTGATTATTTTTTCTTTTTGTGAGAATCACCACCCCAAACTTAAAAGGTTTTTATCCCATCAGCAACCCCAAATTTAGAATTTTACGAAGACAAGACAAAAAATTTCCTACCTAACTCCAAGTAAGGTGATTGAATTAAAGTCAGGTCTTTGGCTTGTGATGTGGCTAGTAACCGAAAGAAAGGGCAAGACTCAAAGGGGCTAGCAAAGGATAAAATTTGCATAGGATAGTTAAAAAGGCTCAAACAACCAAATAAAATTGTCTTAGTGTATGCATAAATTACAAGTGATGCAGTCAAAATTAGTGTAAGTTCTGAAAGGATAACACATGTCTAGATAATCACACAACAAAGAATGAAAGTGTTTAGGCCCAAAAACACACATCTATGATAATAAGAGAGAACATGAACTTTCAAAATAATACCAAACATGTCACTGAAAAGTTATTTTTTTTTTTTTTTAAATTTGATGGCAAGTTAGACTTCTACTAATAACTCCAACACTATAAGAAAAGAACACTAAGAAAATATTTCTCATTTGAAGAAAATGTTTCTCTCTTTGAACTCTAAGCCTACTCTTGTATTTATTTATTTTTATAAGTTTCATCTTCAACCTTGAGTATCTATTTATAGTTAAAATTTAGGCTTCAATTTAGTTCTTGTTTAATTATTATTTTGTTTAGATTGAGATCGTAAATTCTTCATATTGTTTCTATTCGTATTTTGTTCTAATTGCGTTTATAAATTCTTTAGATTGATACAGTTCATATTTTGTTTAGAGAAATCTTGACCATATCTTCTTTCATACTCTTTGAAGTCAAATATATTCTCATAAAATACTTTTGTTATCATCAAAACTCTAAGTATAAAATTAACTTGGTTCCCACAACGAAGACGTGACATGTTAAATAAGAAAATTAGATTCATTGGGGGAGATCTTCAATCGAGGTAATGGGTGAGAGAAGGTTCAATTTTATGAGTATAGTATAATATGGAGTGAACGGAAAAATTGTAATTCCCAAAGATTCATCGGAGGTTTATCATTTATGGTCGAGCCCTATCGAGTAATAACTAATTAAGAATATATACTTGGTAGCATCGGTGACTAAAATATGATTTAGAAACCTATAAAATTGTTGTCATTTAGTTTATATCAAGATTGCATGATATTGTTTTTTTAAAATCTTGTGCTAATTTCTATTGTATGGATGATATGTATTTAAGTGCTCTTGTTTACTTGAATGGAGTTATGATTTTACTTGAATGGATGATATATATACACACACACACACATACTGATGTAAATTTTGATGAAGATTGTGGAATGACTGGTATATACATAGATGTAAACTTTGATGAAGATTTTTGAATTCATACTGAGATTTGTTGAGATGTGAACATCGAATAAGTATGTACTAGATGTTGGGGTCTTTGAAGTGAATATTATTTTGTCATCATATAGGTATAGTCTTTCATGCCCAGTGATTTCGAGGAGGTAAAATTGAATGAGCTTGATCATGGAGGACTACAATTAAACCATAAGGTAAGACTAGTATACTTAGGGGGTATCTTTGGTGTGGAACTCCTAAGCGAATTAGTGGATATTTCCCTAAGGCTAGGAGCTATCGTGCAACACATGTGTGCCTCGATTGTCGTGTATAAGTGTATCGGATTGAATTGAGGGGGTCTATGAGGGCATGTTCATTCATTAATTTGTCTGTCCACTCATGTGTTTACATTATCTTAAGCCTCCTAAACAAATACTTTAGAGTAAAGTGGTACCAAATGATGAAGAAGTATATAGTATAGAATCATGCATAGCATTGGACCTTTTTTGACGATTTAATTTTGATTGTTTTGGATTAATACGAATGATTTTGAATTCTATGTTATGATTTGATATTAGGACAATGTGATTACTTGCATATTCTTCTCACTTATATTATACTATTACATAATTTCGAAGTTTTTTCCTCGTTATTTGTGTTTGATGTTTGCAATAGACATAGACGAGACACAAGTTGCACGCGATGAGTAGTACTCTCGGAGTGTTGGAAGACGTTTTTATGTGGAATTTCACTACTAGATGATATAATTAAAAAAATATTATTTTAGAATTTCAAGTGTCACGTATGCTAAATTGATGTGTCATATTTTAAAAAAGTTTAACTAGATGTAAAAAAAAAATAGATATAAAAAAAATTCATGTTAATAATGTGTTAGTGTGTTGGCACTATGAAAGTGGAATATCTTTTAGTATTTTATTTCCAATAAAATATTGTTCTCAATAGTTTTTCTCCCCTTTGTCACCTGACATAAAAAGTTAGGAAATAAAAACTGTATCATAGTGCAACTAATAAATAAAAGAAATAAAGTCAGAATCACACAAACAAAAGAAGAAGAAATTCATTCCTCAAGAAAAGCCAAAATTTCATTCAAATAAAAACCGTGTCAAAAATAACAAAGGTAAAACAATAGATAGAAAAATAAGTCCTAAAGGTGTTCAATTTTGGATAGAATAAGTGCTAAGGTGTTATGGATTTGTACTTTACTACTTAAGTGTCTTCGTACCTTTTGGTATTTGTAACATTCTAAATTTTAGAATCACCTATTTTATTAATTAAATAGAATTTAAAAAAATTAATTTAATATTAAAATTATTTTAAAATATATGTTGATTAATTTTATAATTACTTCTTCTTATATTTGTGAGTTTCTTATAACTTTATAGTCTTATTTATATTTGATTTAATGAATAATATATATTAAAAATGTTATATTTATTTATTTAAATATAATAATGGTATTTTAGCAAAAGTATTTTAGAGAATAAGATTTTAAGTAAGTTTACATGCATATTTGCATTAGATATTTGTGGTGATACTTTGTGTGCATTTGACTAAATGATAAATGTGTATAGTTATATTTTAATTACTTAAGAATATTTCCTATTTTAATTTTTTTTTTATAAATAATTGTCTCAAAATATTTGTAGTATTGAGATTAATTTTTTTTATTTTTATATATTTTCATTGATATGATGATTTTATATGTATTTATTGTAATTTAGTAATCAATATAAATTGTTGATGTTATATTTATTTATTTTATCGTTTTGACTATTCTATAAAGATAGATGATAGTATTTTCATGTGATTATTTTATAAAATATTATAATAATAATTGTAGTAATTATTGTGAATATAAGAGTTTTGGTTATTAATGTATTTTAAAAGAGTAATTAATTTAATTAATTTTTTTATAAAAGATTAATTTTAAAATACGAGTAATACTTTAGTAATGAAATTATGTTAAAAAAAATTAATTTTGATAATTGCTGATTTTATTTGAAAAAAAACAAATTAGTAAAATATGTTTTATGAGTTACTATTGACACCTAATTTTGTACGCTACTTTATGATTTTTAATAAATATATAGACAAACATAGACAAAACTACAGAGACAATGGTGAAAGAGCATCCAATACACACATATTTGTCTTCAGTGACAAGATTCTCACATTAAACCAAAATTATTTACTCAAAATCCTGAGAGTTCCTAAATTTTTAACACAACAATCATGCATTGGGTGCAATATCAAAATACCTATATGATAAAAATTCCATTATCCTTATGCTCTAAGTTCTTCTAACCCGTAATACCCCCAAAACAATTTCTAACAAGAAGTATAGAATTTCAGTGAATCAATTCTGAAAACCCTCATGCTAAAAGAAGTTAATGAAACAAAACTCACAGTTTTATGAGATGGTTCCTCTTGGTTTTGGGTTAATTAGAGTGGTTGTCTACTTCTCAGTTTTCTTCCTCTTCAGATTCAGTTTTCTCTTGCTTTTGTTTTTCCTCACTCGAACATGATTTGATGGTTTACTGTGGGTTGAGGAATGAAACTTTGCATACAAGAAGTTAGAATAGGTCTAACAGGGTTAATTGAGCTAGTGTTTTTGGAAATTTTGGAAGAGAATAAGAATTGGAGAATCTGGGAAGATGGTGATAATGCACGAGTTATGTTCTTCTAAGTTGGTAACAGGAAGAAGAGAATGAGAGAAAAATATGTGCTTCCCAACAATTTCCCAGGAACGCATAAAAGTGAGGGAAATTGAAGAAATTCATATTTCTAAACTAATCATTTAATATTTAAAAATCCTTATTTTACTAGGTTTTTAATTAAATTGGTTATTATATAAATTGTCGGGTTAGATTGATTGAAGGATAATGAGTCAATGAACAAAAACATTTTATTTGTGGACTCATGTGAAAGTGTCGGAATAAGGTAAGGTGTGAGAGAGCATTTGAAATCAGAAGTATAATATATTGTGAGATGAACGAGAAACCATATTTCTCAATGATTCATCCTAGACTCGTTGCATACGACATTAGCCATTTGAGAGATAAATTAATTAATATACAAATATGGAAATTGTGAGATTAAAATATTCAATAGAAATATTTATAAGGTGTTTATTGATTTAATTTCGTTAAATGTGTGCTATTTGATAATATTGTGATATTTGGTGTCGTATGAATTTTGTGCATATGCTTGATTAGACGAATTTATGTGATGATAAAAGATGAATGTATTGTATGATATAAGTTTATGTGATGATGATGATGCATGATTGATGATAGTGATGTTCTAAATTTATGTGATGATGATGATGTATGATTAATGATAGTGATGTTATAAATTTGTGAGCTACCATGCAACACACGTTTACCTCAACTGTTGTGTATATGTGTCTTGGGTTGTGTGGAGGGGATCTATGAGGACAAGAATAATTTGAATTATCCGTCCACTTGCATGGTGACATAGTATCAAGCCTCCTAACCAAGTACTTTACAGTTACAATAATACCAAATTATGGAGAAGTAGAGTCTAAGTTCATGCATAACACTGCATTTTCTTGTGATTGTTTTATTATAATTAATATATTTCAAAAGTGATAATAGTTTCTCTAAGATGATTTGATGTATGTTATAATGAGATGATAGTTTTACTTGAGTGACTTTAACATTATATTATAATGAGATTTTGTGTTATGATATGACCTTTTATGATGATTTGTGTGTTCTTATTTATATTATACTATGAATATGATTTTGAAATTGACTTAATTCATTGTTTGTGTTTGATTAATTTGACCATATGTTTGTGAAATCGTAATTATTATAGGTTAAAGAGTTTTGAAGTTCATGTTTGGAAAAAGTCTCACTTTGATAGGTGATATCGAAAGTAAGAGTTATAAGTTATATTTTATTTATTTAATTAGAAATGATATTTTGTATGAAAATCTTATAAGTATCGGTAAGTCTTTGAAGTTAAATTAAGAAATTGTAGTTAAATAAAGTTTATGGAGGTTGCACTATTTTATTTAAGAAAACATGTTTAAAATGTTTTATTTTTATTTTGAGAAATGTACTATCCTAAATAACTCGTATTTATGAAGGTTGCACTATTTAGAGTGTCACAATTTACATTGTATTAATTTGATGGTACAATTGAAGGAAAAAAATAAAATTGCATTGGAAATTAAAAGTGATTATCTTTTCTAAACTAATATTTTTTACAAATGTGACCGTTGTTATGGATTGGAGGAAATATTGTTAAAGAGTTTCCTATAATTATGACATTAATTTAAATTTAAATCACTATTGTTTTTTTGACAGAAAGTTTCTTTTTAAAAAAAAAATTATTATTATTAAGGAGAAATTTGATAAATTAACATACACTATTATTAAATTTGCTCATCCATTGTTTGTTAAAATTAATAGAACCATCCATGCTAGAACTTAATTAACTATCTAATATATACATAAAAAACCTTGATACAAAGGATTTTCACTTTTTGGCCCTTATTACAATGATGTCACATTAATTTACTTAGGGACATTTTTATTCTTACGTTGTATCTACAATGTTGTTTAATTTTATAGAAAACAGAGTACACCACTATTTCAATCACCACCTTATACATCTTCGATCATAGCTTTCCTTCTTTTTCAATATTTTTTTTTTCTTTTTGCTATTTGTCCAATTTAAATGTAGTCTCGTTTTTAGTGTTTTCTACTATTTGTTCTATAAAAAAGCCATTCACCATTCATAATTTGCATTGTATTTTATTTTTCTATTTGTAAAACTTAAATGCAGTCGTTTAATAGTCTTCATTTTTAGTGTTTCTTAAATATAAAACTCTGATTTTTTACAATGTATTCTTTCTTTTATAAAAACAAACATTTTTCAAAAATCCTTTAAAGAAAATTAATTAACAATGCAATTTCAAGGTAAGGAAAACTTTCAAAATCAAAATTTTTTTTATTTCAATTGTAAATTATATTAAAAGTAAATAATAAAACAATCAAGAGTTATTGACACCGATAACTCGAGTACCACTAAGCCACTAGCTATATACAATGCATCAAACCATAATAATAACATCATAAGTCATTTATGCAAAATCATATTCATTATTGCATAAGGAAACCAATGTATTATTCAAGTAAGCATTCAAGGATAATAACATAAACATCGTGTAATAATACCAATTAATAACGTTAAGTATCAAAACACCAAGTACTAACAACAACATAAGTTTAACCTGCACATGTTATACTAAAATTTAAATGAGTCCTTACCTCATTTAGCTTCTTCAATAAGTAACGATATCTCAAACAACCACAGCTAAACTATCACTCGTACTAAAATCTTAAATCAAATAATATTCGACTTAGTTAAAAAATAAGTCCTTGAGACTTTAATTATCTCTTCATTCGGACCACACTCCTAATCCCTTGAGATTATATTTTCGTCACCGAAATAATTTAATTCATTTCTCTCAAATAAATCATATCATTTTTGGTTCAAACACTATAACTAAAAATATAAATTTTCATTTTCTCTTTTAAAGACTTGACACTTTTCTCAAAATTCCAATCATGAATTTGTCAAATTCACTTCTTTAATAAACTTAATTATTTTTAACAACTCCTTGATTTTCAAAGTGACATCAACTTATCATAACTCAACTCAAAATAAACATATTCAACCTCAATCTGAAAAATATTTTTTTTCAACTTTCATCTCAAAGTATTTTCCACAACATCAAAATCCTAAAATCACAATCAGTTATTGTTTTTCAAAACGTCAAAATACATCTCCAATATCAAACTTAGCATAAAGTTGACATCTTTACTATGAATATCAAACGCTTCAATTTTCAAATATGAATTAAAACTTTGTTCATAAAGTGAATATTTATCGTTCAAACTTTTTTGATGTACAAAGTTGTTCATAAAATTTGTTTTCCAAACTTAAATCTCTTCATAAAAATTAGAAATTTAATGTCAATGACTATAGTTTGAATCTCTTCATAAAGTTTATAATATCAATATCATAAAATGTGAACTCTTTTTCAATATATATCTTCAACTCGACTAAAGCTAATTTTACTCAACAAAATTTTTTTTAATCCCAAATCTAGTATAAACAATTTAAATAATAAAAAAAAATCAACTCATAAGGTTTCAAATTTCAATCGACTCTATATTTAGTTTTCTCCATCCTTAAGAATCAAAACAGGACTTTTTATTTTTCTAACTTCTTTCAAATTTATAAAGTTTCTACAACTCAAATTCTTTTAAAATAATCCAACCACAATCAATTAAATTTCAATATAACACTACTTTGTTTCAAAACTTTTTCTTAAAACGTTTGCCATAAACAATTTTATTTCAACTTCATTTTCCTAATATTTTCACGCAGCAATCACAAATATTTCATAGCTCTGTCCACCATTAACTTGGTGTCAACAATCTCGATTTATTTTTGAAACTCAAAAAACTAACTACATAAACATAAATAATTACACAATTTATTTAGAAGTTATATACTTAAAGTGCAACTCAAATTTATTATTTCACAATTTAAAGGACCTAAATCAATGTGAAATTACAAGCTTAGTTTACATTTTTCATATCACAACTTCGAGTTTTAAAAATCTACCACTTTGGTCCCCAAATACATTAACATTCAAAAATCAATTTTCACAACACTACACATACCATTCAAACTCTATAAAAAAAAATGGGGGATTGGTTTAATTTCTAATTAATGAAGTTACTAATTAACACTTTCAAATTTCACTAATTTATACTAAACACAACTTCATTTTACTCTCTTAGCTTACGGTTTTTTTATTTGCAAAGAAAGATTGATGTTCAAAACATTAAAGAAACACACATTCCCCCAATATATACATGGCTACGGGTTCAAGAGAGAAAAAGGGAACAAAGATTTTTCACCTTGTGAGGCTTAGTTCTTTAGACTCCCTTTTAAGTAGTAGAACAACTTTTTGGTCAAAGCTTTTATAATTGGAAGATTCTTTAGAGCTCAAAAAATTGAGGTGAAAAATGAGGATTTGGTGTTTGTAGAGAAAGGGAATAAGAAGAAAATGGAGAATAAAGATGATGTAGTGAGAAAATGAAATAAATTAATGACTTAATTGTAGTTTTAATCATTTTATTTATACTGATTCACAAAATTGATCCTCCTATTTTAAAAGTTGACAATTTTGATCCCTTTTTCTGATTTTTTAACTAAAAAATGATGACGTGAGATATTTTAAATAACGTGACATATGATACGATGATGTAGAGTGCTTTATCACTCATGAAATTGAAATAAAACGCCGTGAAAATTTAAATTCAATTTTGGAAATTTTTTATATTTTTAATTTAATTAATGACATTTGAATAATTAATGCATCTAGATGATTTTGTATCATAAAATTATATATCATGTCACTTAAAATATATTAAATCTTCATTTTTTTAGTTCGAAAATCTGAGAGAGGCCAAAATTATTGACTTTTAAAATAGGGAGAGCAACTTCGTGAATCAATATAAATATAGGGAACAAAACTGCAAATAAACCTAAATTAATGAATTGGGGGGATGGACAATGCATATTGAAGGGGGAATGGGTGTTATATTATGTAGATATTTTGCTAATTGTATCATTACACCGACTAATCCCTTTTACACGCATCAAATCATTCATTTTTAAATCCTCTTTTATAAAAATATATACTCTCGTCACAACTCAACTTATAAATAAATTTAATCATAAGTTACAACTCGTAAAATATTAGCAACTTTAATAAAATACTCAGGTTTGAAGCATATCTACATGAAGCATATATACATATACACAAATCATGTTTAGTAATTATTGTAAATTTATATAAGCTATGTTTTGTTTATATATAATTTACATGATGCAAAAAAATTTATTTCTTAGGCGTGTCTTTTTTAAAATTATTTTATAGACTTTGAACCACGAATTTGGGGATTATTCAAGGCACAACCACTTTGAAATTCTTAACCTTTGTGTCATAATGGTTATAGAACAAGTTTCAAGTCCTCTTAAATGATGACAAGGCAAAAATACGATTGGTTGAGATGGTTTTTGTACCAACAACAACTTTAGGGCAGGAAATGTATTCCAATTTAAATTGGCTAGAATTAATCCTAAGAATGTTGTTCATGCATTTATGGTTGATGTGTGACCATGATCAAATTAACGAAATCATAAATAACATTTTCACTTTGTTTTTATATTACTACGCTATTGTTAAGAATAATATGTAAGATAATTATCATGTTACTCTTAGCCGATCCTAATTTTTTTTAGATAATTTTATAAGTTTCTCTTCTTTATTTACGGGAAAGAAGTGGGTTTTGGTGATTTTTTTACTTAAATAATTAATTTGATGTTAAAATTATTTTAGAATATATGTTGATAAGTTATGTGACTAATTTTAGTTAATATATGTTTTCTATGATGTGTTAGTTTGATACATATTATATTAAATGAGCGATATAAATAATAAATATTTTATTTTATTATTTTATATACTTTATATATATTTTTATTAAATAATAGTATTTTAGTGTAATATTTTGAAGAATAAAATTTTATGCGATTTTACCTATGTATACGCGTATTCAATTAATGTAATATTTTTCTGTGCGTTTGACTACGTAGTGATATTTTAATTATTTATAACTATGTTCTATTTTTAGTTATTTATTTTGAGATAATTATTTATTTATTTATAAATAATTATTTTGAGATAACAGTAATCTTGAGTTTGATTTCCTTTATTTTTATATAGTTGTTATTATATGATGATTTTATAGGTATTTATTATGATTAAGTAATTAATATAAAGTATTGATGTTATATTTATTTTATAATATCAAATATTTTCTAACGATGATAGTAATTTGATGTGAGTATTTGAAAGAAAAAAAAGTATGATTATAGTGATTAATTTTAATATGAGAGTTTTGGTTATTAATGTATTTTAAAAGATTAATTATTTTATTTTATAAAATATTAGTTTTGAAATTTTATTAATATTTTAGTAATCAAATTGTGTTTAAAAAAACACAATTTAATGCATATTATAATAAGATGATTATTTTAATTGAGTGACTTTGATGTTATAATATGGTACTATATAGTTAAATATTTTGATATATTGTAATGTGATTATAATACGGTATATTATGATTGTTTGCGTGTTTTTCATATTTGAATTTATTAGTATAATATATTGTGAGATGAACGGGAAAACCGTACTTCACAGCGATTCATCTTGGGCTCGCTACGTACGATAGTATCCCTTTTAGTGATAAATTAATTAATATAAAAAATGGAAATTGTGAGATTAAAATGTGGAATAGAAATACTTATAAGGTGTTGATTGACTAGTTAAATATATGGTATTTAATATTATTGTGATATTTGATTTAATTTCGTTAAATGTGTGAAATTTGATATTATTGTGATATTTGATTTAATTTTGTTTAATGTTTGACATTTGATATTATTGTGATATTTGATTTATTTTTTGTTAAATGTGTGATATTTGATATTATTGTGATATTGGATGTCGAATGAATTTTATGCATATGTTTGATTAGACAGATTTAGGTGATTTGATAATAAATGGTGGATGCATTTTGATAAGTTTATGTGAATATGATGATGTATAATTAATAATAATAATGTTATAAATTTGTGATAAGTCTATGTTATGATGTGTGATTGATGAGAGTGATGTTATAAGATTGTGATGAGTTTATGTGATGATGTGTGGTTAATGATGTGTGGTTAATGATAGTGATATTATAAATTGTGATGAAAATATTGAAGTAACCTCATGAAATAATTGTGATTCTAATATGTGTTTGAGGTGACGGTTTTAATGGAGTACCATATACCAACGAGGGGAGAAAATAAATATTGAGAGTTTGTGAAGTGGAGATTATTTTGTCATCATATAGGTAGGGTATGACAAGTCTAGTGATTATGGAGAAGTACATTTGAATGAGCCTGATCGTGGCGGTTAACTGTTGAACCTTAAGGCAAGATTGTTAGACCTTAGAGGTATTTGAGTGAGAAATTTCTAGGTGACTTAGAAGTAGCACTCTAAATGTTAGGAGCTACCATGCAACATATGTTTACCTCGATTGTCGCGTATATGTGTCTCATGTTGAGTTTAGGGGATCTATGAGGAGAGGGCCAATTTGAATTGTCCGTCCACCGAGATGGTGGCATAGTATCAAGTCTCCTAACCAAATACTTCATAGTTAGAATGGTACCACATTGTGAAGTAGAGTATAAGCTCATGCATAACATTGCATTTCCTTGTGATTTTTGTTGTTGTGGTTAATAGGTTTCAAAAGTAATAATAATTAACCTTAGATGATTTGATTTTCATGTTATAGTATGATACTATTTACTTAAATATTTTGATATATTGTAATGCGATTATGATACGATAGATTATGATTGTTTGCGTGTTCTTCATACTTATATTATACTATCAACATGATTTCGAAACTCACCTCCTTCGTTGTTTATGTTTGACCCGCTTGGCCATGCGTTTACAAAATCGCAGTTGTTACAAGTTAATAAGTCTTGAAGTTCAAGTTTGGTAGAAACCCCACTCTGATAGGTGATACTGAGAATGAGAGTCATAAGTCGTATTTTATTTATTTAATTAGAAACAACTTTTTGTATGAAGACCTTACTATTTTATAAGAGAAAAAAGTTTAAAGTATTCCCTTTGAATTTTGAGAATTTTGATATCATAAATTTGTTATAAAAATTTAATTTTCTTGAAAAAAAATTTTCTTTATCCATTGGAAATTAAATTGAAATTCTAGTATAAATTAATATATATTATTTTGAGATTTAGGGTGTAACACGTCTTGGTGAGACATTTGTTTGATTTTTTGTTTTGTTGTAGTGTTCGTTTGATTTAGATTCACATATCAACTTCAATCAATTATTACTTCAATCAATGACTATGTCGTCAATGTTGCATATGCGGAGCCTACTCAAGTTGTATCTTGCTATTGGGGCCACGCTCTACACATTTTGGATTTTCTTGGTGGTCAATCCAAAATATATTTAAGTTGGGTCTCTTAGGCTCATACATACCACTACACCAAAATGTTTTGTAATTTTCACAATAAACATTTTTGAAAAAAATATCCATTATATTTTCTATAATTTTATTTGGCTTATTTAACAAAATACTTTTATTTGGCTTATTTAACAAAATACTTTTATTTGTATTATTTATATTTTTTGATAAATAAAAATAAATTTAAATATATAATTGATTTCTACAATTATGTATTTTTTTTAATCTCTAAAAGTTTTTTGTTTGGTTTTTGTCCTTATAAATATATTTTTGCATTTTTTTTAATTATCTTTGTTCTTTTATTTTAATCTCTGTAAAATTAATTTTTATTCGAACAAATCATGTAATATATATATATATATATATATATATATATAT
>JBBPBR010000007.1:20977660-20995562 GCA_037974775.1 Cicer pinnatifidum | reverse complement strand
ATTTTCCTTTCATATTTTCTAGTATGATTTAAAACTCTCATTAGTGGATTAATTAATGACTTTAGTAATCGTTAATGATCTTACTAATTTTTTTATCAAAATAATTCATAATCATTGTAATATCATAAATAAACTAATTTTGATAATTCAAAAACTAATTTAATATTTTATTTAAACCAAAATAAATATCCTATACTTGTTGAGACTAAAATAGTAATTTGCTCGGATAAAAACCAATTGCCAACAAAATATAAATATAATTGAAAAGGTCACACTTGTCGCTCTGTTTTTTTTATGACAAAGCCTTCCTTCTTAATTTTTAAAGCAAAACACATACCTATTCCTTTTCTCTTATCTTCAAAATTCCTCCCCAATATTTGACTAAACAACATACTTAGATGAATAATACTGTTACACTTCACACCTAGGTTTTTCAATTACATTCAAATAGGTGAACTTAATCATATAGTAAATTAAATTCAGCTACCTTATTTTTTTTTTGTTAACCGGAAGAATAAAGTGTAATGTTATTCTTACGTGAATCCTCACCTTTATACGTTTATTCACAGTTTCTTTGATAGACCGACACGAATTAGCCTCAAACACGTTTTTATTTAACTTAAACTCCTTTCCTTCCATCTCGGGTGTTTAAATCAAATTTTCGTTTGGCCAATAAAATCTGTTTTGTATTGTAGAAAAAACACATTATCATCACTTTGGTTATTCATTCATATATAAGCTCACGCATGAATGCATAGGCTTCACTCCCTTATTCGAACCTCACCCATTGCATTGCCTTTCTTTAAAGCAACCCATTGTCTAGCAATAAAATCAGGTTTCATATCAGACCTCTACATATCCAATAACCTCATAACAGCCTATGTAAAATGCAAGGAACTAAACCTTGCTCACCAACTGTTCGACGAAATGCCTCAACCACATACTGTATCATGGAATGCTATCATTTCAGGTTATGTAAACTCCGGCGACCTGGATTCCACCTGGCAACTCCTTAACGCAATGAGAATCTCCGGACATGTGTTCAACAGCCGCACATTTGCAAGTGTCCTCAAAGGCGTTGCCCGAGCTTGCAGAATTGAGCTCGGGCAACAGTTACATTCGGTTATGATAAAGACGAGGTTCACTGAGAATGTTTTTTCAGGGAGTGCACTTGTTGATTTGTATTCCAAGTGTGATAGAGTTGGTGATGCTTTGGTTGTGTTTCTCTACATGCCGGAATGTAATTGTGTGACGTGGAACACGTTGATTGCTGGTTATTCGAGAGTTGGCGATGTTGACATGGTGTTTTGGTTGCTAAGATGTCAGGAGTTGGAGGGTGTTGGGATTGATGATGGCACCATGGCTCCGCTTTTGAAATTGCTTGAAGGGGTTGAGTTTTATAGTTTGGTAATGCAGTTGCATTGTAAAATTATGAAACATGGGCTTGAGGCCTTTATCATTGTCTGCAATGCTGTTATTAAGGCGTATTCTCAGTGTTCTTCTTTGCTTGATGCTGAGAGAGTGTTTGATGGCTGTGTTGCGAGTCGTGATCTGGGTACATGGAATTCCATGCTCGCGGCTTATTTGCTTCACAGGAAAGAAGATACCGTGTTTGAAGTTTTCATTGACATGCAGAGTTCTGGGTTTGAGCCTGATGATTATAGTTATACTGGGGTTATTAGTAGCTGTTCTGTGAAAGAGCATAAAAGCCGTGGGGAATCTTTACACGGTTTAGTGATAAAAAGGGGGCTTGAGGTTTCTGTGCCTGTTTCTGATGCATTGATTGCCATGTATCTTGGATTTGATAATAGATACATGGAAGATGCATTGAGAATCTTCTTTTCCATGGATGTTAAAGATTGTTGTACTTGGAATACTGTTTTGTTCGGGTACGTGCAGGTTGGTTGGAGTGAGGATGCCTTGAAGTTGTTTGTACATGTGAGATCTCTTTTTGTAGAAATTGATGACTACACTTTTTCAGCTGTCATCAGATGTTGTTCAGATCTAGCAACACTGCAGCTAGGTCAACAAGTTCATGTTTTGGCACTTAAAGTAGGCTTTGATAACAATAAATATGTTGGGAGTTCATTGATATTCATGTATTCTAAATGTGGTGTCATAGAAGATGCTAGGAAATCTTTTGAAGCAACTTCCAATGACAATGCAATTGTCTGGAACTCAATCATCTTTGGGTATGCACAACACGGACAAGGAAACATTGCACTTGAATTCTTTTACTTAATGAGAGAGAGAAAGGTGAAACCTGATCATATAACCTTTGTTGCAGTTCTCACTGCATGTAGTCATAAAGGGCTATTAGAAGAAGGTCGCAAAATTATACAGATTATGGAGTCTGATTTTGGTATTCCACTTCAAATGGAGCACTATGCTTGTGCAGTTGATCTCTATGGTCGAGCTGGGCATCTAGAGGAGGCAAAAGCTTTGATTGAAACAATGCCTTTTGAACCTGATGCAATGGTGCTGACGACTTTATTAGGTGCTTGTAGAAGTTGTGGTGATATTGAATTAGCTAGTCATGTGGCAAAAACTTTGCTAGAGTTGGAGCCTGAGGATCACAGCACTTATGTTCTGCTATCTGGCCTGTATGGGCGTCTGAAGATGTGGGATGAAAAGGCTAGTGTAACTAGGCTGATGCGAGATAGGGGCGTTAAAAAGGTTCCTGGCTGGAGTTGGATAGAAGTGAAAAATAAAGTGCATGCGTTCAATGCTGAAGATCACTCTCACCCTCAGAGCGAGGAGATATACGTACTGCTACAACATTTAAAGGAGGGGATTAAGTTGTTTGATAGTTTTGTCGGTCAAACTTAACTACTGCAATGGTTGGATTTTCTATATGGTTATGATGATCAAAATTTCTTATGATTATAGTATATTGTTTGTTGGGTTTGGTTGGAAGATTTCGAGGATGGTGCACACTGTGGTTGTAAAATGTGGCCTGCATCAACATTTTTCGCTTGCAAAGCAAAGGTTTTTAGGTCTCCGTGACTATATCATGACGCAACGCGACCAATATTTTTAGGTCTCAATTGTGACGACAACCACAATTTAAAATGCTGATGTGCACCAGGTCTCTTCCCAAGATGCCGACATTAATTTCATGAGGAAGAAATTATGTTGTGCACCTTTTCCAAAGAAAAGATTATTCTTGTTATAAAATTTGCTCTTTCAACTGCATATCGAATACTTGTGATGGCCATGTAGGATTGAAGGAGTTCTTGCCAGCAGGTTTGAAATGAGGTATGTCTTGCTGTTTATAATCTCCTTTGAAATGGTGAGATGTATAAATGTGTTGCATCATCAAACGAGACTAATAATTTCCCATTAGAAAGAAACTATTCCTATATTCTTCTGTTCATGTCCTCAAATTTTACTTTTTTGTTTGAGATACAATTCTAGTCAATGCGAAAAATAATCACAAATTTTTTTTGCTGAAATTTTCAAGCAGAATAAACACACACCTAACCATTACTATGGCATAAGTCAATTGATCTTATTTGAAGACAAGAAGAAATTTATGCCAACATTTTGGGGATTTAGTTCACTGCTAATTGCATACCATTGTGCTGCAAACATATCATTTTCTTCAAGCTTAAAAAACTAATTATCATTAAGTTAAAAACATATTGTAGACAATTGACAATTGAAGAACTAATGTTGTCAATTATTCAATTTCCACAGCTCAAAACACATGCCATTTCAATCATGTTATGGGCTTTCAAAGAGATTGTGTTGTGCAGAGGAAATTAAATTAATCACGTTATAAATTTCTAAATTGTGTAGAGGAGTCAAGTTTCTTTTGTGGGAGTTTGATGTGGTTAGTGTGTATGTTATGTCAGCTTCCATAAAGTACGTTGCATTTGTACAGAGTTTAAGATGCTTGAATTTGTTGTAGGAAGAGATTAAATTGTGTAGAGAACATATTTTTTCTGACACATGATCAAATCAAATATTTTTAGGAAACTTAAGACACATGATCAACAAAGATATGGAATTTTTAAGTAAAAACAAGTGACATACTTAGAAAACATAGCCTGATATCTTAGTTTCATATATGAACTTCAAAATAAGTTAAGATTAAAGTTATAAAATGACAAAGTTCAGGGGCAACTTGTTATTCATTATAATTATAATTATAATAAATCAAGATTCATGCTATGAATTTGTTCAAAATAGATACACACAATGAGTCATATCAATTTTCATGTTTTTTCTTTCAAATTGAGATACACCTTGCATGCATTGTAACATATTGATAACCATGGTAGAAAATTCATAGGGAAATTTTATGAAATACCATACTAGTTGACACTAAATTCATTTGATGCCATGCTAAACTGTGGCTACTGAATAATTACAGAAGATTATGATCATTCTAATTTAGTTATTGCAGGTTGGAATCATCTTTTAAATGTTTTTGAAATTAAATAAAAAAGTCAAAAATTTATTCCCCGATATCAACATATGAAATTTAAACCAATTATGTCTAATATCAACATATCAAGTTTAAATACAGACCAATTATCTACCAATATCTTTATAACAACTTAAACTCATTTGTGCTCATTTTTTCTTGAAAGATAAATATTGATAAATTAAATTTGAAATTCATTAATTTTATATATGTATAAATTATACTTACATGAAATTATTTATTTATTAAACTATAATTTAATTTAAAAATTATTACATTGCACGAGTTACTAAAACTAGTTTGTCTAAGAATCTCATATAAAAATTGCATCAGATCTCAATATAAATTAAATCAATGTTGAATAAGAAATAACTAATTAGATTTAAAGTTTTTAACCAAATTAACCTAACTATTCAATGCAACCCAAAATTCTTACATATATATCCGGTTGATTCATTTTCCAATCCCACTTTTGGAGGTTTTATATTGAAAATGGTTTGTACATTTTCTGAGCTTCTTTTTCCGTTTGCTTTATATACATTGAACCGATTTCTTTCCTTTTATTATTTATATTTCTCGTAAATAATATGTGCGTTCATGTTGATAAAAAAAATAAAAAGACAATTTATCCCTTAAAAATGAAAGGTAATCAAAGCGGACATGGTAAAATGAAAAATTAATTAAATATAAAACAGACACTGAAAAAGATACAATGAATGAAATATATAAATTATAAATATTTTACGATTCCTTATCAATTAAGTTAAGAAATATGTCGCATTTAAAAAGTTAGATTTCAAAATTTTTAAAGATATGCTAAATATAAATTATATTTATTATTTATAAAATCCTTTGAAGCTTGTACTTTGCTAACCTACAACAACCAGAGTATTCTCATCTCTCACTCTTTCATTTGCTTTGCACTATATTCATAATCCATCCATTTCATATTGAAGCCAATTTCACTACGTCTCCTTAAAGTATTTGAATCGCGTTTGAGGATCAAGAGAAATCTATGGCTTCTCTAGATGATAAGGTTAGTAATAATATACCCGACGATGTTGCTTTCTCTATTTTGTCAAAACTTTCTCTAAAGTCTCTCAAGCGATTTACCTGCGTACACAAATCGTGGGCTCATTTATTTGAAAACCCTCATTTCATGAGTATGTTCTGCAACAATTTCATTTCTAAATATCATTCTTTTTACGACGATACATGTCTCCTCCTAAAACAAACAGTCCCTGGTCACGCCAATCATTGCTCATTGTACTTGCTTTCTGGTGAGAGGTTTGAGAATAAGGTAAAATTAGATTGGCCATCTCCATTTCAAGATGATGACACTAGTATTGGTATTTTGGGTTCTGGTATTAATGGCACTCTTTGTCTCTATCAAGACGATACAACAATTGTGCTATGGAACCCAACTACTGAGGAATTTAAGGTCATTCCTCCTAGCCCCATTGATTCCCTACCTTATTTCACCACTTTGGTTACTCTTCATGGATTTGGTTATGACTTTGTTAGAGATGACTATAAGGTGATTCGGCGTGCAGAACTTCTTCCTCACAACGACTTTGATGGTGATTTGTTAATTGTGCCAATGAGGGACAGGCATATATGGGAGATGTATAGCTTAAGAAGCGACTCTTGGAGAAAACTAAATGTTGATATGCCTCCTTGTGATATAAGTGATGCAGGTGTTGAGGTCTATATGAATGGAGTGTGCCATTGGTGGGGAGAAACTTTAGATGGACCGTATTTGGTATCATTTAACTTGCACAACGAGGTGTTTCTTACAACACCCTTACCCCAAGATATGTATGATTGTTTGGATTCTGAATGGGTGGAGAGACACTTAGTGGTGTTAAATATGTCCATTGCTATAATCTCTAATCATTCAAAGAAAAATTCTTTTCATGTATCAATCTTGGGTGAACTTGGTGTGAAGGAATCTTGGACTAAATTGTTTGTTGTCGGACCTTTACCCCATGTTGAGCATCCTATTGGAGTCGGGAAAAAGGGCGATATGTTCTTCAGGAAACAAAATGATGAACTAGTCTATTTGAATTTAAGTACTGGAATGATTGGGGAGATTGCTGTTAAAGGAGAGTCATCTCGTTGCCAGATAGTAATTTATAAGCAAAATCTTCTTCCGATTGGAGGAATAAATCATTAATCGCATTTATAGCCTAAGCTTGAAAATTTCACCAAAGGGGCTTATCAGTACAATGGTTTGGATTGCCAAGTTAATTGTTATGAAGTTATTAATATACAAAATAGGCTTGGCCATTGCTCATATTATATTCATTTATTAAGTATTTGAGAGAGAAATATTTCTCAGACAAATCCTTTATTAATATTATTTCAATGCTTTACATTCTATTTGCATATTGTTTTGACATCTGTTTCAATATATGAATGATATTTTATTTTTATCTTTACTCAATGGCTTACTAATATATTTTGAAATGGCGTGTCTTATGAAAGTTTTGATGATCTATTGAATCAAATATATCTGTTTGAACTTAAATACAATTCGCTTGAGATATCTTTGCCACTATGCTATCTTTTGTGCTTATTTTAATTATATATTCCAAGTGACTGAACTAGGCCTATTTAAGCGATACATCTCATCTTTTTCAATGCCATGGCATAACATTTTTTGCTACATCATGTATATTCTGATACAACACTTCTAAAATCCTTCCATTATTCTTCCACCCTTTCTATTCCACATTGTTGAAAACCAACCTACCACTCATACGTACCTCATTGATATTCCACATTGTTTTGACTTCTGTTTCAATTTATGAATGATATTTTATTTTGATCTTTACTCAATGGCTTACTAATATATTTTGAAATGGCGTGTCTTATGAAAGTTTTGATGATCTATTGAATCAAATATATCTGTTTGAACTTAAATACAATTCGCTTGAGATATCTTTGCCACTATGCTATCTTTTGTGCTTATTTTAATTATATATTCCAAAAAATATATCTGTTTGAAATGGCGTGTCTTATGAAAGTTTTGATGATCTATTGAATCAAATATATCTGTTTGAACTTAAATACAATTCGCTTGAGATATCTTTGCCACTATGCTATCTTTTGTGCTTATTTTAATTATATATTCCAAGTGACTGAACTAGGCCTATTTAAGCGATACATCTCATCTTTTTCAATGCCATGTCATAACATTTTTTGCTACATCATGTATATTCTGATACAACACTTCTAAAATCCTTCCATTATTCTTCCACCCTTTCTATTCCACATTGTTGAAAACCAACCTACCACTCATACGTACCTCATTGATATTCCACATTGTTTTGACTTCTGTTTCAATTTATGAATGATATTTTATTTTGATCTTTACTCAATGGCTTACTAATATATTTTGAAATGGCGTGTCTTATGAAAGTTTTGATGATCTATTGAATCAAATATATCTGTTTGAACTTAAATACAATTCGCTTGAGATATCTTTGCCACTATGCTATCTTTTGTGCTTATTTTAATTATATATTCCAAAAAATATATCTGTTTGAAATGGCATGTCTTATGAAAGTTTTGATGATCTATTGAATCAAATATATCTGTTTGAACTTAAATACAATTCGCTTGAGATATCTTTGCTACTATGCTATCTTTTGTGCTTATTTTAATTATATATTCCAAGTGACTGAACTAGGCCTATTTAAGCGATACATCTCATCTTTTTCAATGCCATGTCATAACATTTTTTGCTACATCATGTATATTCTGATACAACACTTCTAAAATCCTTCCATTATTCTTCCACCCTTTCTATTCCACATTGTTGAAAACCAACCTACCACTCATAGTACCTCGTTGATATTCCATCATCACTTTCATTGTATATAAGTTATAAAAATGTTATGTTTAGTATAATATTTATTTTATGCATTTTCAACTTCAAAACAATTTTGAATTTTTTGCATACAATGTGATACTTCCTCACTTACAGTTTTTGTCAATTGCAAGAATTTTAAAACTAGTGGCTTCAAAATATTGGAAAGTTTCGAAATAGATCTAATGCAAATATACATTTTCCTGGTTCCATCATCACTCAAGTTCTAAGCTCTTTCTGGCATCTCATGATATAATTGGTTCTCATTCCCAACTTGAGTACCCAAAGAAAAACCAGTAATTGGCAACTGGCTGATTTGCTTATTTCTGCTCCTCCATTTTACTAAATTGAATGGTATAGTATTTTTTTCCTTGCACCCATTACAAGAAAAAGATACTAAAATCAAAGTAAGCGAGGGACAAAAATTACTCAACATCTCAATTTAAAGGCACTTTCAAGTATGAAGCTTTCCATTTAAGTTTCTGTTAATGTGTTATAATTGTGTCTTGAGCAGCAATATGTTCTTTACGATTCATCCTTATGACTACAATAATCTGACAAACATAATAGCCAGATTAAAGAGGGGTACAAATAATGTGTCTTCAAGACATGCTTTCCTTCGTTGGTGTTATTCTTATCAGTTCCCTTAAGCTTTTGATATTTGTCATTGTTTCTTCTAATTGTTATTCACTTTCATGTTTATAACACCTAATTAGGGTTCCACAATCCCATCCGAACACCTAATTGCAGAAGCCAAGAATGATAAACGCAAAGATTATCTCAATTTCAACAAACTAGATATAGAAAGAGACAATTGATTAGGGAGTCATAAGGTGGTTTGGTGGTTTGAGGGAGTTGGAGTGACAAGGAGGTCATAGGTTCAACTCCTCCCTCTAACAAAACTAACAACTAATTATTAACAATGGCTATTTAAAAAAAAAGGAGACAAGTGATTAACTTGAGGAGGAATTCCACCTTCCCTGCCAATAGAGGTATATATTTTCAGATCATCTAATATTTATTTTATAAGTTATATGAAAGGGGGATCATATGACCAACTGAGACTACTAAGAGAGTAAATTGATGTGTTTTTCCCCTCTATTTTCTTCCTCCACTCTGATTTTCTTATTCTGCAAACTACCTTGTACATGGAAAACATTAAAATTATCAAGCAACCTTAACTTTACTGTCTTTTGAGTTATTCCCATTACCTTCTATGTTTAAGGGTCTTGGCGGCCTTTTGTGTCTGAATGTGCAAATTTGTTGTAAGTTTGACTCGTGAGTTTTTTGCAACTGTAGTTATCTTCCCTTAGCTGTATGAATTCTAGACACCACAGCTTTTTTTGAATAAAATACTACTGCAGTTTCTCATTATTTTTCAAAACGTCCTTCCTTTTTTTTTTGTCTTACTATACTTTTAAAATCATCAGGGATCTCTTAAAACAAGCAAGCACTAATATATTTTACTATGGATAAGACATGGAAGGTTTGGGAAAGCCATTTTAGTTGAACTCTAATAAGACCTTTCTAAAAAGTGCAGGGGTGTGAAACTTAAAATCTGTTGGAAGGTCACTTTCATTGCATATTTTCATATGTTTCATCCAAACTCTACTACATTGTTTTCCACAATTGTTGTTATGTTTCTCAGCATAGTTTTAATCTCTCTTTTATTTTAAAGAACAAAACATGTTTTAAATTTATTCTCGCATGTTACCTCGATTCATGTTAACTCTGGAACTTCCTGCTTATCCTTATAGAATTGAATTTTTAATATTCTGTAATGGACAAGAGGATGAACAAAGCCAAACTTATCATAAAGCCCACTCTCCCTGCAAAATTAAAGACCAAGGGCCTAAAAACCAAATATTGCTCTTTTTTTGGTTCACTTTATGCTCACTTCAAACCACTGAAATTGAAAAAAGTATTAAGTAACAATGTAACACTAATATGCATTGGAAAAATGATATGGATGATCAATTGGGAAATATACCATTGCTTGATACTACCTCTCTTAGTATGTACTCAGTATGAATGATGCTTTTATTTCTTCTTTGATTGGTGTGTGCAGTCTGCTTCTGTTGTGAATAGCCGCCATCTTATGTTTTGAAAATCATATTCAATTATTTGATTACGTGACGATAAAAGTATTTAATCTCAATATCTCGAGTACTTTATGTCACAGATGTTGATGGACAGTGGTGTTGACAATCAAGGTTTGAAGGATTTCTTCCCAAATCACCATTTCCTGTACTGCATAATCTACAAATTCTGTAAGTTATAAATGATTTTTCTTCAAATGAATGTTAATATTTCTGTCATTGAATGGAGATGTGAATTTTGCTCCATTTCTTGGTATTAAAATGAAAACCTACTTAGGTAGGCTTGAATCAAATAACAAGTACTGATATTTGTATAGTTTGTTTGACCTATTTTCCTTCTATATTTTTGTCTTAAAACCACTATTATTAAAATAACTCTATATAGGGATATATATATATCCCTATTGATTCCTTATGCTTATCGTACTCGTACATCACAGAAACTTGAATGGAAACAACATTCTTTTGTGCATAAAACCTTTGGCCCGACGAGGTACATGATTGACATGTAATATATTTTATTCAATTTAACTCCACAGCAATATTGTATTATGTATAGTCTAGATTTTTTATCAATAAAAAATTACCTACACTACTTTAATATTGATACAACTTTTAAACTCTTGAAATTAAGGAAATAATTAGTATATGCTCCCTGCATTTGTAGATACATAAATATTGTGAAGGAAGAAGGTTTGGAGATATCACAACCAGCTCTTGACCAAAATTCAACCGAAATACATTAAAAGGAGTATTTAAAAGCTGAAACTGAGGTTGTCCTGATGTCCTCAAAACTTTTTTAACTTTACTCTCCTAGTAGTTCTTAATAGCTCATTTTCATTTTCGTTGTTTTAACTTTTTCTTATAGTACATAAGCATAGAATTAGATATTAATCAATCATTGGTATTATTGCAGAGTTATAGTCTATGCATATATAACTACATTCATATTTATTATTGTCTTCAAACCTCTAATTGTGTCTCTAAAGGAATGCATGCATTGGTAAAGTTGAAAAAGCAAGAAATGTTTTAATGGATGTGTAAGTCTTCAAAGATTATTTGTTAGATCATGAGTAAGATGCAGTGATTAAAAATAAAAAGAGAATTCTTATAGTTTTTAATACGACCAGCAATCATGACAGACATTAACATGTGGCGGTTAAAAAGAGGATTCTTATGTTTTTTGCATACATCTGTTGAATCTGGTATACTAGTTTATTTTTATTTTTTTCACTTTCGTAAAAGATATAATTAATGATACATACAACACATATTGTATAAAAATTATTATAAATATATAAATGTATTTCAACTAATTATAGAAACCAGTCTAGCAAAAAAGAATTTATAAAAGCTAGCTCGTGTAATGCGCGAGTTTGCATCTTGTTAATATTATTTCAATGCTTTACATTCTATTTGCATATCGTTCTAACTTATGTTTAAATAGTATGAATGATATTTTATCGTTATTTAATGGCTTACTAATCTATTTTGAAATAGCGTGTTTTGGTGATATATATATATATATATATATATATATATATATATATATATATATATATATATATATATATATATATATATATTTTGGTTGAAATACAATTTGCTTGAGATATCTTTTTGCTACTATGTTTTCTTGTGTGCTTTATTTATCTACATATTCCAAGTGAACTAACCAGGCCTTTTCAGGTGATTTGTTTTCTTAGTCAATCATAGATTCATGGTTATGAGATTTTACATTGTTTGTACATAGTTCTTAAACTCTTTTTAAAAATAAAATACATCATTTGAATTGATTATATGATGTATAAATGAGTCCTTTTGTCCATCACACAAATAACAATATGTAGAGAGTGATGTCACTGAGGCTCCGCTTGGGAGTTTGGAGGGGAAGGAATGAGAGACCTTTTGGAAGAGGGGGAGGAAAGGAAAAGAAAAAGAAAAAGAAAAAGAATTCTTTCATCTTATTTTAGATAATGTTTTAGTATAGAATGTGAAGGAGATGTGTTAGGAACCCAATAATTAAATTTCAAAAAATCTGAACACTTTTTATTAAGAAAAGCTTTAGAAGTAATTGAATAGAATACCTTCTCCAAAGATTTCTCCGTCACAATAGAGTTACTAGTTACTACTCTATTCACTTTCTAGTATTCAAAATATATCCAAAACTAACTACATAGTCCCCTATTTATATTTTATACACAATGTGTATAACAACCTCATAGCCAACCAATTAAATTAACTATTATTAACTAATTTAAGTCCTAACATGATATATATGATTAATATATTTTTTATTTGAGATTATTATAAAGAGATGAAAATGATTTGGAGAATTTATTCAAATCCTCCAAAACCCTCCAATACATTTTTTGAGTTTTCCCAATTTAGAGGGGTTTTATATTATGAAGAAAATTAATTTCCCCATTCAAGTTGGGGTACTATCGTTCATTCATTGTTCCTTTCCTCCTTTTTTTTCTCAAAGTCCTTCTCTCCATTCCTAAATTTCCAAATGGACCCTAATAGTATTTTTGTATTGAGAGTATTGGAGAATTTTGGAGAGCTACATTTATATTTATATTTTGGTAGATATTTGATATTGTAAAAATTGAAAGAATAGCATGATAGATGCTCATGTAACTTTCCAATCCCACTTAGTTTATTTCTAGAAACATTTTATAGTTTCCTTATTTTAGAAAAGAAAAACAAGTTTTCCTCTGCAGTTTCCCTCCAAAATCCTCCATCCAACCACACCCTAAAAAATGCATTAGTATACACAGTGTGTTTAACAATTTTGAGCTACTATTAATTATAACATCGATTCATGCTGTATTTGTTCTAGAATAGGGATGAAAGGCTGGCCAAGGCACAGGTATTTGTTGGGCACATAAGGGTCAAATTGTGGCAAAGGAACATGACTTCAATTCAAGTATAAGAGATGCCATGGAGACAATTCCAGTTACTTTGGATATAGGGCATTATTGTTATAATTATAATCTTCTGTAATTGGAAACTAATTTGAACCTGACCCATTTGACTGTACTGTATAAATGTCTAAGAAGGGAAGCTATGATACTAAAATCTTGAAAACATAGAACAAGAAACATGTGCAAGCATGTGCATTCCTTTCCCACCACAAGGAACAGCTAGAATCAATGCAATGCAAGGCTACTCTAACAACATCAAACACTATCAACCCGCTGCTTCACAACCACTTCCTAACACCTTGCTTAGTTTCTCACCAAACACGTACACCACTTACACACACACATTGTTCAGAGAAAATATCTTGAGATGAAAATGGATAATATACATAATCTTAGATATTACACTTTTATGAAAATGGTATCTTTTATGGATTTTAGATTATATACAGTTACTTTGTGCAACTGTTGTTGATTTCAGTCCCAATCTTGAGTCAATAGTTGGGACTGTTTAGCTATAATTTAGTGAAGGTGTAATGTGGACTGATCGATCTTAAATCTACGGTTGAGATACAAAACTTGTAACTTTGAGATTTTTTTACAACACATTATCCAGGTTCAATTTTTATGGCATTCACTCGTTTGGTCTTTGTGACTTATGCATAATAAAGCTATTTATGTTTTGACAAAAGAAAAAATTGATGTAATATTTAACAACTAACTTGACTCTAGGTTTTGGTGTTCAACAAAACTAGGTTTTTATGGTTTTCTTTTTGCTGAAATAACAATTCCTACCAAGGGTAGTACAAAAACGAGTTAAGTTTATATAAATAAAATGATATGAAATTAACTCTAATGATTTGTTTTAATAGTAAAAAAATACATGTTACATTCGATAAATTGCAAATTTGATTTTTGCTAGTGTCATTAAAGGAAGTAAATGTAAATTATATAAGTGTTTAATGTCCTGACCCTAAAATTTAATTCAAAAAAATTAAAAATAATGTGGAATTCAAATTGATTTAAAATTTTGGGTCATGAACCTCGATTTCTAAGTATTTATCACTAAAGTTCAATTCATTAATTCTCGGTGATTGTTCACTAAAGTTTAATACTCTATCAACTAAACAATTTCATTATGACTTCAGAGTCTAATATGGACCTACAACTGGTAGTCAAGTACCACCCCAATGAAGAGTATAACTAATAATTAGTTTTTTTTCCCTTACAAGAGTTTAACTAATTAATTGAACCATAAAATTTTGATGATATATATGTTAGTTTTTTCTTTATGATGACTTAACACTCAAACTGTTGAGTATTTATCAACATTATTCATGAATGAGTAAAGAATATGATAATAACTTATAATTTGGTGCCTCATGAATAGTCATTATCAATAGCCTTAGCAACCACATGGAATGTATCATGGATCTATTGTAAAATGAAACCAATTGATTCAAAATATATAGGGCCCTCGATCAAAATCATCATCCAAATACCTATAGAGATAAATGCAGCTAGCTAGCTAGAAATGAAAAGTACTAATAAATAAATAAATATAGGGATAACCAACTAGTATGACATACATATTTTCCTCTTTTATACTTTTATGTTATGATATGTGGTGAATTTACACAAGCATTTTCAGCTCCCATAGAAGTTGTAATAATTTGATTGCCACGAGGGAGACAAGGCCTAGAATTCCGCAAAACACTTGAAAGCTATGTTAAGAAAAAGGACTAAACAATGCACCAAATGGACCACACACAAACTATTCCGTTGAACACGCTGCCAAATCATCTCCTCTTAAAAAAAGCTTCACCGTTTAAGACATTCACTCTACTCAGAACCTTATTGTACCACCAATCTTTCTTTGTATAACAAGTACGTAGTAATTCATATCTTTAATTTATTTATGGACATTTTATTACTATACTGTATCTCGAATAAAATTGTTTCATGTAGGAGGGTCGGCTCATATAAAAAGTTTATTCAAACAGTTAATCAAATATTGAAGATATAATATTAAAACCACTTCAATATGTATACCACTGTTAAAAAAAAATCGTCACTAGTTTATTTACTCGTTTCAATTTTACATTTTTTTAATTAATTTATATCAGTAATTTAACTTTTTTCTAGTAGTGTACTTCAACTATAAAAAAAATATTCAATAAGAATTTTATAAACTTTTTTTTTATTATATTTGAATATATCTTAAATTTACTTAGTTATATTTATAATTTTGCTTTCAGCAATAAATAAATTGTCAATTTTGCAATATGTTTTACTTGAACGAATCTTAATAGTGTGTCAATAAATGTTGATCTAGTTGGTCATAATTCAAGTCATATTTTATAAGAATATTAATTTGATCGAATCTTAAAGTTGATGTAAAGATCGTTGATGGGTAAATACCTTTAATAAACACTTTAAACCTTGTAATTTCTTTGATTCTAGTAAATTCTCGAGACCTAACCTGATCGGATAAATTAACTTTTCTCTTATAAAAAGAGAATCATAATAGTGAAAATGATTTAGATACTTTTTTATCTTTAAATAAAATGGTTTAGATGTCTTTCCTATTATAGAAGTTTAGGAGTATTAAAATTTTTGAAAAAAAAGTTTTCTGTTTATGTGATTTTGATTCAACTCGAAGTAGTCTAATGCAATGACGCAGAGGCGAAGCTACACTTGTATGCATGGGTAGCCTTCCTTTTTTTTTTTTTTAACCAGTTGGTCTCTTTTTATATTTAGTTACTTAATAATATATATTTTGTTACATTAAATAAATTTATTTGTAAAAATTTAGTAAAAATAAGATAGTTAAAAAGAAAATTTGTACTCTCTACCGCAACTAAAGAGATAACTCTATCGACAATCAAAATTATTAAGGTATAGTTCAAACAAAAAGAACAATGAATTTCTTGCAAATAATTAATTGTTTAAATTAAAAAAGATATTGCTAGTATATTTAATACACATATATTATAGATAAATTTGATTATTTGAAGCATTGTTGAATCCAAACTTTTCTAAATAGCTATTGTAATTAAGTTTTTAATTTCTTTATGCTACTTTAATTGATATTGGTTTAAATATGTTTTTGATTCAAAAAATAATATAAAAAATTATTATGAATTTCTTCGTTTAATAATTATATTTATATACATTAATTTTATTTTTTTATGTTTGGCTGTCATAAAAATTTTCATAATTTTTGTCAATGTAATATATCTTACATTGTGTTGTGTTGAAATTCAACGGACGTTGAAAGATACATTGTTGAAATTCAATGGACGTCGAAAGATAAAATATAAATATTTTTTTTCTATAAAATATAAATATTTTATTAACACTTTCTAAATCTTGAGATTTTTTTAATTCTAGAGAACTTTTAAGACTCCACTAACCTAATTTTTTCTGAATAAAAATATGGTGTTTGAAATTTGAATATCCAATTTAAAAAAAAAAAAAGAAAAAAAAAAGAAGGACTAGAAATGAATGGGCTATGGTAGTTACACGCAGTTGGATTTGCAGCATTTATGCAGGTGCAGGTAATTTATGAATAAGTAGACTAATTATGCATAGACAAAGCAAAAACTGTCAAATTATAAATGGTTTGTGCATGCAAGTCTTGTGTAAGTGGATAGATCAATGAGTCTAAGAATTTACTCATATATATGCATTGTGCGACAAGCCACGTGAGTTTCCCATGTTGTTTTTGCAACTGTAGTTTACCCTAGTTGTTGTACTCAACC
The DNA here is from genome assembly GCA_037974775.1 of Cicer pinnatifidum. Classification (NCBI taxonomy): domain Eukaryota; kingdom Viridiplantae; phylum Streptophyta; class Magnoliopsida; order Fabales; family Fabaceae; genus Cicer; species Cicer pinnatifidum. The sequence goes on along the minus strand of JBBPBR010000007.1, from coordinate 20,978,469 downwards.
AAATATATATGACACTAGTAGTGTACGTACCTACCATCATCTCTCGTACCACCAAAATTGCTCCATATGTTTCCATGGTTTGTCATCTTTGTCTTACCGCATCATTTTGTTTTTCGATATCTCACAATTATTTTTTATCTTTAATTTTACATTCTTATTGTCTTTTTTTTTTTAATTCTCTCTTTAGTTAATTTTTTTTTATCATGTATATGAGTTAGTAGGTTAATTAGAAACCACCAAATACATATGATAGAAAAAATAATGCATGAACAAACGTCACATGGCGATGAACCTTTCGTGAAGACTTAAACTTTTTGTAGACTTCAAATAGGGGACCGACCGCTTTATATAGCTAGCTAGGTGGCTCATGGCTAACCAATAAGCTTCGTAGAAAAACTTATCTTTAGTATATAGTGTCCAAGGTTGTTTGTGATTAATATTGCTCAATGTTTGAATTAGTCTTTTACTACTTTAACTTATTTTGGCATTTTATTTTGTCTTTTATTATTTTTTTTTCTTTTAGTTATATTTTTGTTAATTAAGTTAGTCTTTTTCATTATTTTTCTTTTAAAAAAAGTTAAATTTTATTATTTTATTCATCTTTAAAATCATAAATTCAAAATTTAATTATTTTCTTCAATTTAAAATATCAAACAACTCATTCTTTCAACCTTATAACTTTTCAAATTCATAAGTTAGAAATTTAAATCTATAATCTCTTACACTCATAAAAATAAAAAATTCCTAAATCCATTTCTCATACACTCAACTTCTTTTCATTTTTAGGTACTTTTTTTTTTTCATTCTCT
>JBBPBR010000007.1:20921621-20951292 GCA_037974775.1 Cicer pinnatifidum | reverse complement strand
AATTTTAAATTAAATATTGAATATTTGTTAAAAGTAAAAATAATGTATCAATAACAAACAAATTTTATAATATTTAAAAAAAAATAGTATCTGACATTAATAAGCAAAATAAAATATGAGAAAAAGTGTTCAATATTTAGTAAATAATAATTAAGAAGAAATAAAGAGGATAAAAAAATCGATTTAAATAGAACATGGTATTAACCCGTTGAAGGCGGTCCATAATAGACCATAATTTAACCACTACATCTACATTGATTTATCCTATATGTAGGTTTATATTACACACCAAAATAATTCTTCCTCTTATTTCTTTTATTCCCCCAATAGTTCATTGTGGCATGACATTGAATATATATAAATTTGTAGTTTGTTTAATCTCGAGTAGGATCTTCTAACCCTCCAAATTTTATAACATTATATCAACTTATTAATTAAATAAAATTTTGAGAGATTAAAATAAATTATAGACATTTTAGAGCGTATGTTTAATAGAAAATAAGTTTGGAAAGTATTTATATATATATAAAAGACGTATTTGTATTTTTGAGAGATAGAATAAAATTAAAATTGATTTTAACTTTGAAAATTTTCAAATATGCTTAATTTTGCATTGTGAGAGTACTGTCTGAAAGTGCGACAAGACATCATTCATATAAGAATTCTGATTGTTCACCATTTTCATTCTTTTATCTTCACACGAATTCTAGAAAAGAATTCACCTTCATCTTCTCCAATGGTAAAAATCCACTTTGAGTATGTTCTGAATTATTTTCCAAATAGTGGAAAGTGTTTTTACTAAATAATGAAGAAACTCATTTTTAGTCCCTAAACACAAATTCAATCTTTCCTCAACACTAAGATTTTTCAAAATTTTTTGTCAGTTTTGACAAAAATCATTATTTTCCCATCAAATGGTAAAACCCACTTCTCTTTAGTATGTGATTTATTAAATTTAATCATATTTTAAGATATTAAACTTGTTTTCAAAATTCTTAATTATTATTCATCATTCATATAAGAATTCATTACTTTTCTATTTATTGCAGGTTTAGGTAAGGACGAAGTCTTTCATTCGAATTAATTTATGGGAATTGCTATGGTGACAATCCATGTTTAGTAAGTTAATTTTTTTTTTTTTTTTTTTAAGTAACCAATGGTAGTGATTAGTTGTTAATTATGTTAGAGGATGAAGTTGAGCCCATGACTTTCTTCTCACTCCAACTCATCCAAACCATTAAACCACATTATGATTGTCATGTAGTAAATTAATTAAATGTGAATTCGAGAATTTAGAAAATAAAAAACGAGTTTAAAAATCTTATACCATTTATATTTAATAATAATGTGTTGATTATGTGTTAATCCTCTTAGAAGATGAATATTATGTATTGTGGATATGTGAATGATTAATTGTGATTTGTTAAATGTGAATTGTGATATACCATGTTTATATATGAGTGATTATTATTTGATGAATGAAGCTAAGATGTTATTTAAGTATTAAATTAGTGAATTGATTAATAAGAAACAATTGTTGAGTATATATTTACTTTGTGAATTAATGAAATGAGTTAAATTGATAATTTGTTGATTATGTACGTTAAATTGACGATGTGATGAAAATGATATTATGGTGATTTGTGATTATATTAATGAAGTAGTAATATCAATCACAGAAAAAATAGAGGTTTAAATTGTAATTTTTTTTTTAAATTTTAATTCATGTGTTTAATTTAAATTAACTCAAGATCAACCTTAGTTGAAATAAAATGTTCAGAATGTTTTAGATATGTTAAAAGTAAATAAAACAAATTTGTTTACAGTGAAATGTGATTTAGGTGTGCAAATAATTAAAGATAAAAGATAGAAAAGTCATACACAAAAAGCATACTGGTTCACCTAACTCGGGTTAGTCTAATCATTACAACTGTGAGATTTTCATTATGTGCTTCAGAATCAAAATATTCTCATTCACATATTTTCTCTTGATCAACCTCGATCAATTACAATCTACATATTTCAATCTACAAAGAATTTTTACAATCACCTTGAAAGGATTTTTACAATTGCCTTGAAATGATTTTTACAAACACACTCAATCTAACATAAAGATAGACTTGAGTGACAAATGGCATGTGTGATAAAAGTGGTTGAGATCATGAAACTTCTTAACACTTGTTTGAAATAAATAAAGACAAACTCAGTAAATGATGATCCATTAATATAGTGAAGAAAGCTAGAGTTTCCTTGAATAATTTTTGACTTGTTATTACTTGAACAAGTATTAGTAGATTTATAAATTGAACTCTTGTCTTCATCTTCCAATTGATCATCAATTTATAGATGATAAAAGGTTTTGAATATTCAGTTTAAATTGAATATAGTTGTTGGGCCCACTTCTTAGGTGTCATATATGTTTTAAAACAGAAATATGCATAGCTTTCTGCAGAATAATATAAGTAATATGTACTTGGGTACTTGCTCACAAATCATCAATTTGGAGATCAATCTTGACATCAATCTGGAGGTTGTTTTTTTTCCTTTGGGCATTTAGCTCGAGTTCTAAGTTTCACCACTATGGAAAATGATTTTTTTTTTCAACATTGTCTTTAAAAGAGAATGTTCTTCATTTCTGTTTTGAGTGAGTATTAGATTAAGAGCTTTTGACAGCTGTTTGGTATCAGACTTTTTCTGTTTTATACGCCAGCTGCCTTTTTGCAAAGATGTAGCATAAGTGTCCTTTTTTATCCTTGTTGTCCTAGTTGTACTTGTTCCATAGACCATCAATATGGAGATTGACCTTGATGATGTTTGCTTCTTTGGGCCTTTAACTAGACTTTTGGGTTTGACTATTATTTTGAGTAATCTTGACATGTGTTTATGTTAAGGTGTGGACTATGGAAATTGATTCATTTTAGTTATGTCCATAAATGAAATAACTAGAATGATCTCGATAATAAACTATAATGATCTTGATAATAAACTAGAATGATTTTGTAATAAAGCAGAATGATCTTGTAATAAACCAGAATGATCATTTGATAAACCAGAATGATCTTGTAATAAACCAGAATAATCATTTGATAAACCAGAATGATCTTATAATAAACCATAATGGTCTTATAATAAACCAGAATGATCATTTGATATACTAGAATGACCTTGTAATAAACTAAAATGATCATATGCTAAACCATAATGATCTTGTAATAAACCATAATGATTTTATAATAAATCAGAATGATCATGTAACTTCAAAGTTGATTCTTGTCATTTTTCTGAACTAATATGACTATTTATGAATGCAATGAACTTGTTCATCATGAGAACATTATTTCATAACAATTGAGAATGTACTTATTCCCTTGTTGATGACTTCTTGTTTGTTCACTTATGTAATTCACGTTACTTAAATAAAACTCAAGTGCAATTATTAGTAGACCACCATTCATAAAACTTAATTATTTATTTCATAAGATTTGTTATCATTAAAACATATATCAAAATGATTTTTATGACATATCAAAATGATATGATGTTTTTTATGATATATATGATACTTGTCATAACATGATGCGTTAGATAATTTAATGATATGATGACTAAAATGATTTTGATCATATCATGCTTCTAATGATATGAAGATTGTGTCAATATGATGACTATGTTGATGAGATGATGCATGACCAATGCTGATATAGTCCTCTTGGAGGCATTGAGATCGAGAATGCTTAATTGGATTAGATAACACTTTAATATTAGGAGTTACCATACAACACACTAATGCACCCACTAGATGTCAATAGTGACGAAGGAATATTATGTAGAGCGAGCCTACGAACAACTTGGAAGTGCCGGCATGACGACGTAGTGACACGTTCTTCTCAAGTGTTTCAAAAGTTAGTTTGATACCATATATGAGAAATGATGTGTTAGATTATAGCATTAGAGAGCATAAATAACGTATTCATCAAAGTGACATTGAATTTGCGTTACATATCATGAGACTTGTGTTGTGTGGTTATATGAATATTGATGATTATGTAGGGATGTTAATTTAATTATTTTGATGAAATGATATCAACGATAATATATGATCTTTGATGAAAATGCATTACTTGTTAAATTGATTAGCTGTGAAATTATGATTTGATTTTGGTGAGTATAATTTGTTATCTTGGAATTGGAATAAGAAGTGAAAGATGATTAATTGAAATATTTTCATGAGTAGACTTAGGTGACAAATGTGAATAACTATTGGGAAGTAATTCATCTAACCAATCCAATCGTTGATTAATTAGTGGACTTAATAATAGTTGAGGCTTGTGTGGACTTAATAATTCATCTAACTAAGTAATAAGGCATGACTTGAGATTATTAGTCTTGTGGTAGAAGCTTGTGGATAATGAGTCTTACTTCATGAAGATAAAATCAACTAGGTAATTGGTTAGAAGAATCCATAACCTTATTATTAATTCAATATTTATGTGGAGGTTTGTGGGTAAAAGAATCTTAATTTATGATGATCCATGTTAATAGTTAATTGTTAATTTTTATCATAGAGTTGAATTCATGATCTTATTAGCAATTCAATATCAATGTTCTTCCCTCAAACCTTAGACATGAATTGATTAATTCTTTTTCATGTGTGCCTCAAATTTGAAAAAACCCCAACTAAAATTTATTATGTTTTTGAAACAACTACATAGAGAAGGTCATCCTATTGTGGGCACAAAGCACCCAATATTCTTGAAATAGAAAGTAAAGTGAGAAAATGATATGGTTGTATTTTTTTTATTATTATCATAAATCGAAAACAAACTACATTATCAAAATGACACCTCTAACATTATCGAAATGATAAATATTAAGAGCAGAAAAAAAAAATGATCTAAGATAACCCTTTTAAAGGAAGTTAATTAAATTAGTTTTATTAGTAAGCAAATCAGGACATTTGCTTATTTGTAGATATGATTAATTGAGACTCACCAACCAGGGAGCTTAAGAAGATAAAAGTCTTATACAAAAGAAGTTGAATAAAAGCATTAGAAGAATAACCTTTATGAATCAACCTAAAAATAACCCAAATCAACCAAAGATCCAAGATTAACTTGATATAAACCCAATCGGAAGGTCTAAAATTCCGCCCAAACTAAATTGCAAGATCCCAATTTATTATAGAAGCTTTTAATAAAAGACTTAATTGCAGTTTTAATCTCTCTATTTTAGCTGAATTGCGAAAGTAGTCCCCTCATTTTGTTTCTCCTCAGTTTTGGTCCCCAAACAAAATTTGGGTACAAAATGAGATCTTGAAGCATGATGTGACTTAAATAAATGCAAAAAAAAAAAATGAAATTTCATGAAATTTTGGACTAAAATTCTGTTTGGAGACCAAAACTGGGAAGAAACAAAATGGAGGGACTACTTTCGCGATTCAGCTAAATAGAGGAACCAAAACTACAATTAAACCTTAATAAAACGATCATCTAATCTCTAATGATATCTCCACAATCACTATTATTAAAAGAACCAATATGTGATTCATTCACATTCCCTTTAAAACAACACAAAGGAGGGGCTCCAAGCAACATCAATACTAGTCATTATATTCATAATTAGAAAAAAGGTTTTGAACATTCTAATTGTAAATAATGGAAGTTTGTTGCTTGACATTGAAGAAAATATTTTTCGATACAACAGTTTGCTACGAAAATATTAAAGCACTCCTAACCTTTGGCTAGTGTGTATTTCAATTGAAATTAAAGTGACATATATATATATTTTTTTACTTTCATATTTTGATAGGATAATTTCTCAACTTGAGACACTCTAGAATCTGTGAATCACATTAAGGTAGCTAGACTAGAATGGATTGAAATGAATATCTGTATTAGGAAATGATGGACTTAGATTTGGTGACCAATGTAAGCAAACAACACACGAGCTTACATTCCTAACTTGACACCCTATCTAGCTGTACCACTTTAAACTTTACATTATTTTGGTATATCATTTAATTTATGTATGCTTCCATCTTCGACTTCTCAACTAATCTTTAGTGCTAGCTTCTTTTCCATGCTCTTCCACAAAGGAGTACTCTAGCTATAATTAGTTCATTTCTCAAATTAAATAATTAATACATCATTAAATCTAGGACATAAGAGTTTGATTCAATTCTTTTTGACAACTGTCATCATACACAAAAGTTTCTAGAATTTAACTGAAAATTTTGACATGTAAGCTTTTGGTGTTGTATTTTTTACGGAAATAATTAATGATTAAAAAAACAAAAAACACTTTAGTCATAAAAATTAAATTAAAACTTTAATATTAATAATTAAACTAATATATTTTATTGACCAACCGTCAAGAATAATATGAGATTTACAGTTTTCAATATCATTTATTTTCGAGAAAAAATATTTACTGATAAACGCTTAATTGATTTTAAGATCACTAAAACTATGGTATCGACAAAATTAATCATTTATATATGTAAATATTAATCGCACAACAAAAAAAAAATCAACACACTACGATGACGAACAAATCAACGTCGCACTTAGACGATAAAATCATAGATTAAGCACATAAAAAAAAACTAAATATATATAGACAAACTACAACATTTATATAATTTAATTACTTTTAAAAAATTTTAATACAAGCAATTCAAATAATAAAATTTCTTCTCCTAATAACAATATTTAAATAAACTTTTGTAAAGTGCAATAATATTAGAATTAATATAATAAACTTAATGATAATTATAAATAGATAGATAACATTTTTTTAGTCAAAAACTCTCTAGCTATAGTTATGAGGGTAAGTATAAAAGTGTTTCCATATGTAGAAAGAGAACACTTTTTTAACTGTTGCTAAGAAAAAAGTCCACATTCTATAAATGTCGCCTATTAATAGCTTTTCAACGGTTCTCAAATTATTGGGAAAGGAACGGAGCAACAGGTGAAAATTATTGAGAACAGTTTACGAACCGTTGCTAGACATAAGGTTGGCAAATGTAAAAATGTTGCTTATTCATAATTCTGGGAAGGTTCTATAACTGTTGGAAAGAGAACTGCCCACAAGGTGAAAAATTTCATTGGACACATACTAATAATCCTTGACTATACTATGTTATGGACGCAATTATTAAATGTTGTTAGAAAAACTGTTGTCTAAAATCATAAATGTTATAAGACTATTTATTTAAATAAAAATAAAGAATAAAGCAATTTGAATAAAGATTTTTTGTGTAGACTGTAGAGGTAGCGGATGAACTAGATGCGGTATCAAATTTTTGTTGTTGTTGGAATATACATAGGAGTGGAGTGATAAATAAGTCTAGTTCAATTTCTACCTCTAACATTTTATAATAAATTAACAATTAATATATTATTGTTGTTTAAAAAAAATTAAAATTATATAATTTTTCTCCCTCTAGTAATTTGGATGATGTCATTGAATAAATTGCTTCTTATAATTCACATGTACTTTTTTTTTATATAACAAAATCTTAATTTTTTTGAAAAGAAATTAGTTTTGATAAGATTTTGTAAATACAAAATAAACAAATTCAATTTTGTATTTGATAAACGCTTATGAATTGGACTTCTATTGTTTTTTTTATGTCAGTTGGACTTATATCGTTAAAGCTTAGGTAATTTGTTGTGATATTCGAGCTAATAAAGTAAGGTGCACTTTTCAATTCTTTTTATTCCTAGCCATGATGGTGTTAAAATAATGTGTGAAAATTGATCTGAACTCTAATTTTTTGAATTTTATTGGATTCTAGTTTTGGATAGTGTATTTGAAAAGTAAGGTAAAATAAGAAGAAAGTTGAAAATTTACTAAATAATGTCTATTTGTATTGTACTTTTTTTTATTCATCTATTATATATATTTAAAATAAATTTTGTACTACGTCATCATATTTTCTCCATGTATATAAATATTTCTCACATTAGCCAAAAAGCTTATGTGTACGTCTTAAGAGTTTGCTCTACTCTTCCTTCCACAATTTCATTTTTTGCATTCAAATTTTTTTTAATCATATCTTCTACTTCTCCTCTTCCTACGACATATTCTTTAATCTCTTTTATCCATGCTTCTTCTTCTCCTCTTCCTTCGACAATTTCTTTAATCTCTTTAAAATATAATTTTGTTTTGTCTTCCTTCCACAATTTCTTTTTCTGTATTCTAATTTTTTTTAATCATCTTCTGTTCTGCTCACAATCCTCCTCCCCCTCTCTCCCCGAACCAACCTGAATCTTCCCTCGAAAGTCTCTCTGCATTTTAGGACCAGAGCATGCAAAATCACGCAATGAATCTTAGAAACATTGCCTCGGGTCTCTAAATCAATTATATCTATTTAAAACAAACTTTGATGTCACCTCATTATATTTCCTCCACGTATGCAAATATTTCCCACATTAGCCAAAAAGTTGATGTGTACGTCTTGAGAGTTTGCTCTACTATTCCTTCCACAAATTCATTTTCTCCATTCTAATTTTTTTAATCATATCTTCTGTTGATTGATTCTTTAATCTCTTTAACCCCTACTTCTGCTTCTACTCTTCCTTCGAAAATGTCTTTAATCTCTTTAAAACCTAATTTTGTTTTGTCTTCCTTCCACAATTTCTTTTTATGTATTCTAATTTTTTTTTAATCATCTTATGCTTTTGCTCAGAATCTTCTTCCCCCTCTCTCCCCGGACCAACCCAGATATGCCCTCGAAAGTCTATCTGCATTTTGGGACAAAAGCATGCAAAATCGCACAATGAATCTTAAAAACATTGCCTCGGGACTCTAAATCTATTATATATATTTAAAACAAACTCTGATGCCACCTCATCATATTTCCTCCACGTATGCAAATATTTCCTACATCAGCCAAAAAACTGATGTGTATGTCTTGAGAGTTTGCTATACTCTTTCTTCCACAATTTCATTTTTTACATTCTAATTTTTTTAATCATATCTTCTGTTTCTCCTCTTCCTTCGACATATTCTTTATTCTCTTTAATTCCTGCTTCTACTTCTCCTCTTCCTTCGACAATTTCTTTAATCCCTTTAAAACCTACTTTTGTTTTGTCTACCTTCCATAATTTCTTTTTCTGTATTCTAATTTTTTTAATCATCTTCTGCTTCTGGTCACAATCCTCCTCTTCCTCCTCTCTCCTAGGACCAACCTGGATCTGCCCTCGAAACTCTCTATGCATTTTGGGACCAGAGCAGGCTAAATCGCGCAATGAATCTTAGAAACATTGCCTCGAGTCTCTAAATCTATTATATATATTTAAAACAAACTCTGATGCCACCTGATCATATTTCCTCCACATATGCAAATATTCCCCACATCAACCAAAAAGCTGATGTGTACGTCTTGAGAGTTTGCTCTACTCTTTCTTCCACAATTTCATTTTCTACATTCTAATTTTTTTAATCATATCTTCTGTTTTTCCTCTTCGTTCGACATATTATGTAATCTCTTTAATCACTGCTTCTACTTCTCCTTTTCCTTTGAAAATTTCTTTAATCTCTTTAAAACCTAATTTTGTTTTGTCTTTCTTCCACACTTTCTTCTTCTTATTCTAATTTTTATAATCATCTTCTGCTTCTGCTCACAATCCTCGTCCCTCTCTCTCCTTGAACCAACGCAGATCTAAAGTGGAAAGTCTCTCTATATTTTGGAACTAGAGCATGCAAAATTGCGCAATGAATCTTAGAAACATTGCCTCGGGTCTCTAAAAATCTATACAATTGAAAATCCCGATTCCTAACTCTTTTGAATAATCTCAATTAAAGGATGGGGTTAGGATTAGTGATGGTTGATACTGAGAAGGTGAGCTCTGTGGTAGCTCTTCAAAATTGCCAATTTGTAATTGAAGGATGGGTTTATGACCGATGATTTTTGATACTAAGAAGGTGAGAAGGATAATTATGAATCCAAGATAGAATCAAGTTCAGAAATTTGAGTAGTTTTGCCTTTGAGTTTACTAGGAACTTTTTCATGTTTTATTATGGATGATGAATAAAGGAAAAAAATCAGAAGAAGAATCAAGTTTAGAAACTGGTTTTGTATATAGATTTATTATTTTTTATATATTGATGCATTGTTTTTTTTTTTTTTCTGATTATACTTTTTCTTATCTAGGGGTGCATGAGTGGACTCAAGTAAGTTACATTATTGGCCAAACTAGGGCGTCGAAAGAGCTGGTCCATCTACTGCTATCAAAGCTTCAATGAAGCTGCTCTAAAGATACCCCGAAAGGTGAGCTTCGCGGTAGCTCTTCGAAATTGCAAAATCGCACAATGAATCTTAGAAACATTGCCTTGGGTCTCTTAAAATCTATACAAATGAAAATCTCAATTCCTAACTCTTTTGAATATCTCAATTGAAGGATGGGGTTATTACTAGGAATTTTTTCATGTTTTATTATGGAAAATGAATAAAGGAAAAAAATCAGAAGAAGAATCAAGTTTAGAATCTGGTTTTGTATATATATTTGTTATTTTTTTATATATTAATGCATTATTTTATTTTTTGCTGATTTTAATTTTTCTTTTTTTGGGATGCAAGTGTGGACTCAAGTTAGTTGCATTCTTTGCTAAACCAAGGCGTCGATGGAGTCGGTCCATCTATTACTATCAAAGCTTCGATGAAGCTGCTCTAAAGATACCCCCGAAGGTGAGCTCCGCGGTAGCTCTTTGAAATTGTCGATTTGTAATTGAATGATCAGTTTATGACCAACGATTGTTGATACTAAGAAGGTGAGAAGGATAATTATTAATCCAAGATATAATCAAGTTCGGAAATCGGTGTAGTATGGATGATGAATAAAGGAAAAAAAGAAGAAGAAGAAGAAGAAGAATCAAATTTAAAAATTGATTTTGTATGTACCCCAAAAGATGTATGTCATTTATTTTTTGAAAAAGCCATCTAATTTTTGTTGATTTCATTCTTGAGTTATATTTATATTATATATTCTATATATGATATGGTTCAATGTTGATGTTTTAGAAACTTGCCAACTATTCATTCACTCATAAATTTTGATATCCCTAATTTGTTGTTTCAACTAAAACAAGAATTTTATGGAAAAAAAGGTCATGAAAGATATTTGGAACGTAAAAGAAACCGAGCATACTGGTGAATGCACAAGTAAAAGTAAAAACGCCTTACAGAGATGAAGTACTTTCTAAAATGGTATTTATCCATCTATCTATTTATCTCATTTCAAAAACCTGCCAACTATTCATTCACTCATAAATTCTGATTTCCTTAATTTGTTGTTTCAATTAAAATAGATCAGAATGATTGATTACTCCATTTTAGTTTTGTATGTAGACGATAGTGTTTCAGCAAGCGTACTGAATCGTTGCAAGTAATAATAAAACGGTAGTACCGAGTGTCGAACTCAAGGATTGCGTTTTACTATTGAATTATATTTAATTGCTAAAATTGAACAAAAAGTTCCCAAGTTGGTTGAAATAATAATTGAAATTAACAACAGTAATAAAATTGATCCTTTATAATGAGAAAAATGTCAGGGATGAGTTTCACTTTGAATCCAACCTTAGTGTCTAATTTGATCCTAGTTACTAAATTCCTTTATTGAATTATTTTTGAATTGTCTTTATTATTCTTGCCCTAATGTCTTAGTGACAGAACCTTTAATTCCAAAGTAACCCCTAATTCCTTAGTAGATTTAAGATTAGAATTAAGCATTACCGTATAGAAATTCTCTTGTAAACTATTGCTTTGCAACTAATTTAATTGGTTTCATGACCTGCATTTATTCCTAGACTACAAATTCATAAACTTCTCATCTCAAGCATTCGTAAAGTCCACTTCCGTTTCAAAATAAAAATCGTAAAACATTTTAATGTTGATCAAACAATAAAAAGCATTAAGCACATAGATGAGAAAAATAATTCAATAAACTCATTCATATAACTAGAAATCAAATCAGAAAAATAAGAGTTTCATCTGATTACACTCATCCCTAACAAATAGGGTTTAGTTACTCATGACAGAGATATAAAAGATAGAGATTAAAGAAGAATTACAAGAAAGATTCATGAATGATTCTTGATAAAACTGCTCCAATGGTGTTAGAAACGGCCGTCTTTGAGTTTCTATACTAGGGCACAAGTCTCCCCACTTCCCAATGGTCAAAAAGATTCTTAAATAGTAAAAAAATTGCGTTTTTATGAATGCTAATGCGCGTCGCACGCCCCAGACGCAGGATTTGCGCTCCGGGCGTGCCTGGACAGTGCTAAAAGGCTGGAAATGCGCCTCAGGCGCAGCTGGCGCGCTTCAGGCGCACAACATCTGATGTCTGACGTATTTTGCATTTTACTCCTCTTTTGAGTCTGAATTTGGTTCTAGTGTCTTCATGAAAGTTGTAGCTATGGATCGTAGCTTTCATTTTCACTTTGTTTGACTCCAATTGGACATATACAACTCCAGATATAGCTGAAATACTCCACATAGGTCATGATGATTTCTCACCAAAATTCAGCACTGCATTAAAACAAAGTAACAACGTAAAACTACGAAAAATCTCTACCTAATTAAGCAAATAAGAACATAAAAATTTCATTAAATCAAAGAACTAAAATCAACAAAATATATCAAATAACTCATTAAATTAAGTAAACCCTATTTGTTAGGGATGAGTGTAATCAGAGGAAACCCTTGTTTTTCTGATTTGATTTCTAGTTATATGAATGAGTTTATTGAATTATTTTTCTCATCTCTGTGCTTAATGCTTTTTATTGTTTGATCAACATTAAAATGTTTTATGATTTTTATTTTGAAACGGAAGTGGACTTTACGAATGCTTGAGATGAGAAGTTCATGAACTTGTAGTATAGGAATAGAAATAATGCATCAGTAGATTTAATATATTTTATATATTGATGCATTATTTTTATTTTTTTGTTGATTTTACTTTTTCTTATCTAGGGGTGCAGGATTGGACTCAAGTTGGTTGCATTCTTGGCCAAACCAGGGAATCGATGGATGTGATCCATCTACTACTATCAGAATAGTAGGTCTTAGAAGAGTTCAAATAATGATGAGACATCTTGCATATGTTGGAGAAACCTATGCTCAGAACAACTTTGATGAAGCTGCTCTAAAGACATTGTGACCGACTTTGTTTGAAAGATACCCCATAAGATGTATGTCATTTCTTTTTTAAAAAAACCCTCTAATTATTGTTGATTTCATTCTTGAGTTATATTTATATTATATATGCTATATGATATGGTTCAATGTTGATCTTTTAGAAACTTGCCAACTATTCATTCACTCATAAATCCTGATTTCTTTAATTTGTTGTTTCAATTAAAATAGGAATTTGATGGAAAGAAGGTCATGAAAGATATTTGGAACTGTAGAAGAAACCAAGGATACTGGTGAATGCACAAGTAGAAGTAAAAACAAATCAGAATGATTGATTACTCCATTTTAGTTTTGTGTGTAGATTTATTATTTTTTATATATTGATGCATTATATTTTTGTTGTTGTTGATTTTACTTTTTCTTATCTAGGGGTGCAGGAGTGGACTCAAGTTGGTTGCATTCTTGGCCATACCAGGGCATCGATAGAACCGGTCCATCTACTGCTATAAGAACAGTAGGTCTCAGAAGAGTTCAAATGATGATGATACATCTTGCATCTGTTGGAGAAACCTATGCTCAGGCCAACTTCGATGAAGCTACTCTAAAGATATCGCGGCCGACTCTACTTGAAAGATACCCCAAAAGATGTATGTCATTTTTTTTTAAAAAAAAAAGCCTTCTAATTATTGCTGATTTCATTCTTGACTTATATTTATATTATATATGCTATATATGATATGGTTCAATATAGATGTTTTAGAAAGTGAATGTTGCATTCAAAATTAGAGTGAGCAATAATTCATATGTTGTATATTGATATGTTGCGACAAATGAAAGTGGTGGTAAGCAGAGGAGGAGCACAAATTTTGTGTCTTCAAGACTTGCTTGACAAACTTCATATGATTTTAACTAATGACTTTTGAAACTAACATTGTCATTTTCACTATGCTAAATTTTTTTCTGACCATATACTCATTTTTATTTTTAATTCAGAAGCTCAAGAACGACGTCTGCGAATATTGTGTTAGTTTCGACAACCTAGGTTTCGAAGGAAACAATTAATTCATTTAAGAAGACCCTTCACCTTCCCCATAATAGTAGAAATAATGGTATTTATTTACTGTTATTTTATTTTATTCTTATGATTTAAATTTAAAGATACCTTGATTTTCTGTTTCTTTGGGCAGTTTGATTGACAATTGTATGGTTGTATGTCGTATATAATATCCTCCATAACCTTCTTTCCATCAAATTCCTATTTTAATTGAAATAACATATTAAGGAAATAAGGTTTTATGAATGAATGAATAGCTAACAGGTTTTTGAAATGAAATAAATAGATAAATGGATAAATACCATTTTATAAAGTAGTTCATCTATGTAAGGTCTATCAAAACTAGGTCTCAAACGAAATTAGAATAAAAAAGTTCATTAAGCACTTCTATATTATCTCGCTAAGTTACACAATCCAAAGAATTATTAAGGGAAATGAAAAAAGAACATGACAGAGATAAAATTGATGATACCTGAAAAAACGAATACATAAGAGAGGTGTTGAGAGATCTTGGAACAAAACATCAGTGAATCATCTCCACCTCCATATGCTACTGCGATCAGATTTTCAAAAACAGTAACTGCATATGATCATAGAACTATAAAGATTGACTTATCTCAATAAAATGTTGTTTCACTTTATTATTTAAAATGAGGTGCATTTCATGAAGTTAGGAATGATTTCTTAGTTGGAGCCTCTTACATTTTGGTGCAGGATTGCCTTTTAGATTTTATTTTAACTTCTCATTTCTTTCTTCTTGTACATAGTATATTACTACAAGCTACAAGAAAGTTTTTTTTTTTTTACACATTTGTTTATGTTGTTTGGTTATTCATTTTATCTAAATGTTTTCAGAAATTGACTTATACAATGTTATAGGGATGCATTATTAGTTAATGCACTTTCGAATAAGGAAAATTATGTCAAGAATTTTTTATTGTTTTAAGAGTTTGTCTAAAAATAGTTACTCTTTCTTATAGAAGTTTAGCGATGATTACATGATTGATGATAGGAATCCAGTCACCTACTACATGAAGTTTTTTTTCTTTTCCAATGATAAAATGTAATATATGTTTGTAGAGGTTGATCAAAACCGCTTGGAAAAACTTATCCAGTGTCGACTTGAAAGGTTTAAAAGAAAACAATTGCTTCATTTTAAAAGGAATTTTGCGTGTGTTGATAATAAAAGTGTGCATAATATATTTTATAAATATGATTCCTATATTTTATTTATTTTATTTGATATTTCGTCACAACATGCTCAATCTGAAGAAGCAAGATGTAAAGAGAATAAATTACTGCGTTTGCATAGGAATATAATTTCCAAATCCAATTAAGGTCTTTACTCCAAAAATGTGTCAAGAATTTTATTGTATATGAATGAAATTATTTGCCTCCAAAATATCCTATAATTTGTTCCATTTATGTCCTTTTACAGTCCCCGTTTGACAAACTTCCAAATTGAATTCGTCAACATCTACAATTTCCATTGTCACCCATAGACAAACAAGTAACTTCTAAAATATTTTAATCACTATTTTAAATAAAAGGATTGGTAATATTTATTGATGTTCGGTGTCTTTATATGGTTTGCATTCTAAAAATATTTATTTTCTTTATTAGCTTCCATTATTGAAAATTGGAATTTTGGAAGACCGACATGTGTTTGTGAATTTTGTGGATTTTGAAAGAACGAAAAAGAGTAAACATCGTTAACATTCAAAGTTTTCTACATGTTGCATGGAAGGTCGGGTGCAACTTCCATTACTAAAATTTTCACCAAATTTGCTCTATCACTTGCTTGATTATGATAGAGATTGTGTGACAAAACATTTTCGTCATAACATTAGAATTTATAATTCGGCTATTGCTTTTACATCTATGGGGTGGAAAAATTGAATATGAAATCAACAAATAGGGCGACCCTTAAGTATTTCAAATCAATGGACAAACCTACCACCTACTTGGGTCTTTATGTCCTGAGAATGGAGAAAAACCAAAATTTGTCAAACTTTATATACATGACACTGAAAATGAGATCTCAAATAGATTAGGTTTTATCCCAGGTGATAACGAAAATAATCTTCTTCAAGAGAAACTTGTAACAAAGATTTTGCATATGTTGGGCAATCCCAATGTCTTGGTAAAATCATTTAAGATGGTCAGAGATAAATATGATCACCATGATATCGAATAATTGAAACTAAGATTGCTTAGCAATAAGTTGACTGTTGGAAGAAAAAATAACCCTCCCTCTTGCTCATAAGTTGCAACCCTTTTAGTTGATCGAAGCTCAAATGAAGAAAGCCATCGGGATATAATTGTTAAACACAAAACAACTGGTCTTCAAAGAATTACATAATTGCACCCAAGTTTCATGGCACTACAATACCCATTATTATTTCCATATGAAGAATATGGTTATAGGATTGGGATAAGTCATCGAAATCCAGAAATAGGGAGTTGTTACAGGCCAAAAACAGTTACTATGAGACAATATTATTCTTTTTGCTTGCAACAACGAGCTGGAAAGGCACAAATATTGTTACAGAGTGGTTGTTTGTTCCAACAGTACATGGTGGATGTTTATGCTTCGATCGAAGAAGTTAGAATCAATTGGATTAAAAAGTATCAAAAGCAATTGCGTGCATAACTATATAATGGATTGATATATGCTACTAATCAAGGAGACGTCACGACAATCCTTCCATCGTCTTATACTGGTGGATCGCGATATCGTGTTCAAAATTTCCAGGTAGATAATTATTTCACAATCTATATTTAGTCATGCATTATATACATACCCAATAAATTTTTGTGGTTTTCAATATATTTTTCTTTGAAATAAATCCCCTTTCATGCTATTCTTCGACTATACTTAGGATGCATATATCTGAATTTTATAAATGTCTCTCTAAATTGACAATCATTTATCAAAGATGTATTTTTTAAGTCAGTAACTAACAAATGAAATCGTACTCAAGATGCAATGGTTATATGTTGATATGTTGGATATCCCGACCTATTTTTAACATTCACATGCAACCCAAAATGGCCCTAAATACAATTTTTCCTTGAAATTGTTGAAGGACAAAAAAATGATGACAGACCCGACATCATTATTCATGTTTTCTCTATTAAGTTATGGGAGCTAATCAATGATATTAAACGTCAACAAATATTTGGTAAAGTCACAGTCGATAATATATCTTGTCACAATTTTAATTTATTTTAGTCTTTGATTACTTTTTCCTTTTCTCTTAACTATATTATGGCTCAGTTGGAAAAATGATTTAGCATAAATAAAGATAAGCCCATATAGATGAGGGCACAAGTTGAAATATTCATGCAACAATGAAAAATGCAAGACATAATAAGTGATTTTTCTAAAATAGTGAAACTGGTAAAAACTGATATAGAAAATATAAAAATTAAAAATTAAGTATGCTTTTTCTATATTCCTTTCATTGAATCCGTGTCACATAAATGTAAATATATGTATGAAAATTACTTGAATCAATTTTATAGACAATCTGCATAAGTTTCAGTATAAGTACATGTTATTTGAAGTTTTAAAGCGGTTGGTAACAAATCTCTGAAGGATAGTCCAGTAGTTTAGCCAGAGATATTGAAGGAGTTATATGTAGAAAGTGTAAAAAATAGTTGGTAACATTTTTATTTGATACCCAGGACGTACACAAAGAATACTAGGTAGAGAAATTTCAAATACACATTATTTTCTTGAGATATTTACCAGCAAATAATTTCTGATAAAATATATATTATGATTAATGAAACTCAGAATGATGAGACTTTGTTTGTTTATTATAAAAAATACAATGCACATTTTCTTTTGGTAACTCTTCCTATCTATACATCTCCATTTCTTTTGTCACTCAGGAAAAGTTATTTTCTTACTCAACAATGGTATTTTGAAGGGTCTAACCCATCCAAAATTAAAGGATATGATAGAGAACTTGGACTACTTTCGTGAGAAAATGTAAATCCATATTTATCATTTGGTTTTATTGAAAAAAATAGGGAAGATAAAAGCACAAATAAAACGGAATACGTCTTATTAAATTAGATACCGTGAAGTCTAAGATGGTGAGGTGTATTGTTGATCTCACTATTGTTATACTAGGATGTGCGCATTTTTGGGTTACATGTAACCGTCCCCAACTAAAAAGTATCTAAACTATTTTTCTATCTATTAAGTTAGTTTCTCCGATAATTGTATCTATTAAGTGATCTTTATTATTTATTAAATTAATATAATTAATATTGTATAATATTTCTTTTTCAATTGATAATAAAATCAACCGATTTAATATTTTCGCTCAAAATCTATGAATATTAAAATAAAAATATCCCATAATGTTTTTATTTATTTCATTCTTTTAAATTATGTGTTTCTTTTGTTTTTTAACAGTTGTGTACACCGTTGAATTTCAAAAAAGAGGTTTGCCCCATGTCCACATATTAGTGTTCTTACATTTTGAAGATAAAATACAAACACCATCTAAGATTGATGATACCATATCTGCATAAATTCTGGATAAAGATAATGACCCTCTTACTTTTAGTGCAGTTGAATGATTTATGATACATAGATCATGTGGTATTTTAAATAAAAAATCTCCATGTATGGTTAATGGAAAATGTGGGAAGCACTACCCAAAGATATTTCATGATAAAACATCAATAGATGAAGATGGATTCCCTATATATATACGACAAAATGGTGGTTGATATATCTTGAAGAATGGTAGCCAACTTGATAGTCGTTATGTGGTCCCATACAATAGACATCTTTTGATAAAATATGATGTCCATATTAATGTTGAGCTTTGCAATCGTTCTAGATCAATTAAATATATTTTCAAGTATATCAACAAAGGTCCTGATCGAGTTAGAGCAGTCATATCTAATGTAGAAAAATTTGATAACAATTCAACAAGTCAATGCCCTTTCATAATGAAATTAAAGAGTATCTTAATTGTAGATACATTTCTCCATCATAGGCTTTGTGGAGAATTTTCCAGTTTAATATATTTTTAAGAGAACCAACAGTTGAACGCCTTTCCTTTCACCTCCATGGGCAACAAACAATATATTTTTCAGAATCTATGTGTATTTCTACCATTTTAAATAGAGAAGAAATTGAAACCACGATGTTCACATAGTGGATGAAAATGAACTATGTAGACATGGAAGCTCAACAACTAACATATGAAAATTTCCTACTAAATATGTTTGGAACAAGACTAGCAAAAAGTGGACCAGACGGAAAAATAGAAGGTGTGTTGGAAGAATATATTATGTTCCTCCCACAAGTGGAGAAAATTTTTATTTATGAATGCTTTTAAACAAAGTACGAGGCAGTTGATCATTCAAAGATATTAAAATTGTTAATGGGTTTGTACATCTAACTTATAAGGACGCATGTTATGCACTTGGTTTACTGGAGGATGATAAAGAATTTGATGATTGTATTAAAGAAGCAGCGACATGGGGTACTGGAATTTAACTACGCTAGCTCTTCTCAACAATTTTTCTGAATTGTAATGTTATTAATCCAGATTTGCTTTGGGAATCTAATTCAAAGTTGCTTTCTAAAGATATTTTATACAGGCAACGCCGACTACTAAACTTCCCTAGCCTCTATTTGTCAAATGACCAATTAAAAAACTATGCGCTTTCAGAGATACAAAAATATCTTAGAAAGGTCAGCAAGTCTTTGGAAGATTACAAAGGAATGGCCATTCCCAATAGCAATGTAATTGAGGAAGCAAAAAACCGTCTTATTACGGATGAGCTAAATTATGATATATTAAAAATGCATGAAGAATACTCTCAGTTACTACACGATCTTAATTCAGATAAAAAGGAATTTCATGATTTTGCGCTTCAATCAATTACCTTGAACTTTGGAAAGTTATTCTTTGTGTATGGTTCTGGTGGAACAAGAAAAACTTACCTTTGGCGAATACTACTTGCAAAATTAAGATCGGAAGGTAAGATTGTTCTAGTTGTTGCAACGTCTGGCATTGCTGCTCTATTACTACCAGGTTATCGAACTGCACATTCTAGATTTCAATTACCTTTGAATCCAAATGAGGCTTCAACATGTTCAATCAGTAAAGGCATACATCTTGCTGAATTAATTATGCAACCATCTTTAATTATTTGGGATGAGGCACCTATGGCCAACAAATATTTCTTTAAGGCAGTAGATCGACCATTTTGTGATATTATGAAATGAATCAAATAAGACTACAGTTTGAAACCATTTGGTGGAATACCTATTGTATTGGGTGGTGACTTTCATCAGATTTTACCTGTAGTTCAAAAAGGTGATAGGCATGATATGATCCAAGCTTGCATAAAAATTCATACCTTTGGAAATCATGTGAGGTTCATTTGCTACGTAAAAATATGAGTCTACAATCAAATGAGTTGGACTCAACCTCAAAAGATGCAATGCAAAACTTCGCAGATTGGATACTTGATGTAGGTGATGGAAAATAGTGCTCGGATATCGGAGAATCATGGATATCAATAAAACAAAATTTGATGCTCCCAAAGTCACATGATGTGTTCAATCTATAATTGACGTTATTTATCCAAATTTAAATAGCCACATTGGAGACACAGGTTACCTTGTGTCGCGGGATATCTTGACACCTACAAATGCAATAGTTGACGATATAAATCACCGTATTTTGAATAATTTCATAGGCGAAGAAATGATATATTTATCATCAGACTCAATTTGTAAGACATATTTCAATGTTCAAGATCAAGATCTTCTTTACCCTACTGAGTTTTTGAATACACTCAAATTTCCAAGTTTGCCATCACATATTTTTAGGCTTAAAAAACGAGCAGTAGTTATGTTAATGAGAAATTTGAATCAAGGAGTTGGACTATGTAATGGTACAAGAATGAAAATTACAGAACTTGGAAAATGGTTTGTGGAAGGAGAAGTGTTGAGTGGATCTATCATTGAAGATAAAGTTCTCATTCCAAGAATATCTTTGTCGCCTTCTTAATCCAATTGGCCTTTTATTCTTAATCGAAGACAGTATCCTATATCATTATGTTTTGCCATGACAATAAATAAAAGTCAAGGACAATCGTTGCAGCATATTAGATTATATTTTCCTAAACCAGTATTTACTCACGGATAATTGTATGTCGCCATCTCTAAAGTAACCAATCGAAATGGAGTAAATATTCTTTATTAACGACGATGAGCAGCCCAATGAAAACAAGGTCTTAAATATTATGTACAAAGAAATTCTTTAGTTGTTTGTTTATATGATTGTGTAACACAACAACATTTGTATACAATCTTTATTACCGACTATTTACTGAACATTTATATATTTTACAAATATTTTAAAAACAAATCATTTTTTTATTTTCGTTATTTTTATCTTTACATGTCATTCGGTTTGTTGTCAGCTACACTTGAATTTCAATTGTACTCAACTCTCTGTCTTTATATCCTTTAATTTTCATTTTACCAACTAATAATTTTTTTTCTTTAATTTATCAGAAATCTATGGCAAAATGGGAATGTTATGTAAACTACCTAAACAAAACTGCCCTTAGACGTCAACATGGAGGCATGTTTGTCGGCTCATTCATTCTTGGTTAATTTCACTCATGTTTTTCACCGAATTAATTAAAACTAAAGTTATTCGTATAGAAAATATCAACACACACCTTATGTCTATTAGTGAACATGTAGAGGGTGGTCTGAGTGGTCCAACAAAGGATGCATAATTTTATCTTTAACAAATTTTCATATCACTTTAAGTTTTTCTATTTGTCCAACACATATTCTTACAAAACAATATTGTAACATGAATTATCTAAAACGATGAATCATTTGAGTATACTTGAATTTGAATCTTGGTAATAATAACTTCTTATACAAATATTTCTAATTGTTGATTGAAGCAAAACAAATCAACAATAACAGCATAAACCGACAGAAGGTGAAGATTGTGGTTGTTTGATCCTATGTTTTTGTTTATTGAATTGAATAGAGAAGATGTCCTCAACCACATTAGAAAGGTAAAAAAAACTTTCCCTAGTTGAGTCTTTACAAAAAATCTACATATACCCAATTGTCAGCAAACAACTAAGCTTCATTCTTAGAGAAGCTTTCAATCAATTACCAACGATTTTGCAACCCCTTTTATTGCAAGAGTCTCTCTCTGCCTTCCTTCTTCTCCCAAAGTACCTTTGTCTTCTCCAATATTTCTTCTTATTCATTTCTTTCGTTAATCAAATTAAGATATCATTTCATATGTATTTTGTTCTCTTCATTTGTATATTTTGTGTAAATTCTTTTATTTTTGTTCATAATTATGTGACCATTGGATTACAAATGAAACTTGTAAAATTTACTTAATTTTCATGTGCCAATGGAATACTTATGCTTTTATTTAGTATGCTATAGTGTATATAAAACCATAAAATTTGTTTTATGTGTTTTCTATGGGGAACGAATTTATATCACTATTTTTAATCAATGTTAATTTGATACTAATTGAACACTTTTTAGGGATCAGTTTGCCTCATTATTTTTGTTGATCCTCTCTAATTTTAGAATGCAGACAAAGTATTGTTTCAAAACTCTATTTACTCCTTCAAACTGTAGAAGCAACATTGCCGAAACAGAAAAGGAATATTGTTGTAACACAATTTAAACAAACAATGATCGCTCATAAGAGGCGCTCTAAAGCTCATCATGCAAAGAAAGGTTAGATTAAAGTTAACAAATATAGCTTTGTATACATGTTTAAAGTTTATTTTTTATGTATATCAGGTTCACTCCAACTGCCACAATATATTCGTGTACACATTTTCAATTTTCTAGATATGCAATCATTGGTCTCAGTGGGGATAGTCTTTTGATAATACAGTCTTTCACTTTTTTTTTTTTTTTTATATATATATTTTTGTATTAATTTTTTACAAATAAATTTACAACAATTCACACTTATTCTCTTCAAATCTTTATCAGTCAAAGGCTACATATCAAAGTCATAATAAAACCCATTTTCTATCCAAGGCCCGATTGTGACTTTTGCTTGAGGGAAAATCTTTTGAACGGCCATTGCCATCACATGCGCACACTGCAACCCTGCAACTTATTAGTGACACTAAAGATATAAAAACCATCCAGTAACTAGTAGTACACTTGGGTAAAACAACACCCTCTCAAAAAAATTCCCCGGAATTACATTTCAGTAATCTACATCATAGTGAAAGAAAAAAAACAAGAATCTAGCTTCTTTTTTCTATTAATTTTAATACCCAAAGTTACTTCTTTCTTTATCAAGAGTATTAAAGTACTAATACATACCACCATGCTAATTGTTATATTCTTTTTATTATTAAAAACAGCTTCGTGATCGAAATTCATTTCTAAGAGAAAAACGACTATGCACTGACAATGTAAATAAACTTTATGGTGTCAGTTAATAACCACCATTGATTTAATCATCCCACATCCACTACATTATTGTAACTTCCACCAATGAATAACTATAAAATCTAATGGTAACAATATACACAGGTTGAATTAAATTAATTGAATTAAACATGAAAAAAAATAACAAAAGGGAAACAGTATATAGCAATGCAATGTGGCAGGGTTAGTTAGCTAACGACATCCATAACAAAATTTTCATATTGCCTCAAAGCATATAATATTACATATCATTCTTCATTTCCCAGAGAGAATTCCTAGATGTTTTATCTTACCAAAAGAATAACGTCCAATAAACAAGAACCACAAAAAAACATAAGAAACGAGTCAACGAATTGAAAGTGAATTGAAAATAATACCGTGTGGCGGATTCTGAGGAGGCTGCTGGATGATTCATTAGTAAGGAGAATAATCCAATTTTGGGAGTCGGAATCAGAAACCATTGCGGGTTGAGAGGGACGAGTGGCGACGGCGAGAGTGGAGCATTTTCGGTTGAAGAAGGTTGTAGATTTTTCGAAATTAGAATTAGACACTTAATGTCTGTGTGTATTATTTGTTACTGATTTGATTGAGTAACGAGTATAATCTAATAAGCATCTAGTAACGAGTATAATCTAGCTATCGAGGGGGGAAAAAATCACGCCACTTAGAAACTCCATCAAGCATCTCATACTACTTAATGTGGAACATAGGCAGCCCATAATGCCCAAGTCCCTATCATAGCACCACCCCGATAATCGACATTTCGGCATTCGCATTACATTCTACTCGGTCTTTGCTAGTTGCACTGGATGATTCTGTATAACTCTCTTAAGGTGGGAAAGTTAGAACACCGGATACTGTAAAACTGTTTCTAGCACCAAAAGCTTATAAGCCATCACATCACCAAATGTGATAAATAGAGATTTTACACACTAATTAACCCACATATTTAGCACATAAAACCCTCATTTTATTTTTAGTTGATTAGGGCTTAACCTTGTTTTAGATAACTGCATATGTAACAATGGAAACCTTATTTTTGTGTTTTCCCTATTTCTTAAACAGATTTTCCGAAACAGGAAACAATGGACAGTCTTACAATTAAAAATTATTAATAGGAAACTAAAACAGATAACTTGTTTTTTGGGTATATAAAACAGATAACTTTTCTCAAACCAAATATGCCCTTAATTCTAGAACATGCATGGAAAAATCATCTCTCTCATAATTAACCCACAACATTGCAAAATGTTCTCATATGAAAAAAGTGGAGAAGAAACTTCAACTATTTCCGAGTAATAAATACAAATAGTTACATAACATCTGACCTACAGACAGTTAGTTCACCTAAAAAACATACATGATGGGATATCTAACAAACGTAACAGTGATAGAATGAAACCTGAAGAGAATAATTTGAGTTGGTTTGCTTCCATACATGTACACATCACATCTACAGTGCTCATGGCTGTTGCAGTCTGCAGAACTTCTAGAATGCTATAGCATACTTATGTTAGCTTCTAGAACATTCCAACTCTGTGATTGTTCTCTTAGATAAATGTCAAATAGTTAGGGATACCTAAGATTCTGTTGAGTCTGATAAGTGGATTGCTAAACAAGCTGAAACTCAGGTATAAATTCTGCTGTAGAATATACACTCTACTCTCAAAAGTTACTACGTTAGAAATCAATTTCAAAAGGCATTAAATTTTCACTTTCAATTTCTCTTCAAAGTTGCAAGTTTTATGGTTCATTTGCACGTTTCAAAATGTTGAGCATTATATCTAGACATGAGATCGTAAATTGGCTAGTTCAAAATGAGATGAAATTTGGGATACTTTTTTTGTTTGCATTTTCCACTAATAAATACAAAACATCTATAGTTCAATATATTTACTCAATCAAACCTGATAATGCCGTCATCATTCCCATTATCCAAAGGTTTGAATAGAGCATCAATCATCTCTACCTTAGGTGACTGTGTTCTCACAGATGCTCTATACCTTGAAATTAGAGGCCAACATCGAGATCCAACAACCTACACTCCAACATTATAAATCAGAATATGCTGTAGAGATGACCGTAAAAAAAAAACACCTTGTGGTGCAAGGCCAATATAGCATTGTGATTGTTTGTTTACAACAAAAATAGGGGAAAAAAGCAAAACACGAATAGGCTTACAGCTGCTATTGAAGGAATATCTGATTGGCCAGGGGAACCATGAGAGACATCCATCCCTAAAATCATTGTTGGTGTATCTTTAATCAAGGGAAGATGCCCAGAATGCTCTAGTGCCAGCAAAGAATTTATTCCTCCAAGCTTATATGAGAATATAAGTACAATTTTTTTAAAATTATGCATAATATTATCCAGTCAAATTAAGCTAGATGCTATGCATTTAAGTATATCATGGTTGTAAAGTAGAAGTTTACCTTAGAATTGATTTTAAGAAGTACATTAGTAAGGTATTGATCAGTGATCTCGAGAGGGGAAATGCACTGTGTGACAACACCAACTTCACTCAGGCACTTCTTTTTCCAAGGCCCTAAAATTTGCAAAGAACACAAGGTGAATAAAAATATCAAAATAAAGGAAGCGTTGGAAAGTTTTGCTGTAAGAAATACCATAGATGTCACAGTTTTTCCTCTCTGGCAGGACACAAAGAATCAAGTCGGGTTCTTTAGTAAGTTTTGATGACAGCAGGTCAAACATCTTTTCAACCCTTGCAACAGGGTTAGATTTTCTCATTAGTGCTTCTTCCCCTATTAAAGAATATGACCGTTCAATATTCTGTGAAAATACTTAGGCACATGAGCCAGTCAATCAAATGAATAATAAAATGACAGATATGAATACTATGACACCTTAGAAATCCTTGAATTCAAAATTGTGGCGTCAAGATTGTTTCTTATTCCATCAAACCAAGCCACAAAAAAACGGAGTTAGAAATGAGAAAACATAATTTTTTAAACATTAGGAGAAACAAAAGCATTTGCCATGGTTTGAATAAAAAGAAAGTCTTAGCTTATGAGGTTAAAAAATTTCAAGATATTGTTGTTAAAGATCATTCTTACGACAAAGTAAACTGACCTTAAAACAGCAGTTGGAATCAGAGGCATTGCATCTTGGAAAGGAGAAAAAGAGGATCCTGTAGATAACCCCTAAAGCCAGAGTCACAATTTATTTACAAAATCACTATTCCTAGATATGCTAAGTTATAAAAATATATTGAAAAAAAATGTTACCTAGCATTCTGAATACAATAATAATGAGTGATGGAACTTTCAATATGTACAAGTACAAATGCCTCGACACTGTCGAGGGTCGACAGACTCGACACTTACTATTTTCTAACTTTTACTCAAATCTTATTATAGTCAATAGTCTAGCATAGACCATTATCTCCATCGTAATATGGTTACAGGATGGTTGGCACTCATTCCCTTTTTCCAGATCAAAACTTCATGCCAGCCTTTACCTAACTTAGGAGAATAGTTTTCTTCTTCACTTTATAACTACCAAGGTTGCTTCTGTTCTCCATCCAATCCATTTTGAATTGGAAAAGGTCCTGCAGTCCAAAATTCTCCAATCTTGTTGGCAAACAAATTGTTTTCGTGGTCATAATCCTCAGCTTCAAAATCCAAGTCTTCAAATATATCCTCAAAACCATCATCATAACCATCTTCAAAATTATTCATCCGAATATCATCATCATAATCAATGTCACTGTCATCATGATTTTGATTAACATCACTCAAGCTGCCAATACCTTTATCCATCCAAACTTTCCTTCTATCTCTTCTCATTCTTTTGGACTCCCTTGCCAAGTCCATCCATTTATCTTGTAAGGATAAAATCTCATCCTTCTCCAATAAGTTACCCTTCTCATCAAACCCCTCCACCAGGAAAACTGAGTCCCTTTGCCCTTTCATACTCGTATAAAATAATTCTGGATGCCTCACAATCATTCTTCTCAACTTGTTTGGGAGGCCAAACTCCTTTCTGAAATGGGTCAAGTGGTCTATTAAAGTCCTCTTTTCAATCGTCATTCCAAGAACCTCTCTTATAACAGCACAACATCTCTTTTCTGCCTCAATCGATTCCTTGGAAAAACTCTCAGCGGGGTTAGTATAGGGGCACACTTCTGGCACTTCTTCAAACTTGAACAAGAAATTCTGGTGAGTCCTCTTCAAATTAAGCCCCTTTCGAAGTCTCAATTGTTTGAACTTCAAAGGTCGGTCAACTATTAAATCAAGAGATTGGAACACCGGAGGAGGTAAAGGCTTTGCCAAGTCGCTATCCCATGATACAAGCTCAAGTGCACAGCCATAGGAAGTGTCCACGACCTTGAATTTGTTTGGGTGGTCATTGCACAATCGGGATCTGAAATTAGGAGGGAGACCAAGATCAGGAGCCAGGTGAACCAATTTTGACAATAGTAACCGATGGTAAGAAGATAACATAAGAAGTTTATGGAGTTTGTTTGCCAAAATTGTAGAAATTGAAGATTGAAGACTCAATTCCTCAGCTGCAAGGGTGGCAGCAGCCGGAGTTAAACGAACACAGAGTTGGGGATATAACTTTGTTGCATTGAGAGGTGTGGGTGGCCATGGGATAGTAAATGGTTCGAAAATGGATGGATATCGATGGATCATAGCAAGTAAGGAACGAGGCTTATGAAGGGAAAGATAAGCCCTACATTTGGACAAAATGTGAATTGGAAGATAATGTTTTGGTTTAGAAAGAAGCAAAGTTTTCAACTTTTGAACAAACCGGACTCTGTTCTTCATGATAACATGTCTATCAAGAGTGCGGTCACGTACAATTTTAAGAGAAGAACAACAAATTGAAACAGAGACATTTTTTGGGTTAAATGTTCTAGGTTTTCTATTGATAGAAAAGGATGAAAGTGTTGTCCCAGGAAGAAAGGTGGAACTTAGGGAAATTACAAGTCCATTATTGCTGACAAAGAAAGGATTACACAATGCCATTTTTAAGGCTTCAACTAACAACACCACAATGAACCTGAAAATTGTAATGAGATATAGAGGACATCAATTTACATTTACATAACATGGAATGCTGGTTCCTATTGTATTGAAGATTAATTAAAACTATTACAATTACACAGCAAGATTAATTAAAACGAATAAAAACAAAAACCCTAAATTATGTAATTACAATTTACAAATAATTTGTATTTAGTTATTGAACAATAACATTAACGGTCAGTCAAAGTGAATACATTAATCAAGGTTGTTAGGAGTGAGCTCGAAAGTGTAACATTCTAAGATCTTACCATTTTTTAGCGTGAATAATGTTAGAGCGAAGGCAAAACTGTTGGAGAACCCAGATTTTTTAGTGCGCGGAAGAGTGTGGGAGCGGCGCGTCATGTCGTGCAGAAGAAGAGCGGTTTCACAAAGACGAAGTGCCGTTTCGCGAAGATCCGACCCATTTAGTTTCGTTGGTATGCGTAAATAGATCAAAAAAATGTTAGCAACGCACTTTTTAATATACATTTTCTAACACATTATATTTAATTTGTTAAAAATATATAAATCCCACCAAACTATGTGATCTCATATATCTTTCTTACTATTTCCATGTAAGACTCTTTTATTTATTTTAGAAAGTATAATAATTTTAATAGGTTTATACTTGATATTTTGCTTGTTCTAAAATACTTTTTTATTTGATTTTTACTCCATCCATTTTTAAGGGTCATTTTTTAATAAAAAAAAAATTATTCCTTTTTATTTGTCATTTTCAAAGTAATATTAATTAGTGGTTTTACAAAATAATTCCTAATTAATTATTCAAAATAGAGAAAATTGTGAAATGAGATAATAAAAGGTTAGGGACATTGTAGGTAAAAATCAAATAATTTTATCAAGAAAAAAAAATTATTAATTCCATTGGTAAGTTAAAATAAACCAAAAATGACAATTAAAAAAAAAACTGAAGTTGTAATTGATAATTTAAGATG
>JBBPBR010000007.1:20873840-20921070 GCA_037974775.1 Cicer pinnatifidum | reverse complement strand
CTTCCATCAAATTGATACAGGACCTTAATATTTTAATGGAGACTTACGTAAATTTTAAACCAATCAAATAGAGTTGGCTAGAAAGTGTACTATATTAAAGAATATATTGTTAGCACCCATTGTCTTTCATTTATAAATTTTGTTGTTTGGATAAAACAATTGTTTTACAATATTTATTAAATTTGTTGTTTGAACAAACAATTCAAATATATTTTCTATATATATAAATTTTGTTGTAATGGACTTCTCATCAATGTTAATTTGTTTTAGGGTTCTCATAACGAAAGTCTAATGCACATAAAAAAAATGTATGTTTGTTACTTTTAACATTTATCTTCCATATATATTTTCGAGAAATCTCTATTTCTTCTTTTTGCCTTAACCCTTCAATCTTTTTTTAAAAATAGTTAAGTAATTTGAAATTCGGTTAGAATAAAAATAACATTTGATAAAAGAATTATTTCAGTCAAGATATGCATTCGAATTCTCCAAACAATTCATCCTTACCCGTGGCGGCGCTTAACCAATAAACTTAGAGTGGCCGACATAAAAATATAATGTATAAATTAAATATATAAATAATATTATATAATAAAAAATTAAATTATAATAAACACAAAGTAAAAAATCAAATAATTTAAAATATAAAGGGTATTCATCTAAATTTATTTGATAAGAATATTCATCTAAATTTATTTGATAAGAATATTCATCTAAATTTATTTGATAAGAATATTCATCTAAATTTATTTGATAAGGACTAAATTTTAGCTAAGCTCTCAGTATTGCATCCAATTTATTTCGTGGATATTGCCAAATTTGAGGACGCTTTCCGGTGTTAAGTTCTAAACATTTCTCAAAGTCATCTTCGAAAACTCTAGGAACCTTTGAAAGATGATTCTCATTTTTTTCAATTCTTGGATTCTCGAAGATAGTTTCAGATTTAGAAGTTATAATTTTTTCATCTCTTTCACTCTCACAAATTTTCTTCTTAAAAAAATAATAAATTCTTTTACTATTATTCATTCTCACAAACTTCTCTAAATCAACCAATTAAAGAAACATAAAACATATTTTCAGTGAAAATTAAATGGAAACAATAATGAACACCT
This sequence comes from Cicer pinnatifidum, assembly GCA_037974775.1. Taxonomy (NCBI): domain Eukaryota; kingdom Viridiplantae; phylum Streptophyta; class Magnoliopsida; order Fabales; family Fabaceae; genus Cicer; species Cicer pinnatifidum. The sequence continues at coordinate 20,919,958 of JBBPBR010000007.1, read as the reverse complement.
TATATCCAACAAAAAAAAACTCGAACACCTTATATAGACAAAAAATCAAACAGCTTATGCACACAAAAAAAAACTAAAAAAAAAAAAAAATCAGCACTAAGATCTAATTTGAAACAAACTCCAAACAAACAAAACTTCATACAAACAAAACTCAACTTCAAACAAACACAACTCAAAAACAAAACTCCAATCAAGGCAAAAACAATTCTGATTTTTTATTTTAATTCTGATTTCAAAAAAAAAAACTCCAACCAAAGCAATTATGATTTCTGATGATAATACGAATTGAAATCCGAACCTTTTGAGTTTTGACGAACGACCAACCAAGCGGAGGCGAAGGCGACTGGACGAGGGCCGAGGGCGACTGAGCGAGACGCGAAACTGAACGTGCGACTGAGACGACGGCGAAACCGAGCGAGATGCGAAGCTGATGAATCGTGTGTTTGACAGCAGGATCGTGTTCGCACTTCGCAAGGCAGGAGAGAGAGAGAAACATGAACACTTGATCTGAAGGAGAGAGAAGAGAAATTTAGGTTTAAGATAAAATGGTAATTTCTTAGTTTTAACGAGGGTATTTTAGACATTGCAACTATAATTTATTTTTTTGCGAAGGGAACTGTAAGCGAAACGGGTTTGTGGTTTAAATAAATGAATAAAAGAGGAAGGAATTGAGGAACAAGTGGCGAAGGTAGCCATTGACGCAAGTTTGAATGGTGTTCGTGGAGGAGGATTGGACTTACAACTCCACCACCCTCATCCAATTCTGTATCCACAGGATTTATTTGATTTTCTCATTTTTAGAAAGTGTCAAAATATCAAATAAATATTTTTTAAAAAAATTTAATTTAAATTATTCTGTTTTATCTCACAAATAAATGTTTTTTAGACGGTAGCAAAGAGGCTTTTACCATTAGGAAAAATTAGTAAAAACAAAAAGGTATCGTTCATTGAATTGATAAAAAAAAAAACAATTTAATTATCTTTTCAAAACAATTATATCTTGTAACGCTGATACTTGATAAATTTAGAATATTAATATATGATTGAAATATCACATTAATTATGTTATATTCATGTATTCTATATTTGTTTAAAATAATAATTTTCATATTCTTTTTAGTTAAAATGAAAAAATTTGTGTAAAGTTGTAAGTTTTCTGATTCAAATTGAGGTAGATCTTTTTCTTCCTTTTATTTTCATCTTACTTATTCTTTCTCTTCCTCTCAAGTTCAAAAATTGAATCCATTTTCTCTTTTTATTTATGTATTATTTTTTCATAAGTTTTATGTTTTTCTATATGGTAAAGGTATATCTCACACGTGAAAACATAACTAAATATAAATTGAGTTCATGGAACCAAAACATGAATAAAGTTCAAGTTCATGCGTACATAATAAGAAGATAATGACATGTGTTAAGTGACATAAATAAAAATATAATTTAAGTTTTTAAAGGAATTAAAAGATTGTGTGGTGATTAAGTGAATTGAGATATATTCATGTATATTAATTATATTTGAGTTAACGTATATGGACTCAATTCCATTCACATAGACTAATATAAATTAAGTTCATGTAATATGTAAAAATTTAAAACTTACAAGAGATACATGATTTGAATTTGTCTATACTTTGAAATTATTTTTTTGTGCATGTAAATTTTAATTCACATCAAATTCTGAAACGCAGAGAAGTAGAATAAAAATAAACACAAACATTGGTTTCTTACATATACAATGCAATGTCGATGGAAAATATAAGAATCGGTTTTAAAAAATAAATATGAAGTTAGGAGTATTTTGGGTATTAAATCTCTTAGAGGTGTGAATACATAAATAGGTGGTATAATTACAAAATATCTAATTTCTTTTTAATTGATTTATGGTTTGCTAGTTTGCATCGTCGCACATTGACTCCACACGGCCACACCCTCATTATACATCGACTTCATACCACTTCACTCCAAGTTTCGGTTTTTAAAATATTATGAAATTGAGTGGTATAAGTCACATTCCATTAATTGTATTTGTAAAAAATAAATGAAATGACATGGAATATAATGAGATTTATCTCATACCACTTTCTCCTCTTATTTTTCTTTATCCCTAGTTTTGGGGACATACAATGGAATAAAGCTTCTTAACCAAACAATTATTCTTTTACTCCTATGTTTATTTCATCACTAGTAAAATTTACATCCGTGCGCACATGTCACACATATTTAAGTAATCACATAACACAACCTCCTGTTTGCATTCCAGGAAGAGCCTAATTATAGTTCATTTTATTGATAAAGATCAAAAGGATAAATGGGACATGGGGAACGAAGTATTGCAAATTTCAATCTATTACTTTTGATTTCAAATTCTTATACATGAAAGACAAAATAGTAGTTAGAAGAATGGTGTCATAATCTTGTATTTGTAAACTAACTTGAAGTTGCATTTCATTTTCATGAACCAGGAACAGCAACAAAAGAGATTATTCTATTACCAATAAATAAAATATTAACATGATACCAATCAAACCAAGCATCTCTTCACTCTTGGGTTGTGTTATTTGCAGCTCCAAAGTCACCTGTCTACAAATTAGGAACAGGTTAATGTACATTGTCCACAAAAAAGAAAGAGAAAAGGCCAAAAATACTGGCTCAAAAACATGATCAATCACATGGAATTTTAACTCTTTTTGCAAAATTAACAGGACTGAATATTGACTTCTCTAGTGAATAAGTGTAGGATTATTTTGAGAAATGAAACTTAATATCTCCCAAATCAATTTACCTTTATCACTTAGCCTATAATCTCTTAATAAATAAGAACAAAGCACGTGTACTTTTGGCAAAATAATTAACACTGGAATTGATTTCAGAACAGGAAATTATACTCCTTAGCTAAAGTTACAATAACAACTTGCTTGTACTTCCTAACTAAAAGATAACAAAGCAAATGAACTCAATGAACAAGTTAGAGCACCTGTTGAAAACTTGAAACTAAATATGCTTACCTCTTTGAAAATGTTGCTATGTGAAGTTTGCACAAATCCACAAGCTAAATCAACAGGAGAGAATTTAACAAATAGAAACCACTTGACACAAGAAAAAGAGAGAGACAAACGCTTCTTAATACTAGAGTACATGAAATCAATTCGTAGAAATGCTGTGGGTCTAAAACGAATATTTTCATGACAAAATGTTTCATAACTACAAGAAAGAGGTATACTGTATACACTTAATTTTCTAGTCAAAAACAGTATAATATGATTGAGCAATTCAATGATTTAGAGGAAATCCTTTGAAATAAAAGTGGGAGAGATCTGATACATAAAAGGACTACTGTGTTGGTGTTTTTTACAAGAAAACTTCAATACAAAGCATATGCCATTGAAATGCATGCAATACTGAATAGTTTGTCCACCAAATGCATAACATTGTTTGACAACAACTGGCAATAAGTTAAATGAACAGTTCTAAGACACCTCATGCCTTTAATATGAACGAAGAGATAGAGAAAGAGAAGCAAGGGTCAAACCAATTTTTTGAACAGGCTGAGCGATTCTACATTTGATTCTCCAATTTTAACCTGAAAGATACTGATCCCCAATTTCTCAATAGCAAAAGCCTGTGTATGGATTTAACCTGAATTTTAACCAGTGTATGGATTTGATAAATAAAAAGCAGAACTAAAAAAATGCAGCAACAGTTAATTAACTTATTTGATTATTTCACCAAGTGGTTAAATTAATTATGAAAAGATAAGGCTTAGTACGTGAAAATATTGAAGAGTTTAACATGACCAAATTCATAACTACAGCAGAATATTGAATTGGTGCAGGCCCAAACATATGAGCATGCATAGATGCCAAGAGGCCCTATATTCCTTCCCCTTGTAACCCTCTCTGACATAAATAATTGATTAGTCGAATACAAACCTCATTTATTAAAGTAGTATACATAGAAAGTAAATGAAAAAGGGGGAAAAAACTATCGCAATAGCAGCATAAGAAGTTTTCCATAATAGTATTGTTATATCCATCATGGCCATTTGTTAATCACCCGACTTTCTCAAGTCTCAATCACAATCACTAATTTAATTGAAGAAAATACATTTTTTGCATTGTTTCCTAAAATGACATCTATCATGATTTTTGTTTAGCATTCCCCATCCTTAGTACAAAATCAACCCTAGTATCATATATTCATCCATTCCATATACACTTAATGTGCTGATCTACAGGCTAGTATCTCCGAAGCACACCAACATCCAGAATCATGTGTTTTTTGTCATATGAATCGTAGTACTCCTTTGTTGGACCTGATTGAAGAATACTTTCATCTTTAAGAATATCGCTTTGACCCTAAAGTTCTTGTTGGGTAGGATTATGTTTATGGTACATCTCATGGTGTTCTCCTCATGTAGAGAAACTGAGAATCCCTGCTGTAGCCCTTGACTGTTTTTGTTCATTGTTGCATCTAGATTTTGCAAAATTAGCAGATATCTTACCCTCCTAATTGTACTTGTTTTTTCTCTGATAAAATTTTGTTTTCATATATTTTTTTAAACTAAATAACAAAGGAACAAAATTCTCCTTCACTATAATCTTTCAATCTGTTGGGAAACCAGCAATTATGTATGGATTAGAAACTAAGATTTTATTGAATTGACGATAAATAAATTCACTTGATCCCACTGTTATGGGTGAACAATGGAAGAAGATGATAAATACTAGGAAATGATGAACAAAATAGAAAAGAAATTGAAAAGACTGAATAAGCAGCACTTTTAGGGGTTACAACCTCCCTACCAATTGAATCACTTCCTTCCTGCTCTTCCCTTAGCCTTCCCTACATTTAACCAACTCCCCATAACAAATTTCCTTATCTTCTTCATCTCATGTTTTGTTATAACAATAATCCCTATACATTCTGTTATATCAAATTAATGATGATCCTTTTCCTGCTTATTGCTGTTCCAATTCTGATGCTTGCTCGCGTGCTTTTTCTTCCTATTGTAATTGTACACTTGGGTGACCGATGGTGTAACACAACCCTTTATCAAGATACCTTCATCTGTTTCTCTTGGCATGCAATGGGAAATAATATGTTTTTTGTGAAATTGCATACAAGTGGAAAAGAATATTCAAAAGGTGTGTAGTGTTTTCAACAAATGAGGTCATTAATGAAACAATACATAAGTGACAAGTAATTGAGCCATCGCAACAGGAGAAATATATCAGTAAAAAATAATAATTGCCAATGTGCACTGACCTGGGCAAGTATGTCGTTCATAGAGTCGCTAGCATCTGCATCACCTTCACCCAATGCCCGCAACAGTCTTAGCAATTTTATATGGAGAAAGGGGTCTGTAATGCCAGCAATGTCATACTCTGGTGAATAAGGACTGTTTGCTAGATCCTTTAGAGTTCTCACCAAATCTTCTGTGCATTTCTACAACAATTGTTCAGTTTTTATTTACAACAAAAGCTGACCACAGTCAAATCCATTTCCACAGTCAAGAATATAGTATTTATACGAAGCAGACTTGCTTGCAAAGAGTAGGTAGAAAATTGCAAGATAGTTATTTGAAACAAGACTTTACAAACATCATAATGTTAACTCAAACATGGGTTAAACTCAGTAACATCAAAGAATCCAATTAATTTATTTATTTTTTATTAAAAAAAATTTATGGTAGAAGAATGTTGTTCCAGTCAAAAGGTATTTAATATTTTCAATATAGATTAAGATATATATTTTTAATTATTATAAAATTATCATACATATAACTTTAGTTGTTAAGTTAATTTATATTTTTTAATGAATTTTTCGAGATAAGTTTATAATATTATAAAAATATCTCTATAAAAAAATAACATCAAAATTCAAATTTTAAATTTATATTTTTATTACTTTTATCTCTAATTTCCTATATTCAAAACATTTATATTTAAATCATTAAAGTTGAAATATTTAATATTTTATAAATAAAATTTTTATAATATTTTAAATATAATAATAAAAAATCATTCAAAATATTTTAAGTTAAAAGGTAATTAAATATATTTTCATTTTACAATGAACAGAAACTATTTTCTACATAATTATTTTGTAGAAATTTAAAATTAATTTTATTTAACAAAGATTAAAATTAAAATATTAATATTTAAGGGATTAAAAATATACAGCACTTGGATATCTGAAAAACCAATAGATACTACTGATGGTTAACGTACCCCAGACTCACTACCACACATGATTAATATAACCTAACCTCTGCAATCTTCTCTTACGCGGCCGCCGCTCTCTATTTCTTCTCTTACGCCACTCGCCGCCACTCTCTATTCCTCCAAGTCTGCTTCGGCTCCTCTCACAACAGCAGCCAGCAGCAGTAATGGTGAAGCACTACAGACCCCCGGTGAGTAGTTCATATCTCTTTTCTCCCTTTCGAAAAATCCCTTCTAATTCTCTTCCTTAATGCCCAACGGCGGAGCTTAGTTGGGACAAGGGGGGCCGCGGCCACCCCAAGCCTTCTTCTCTCTTCCAAGCCTTCCTCTCTCTCTCTCTCCCTTTTGCTTACAAGTTGCCGCCTTCCTCTCTCCCTCCTCCAGAAATCACAACAATCGCACTGCCGCCTCAAATCGCTTCTCTGCGAATCAATCGCTCTTCTATTCGCTGCGGGCCTGCGTCCGCCGCTGCCTAACTACCTCTGTGACTCTTCGCTCTCGCCTCTCTGTTCGCCGCAACTTCATCTGTCCTGAGATGGCGTTGCTGCTTTGTTCAAAATATTCGGATTTCTATTTTATTAGTACTGATTTTTATTAGTTAATTTTGATTTGGAATTCTGTTAGTTTTAAAGCTTATTTTGTTAGGGTTGAGTTTGAAGTTTTGATTTGGAGTTTGAAATTTTGATTTGGAGTTTCAATTAGATGTTAGTGCTGATTTTTTTTTTAGTTTGATTTTATGTCCATATAAAGTGTTTGAGTTTTGTTGCATTTTTATTTGAGTTTTTTTGTCCATATAAATATAAAGCGGTTTAGTTTTGTTGTTGTATATAAAATATTTTATGTTTTCTAAATTACTTGATACTTCACCTTATATTTATTACAATTATATTTATTACAATTTAATTTTTTACTATTTTTTACTATTTAATATTATTTATATTATATTTTTATGTCAGCCACCCCAAATTTTCGTTTTGTTTAGGTATTTTAATTGGAACCCTAGTTTTTTTTTGTTAGAGGTTTCAATGTTTTTAATGATGTGGTTTTTTGTTGTGTGTGAAAATTCGGAATTTCTGAGGCTTAAGTGCTTATTCGTGTAACAGTATGGAATTTAGATATGATGTGATTTTCTGTTGGGATTGTGAGAATTTGGAATCTTTAATGTTTCAGTGCTTATTGCTTATTCCTTGATGTGATTGTTTATAGGAGTTTGAAAATTTGTAGTTATAATGTTTAAGTGCACAATCGTTTTACAGTAAGGAATTATAATAGAAAAAAAAAATTCTACCTGAAAGTTCATGATTTTTTCTAATAATATATGCTTGTGAAGAGTTTTTATTTCCTTTCATTTAACATGTTTTTTTGTTGTACGACAGGGGAAGAAAAAGGAAGGAAATGCTGCTAAATTTGTCACTAGAAATCATGCTCTCAAGCAGCTTCAAATCAGTCTACCCCTTTTCAGGTTCCATATGCTCATATATATATAAACCAACATTAATGCTATATATGATGATTTTCTTGTTCCCAAAATGTCATGAAGCACATTCTGCTTTAAAGAAAATTGCAAAAACTGTCCTACACCTGAATTGGGCGAAAAACATGGCAATGAAAGTGAAATAGCAAATCATAATGATTTGTGCTGTAATTGTGATGGTTACTTTCGTGACATGAAGCATTATCCATAAACCAATTTATGGGGCTTTTGTAGGAAAAGAAGGGTTTCTTTGTGTTAAATTTCTCTTAGCTTGATTACATATACATATTTTTTGTTATCATTATTGATCTAATCTGTTATCATTTTGAATATGCATATATTTAGCGTTACTCTTAAATATTTTGAAAAGTTAATATGGTTAAATGTGAAGTTGACTTTTTGTAAATTTTAGGAAGCTGTGCATTTTGAAAGGTGTAACTCCCCGGGAGCCTAAGAAAAAGTTAGGACGTCAGACTTGCTACCATGTGAAGGATATAAGCTTTCTACATCACGAGCCTTTGCTGGAAATACATAGAGCAATAAGAGTACATGAAAGAAAAATTAAGAAAGCAGAGGCAAAGAAAAACATTGAACGTGCAAAGAGGTTACGTGAGAAAACACCCAAGCCCAAGATAGATAGGATTATTCGACAAAGGTTTGTTTGTTTTGGTTTTTTCCTTTCTAAATTTCAATTTATGTCCTGTAGCCGGCGACATATTTCCAATCTTTTTCTTATCATTCTTTGAATTATAGGTACCCAAGATTTGTGGATGCACTTGGAGAATTGGATGACTGCCTTACAATGGTACATCTTTTTGCAGCATTACCTGCGACTGAGAGCAAAAAAATTGATGTGGAGCGTGTCCATAAATGTCGAAGGTATGTACATGGAATTATAATAACTTTAGATTGATTTGTCATAAAGAATTTAGGCCTTTGTGCCTAAATCTTTATTTGAAAATAACAACTAGGGTATTAGATTTTTATATTAAAATCTTGTCATTTACATTAATTTTCTTTTACCTTATGCTGTAATAATATTTATATTCTTTTGTTTATTGCATGCACGTATTCATGCTGTAATAATTTTTATATTTATCTTCTTTTGTTTATTGCATGCCCATATTCTAGATTGGCGCATGAATGGCAAGCATACATATCTCGTACTCACAGGTTAAGAAAAACATTTGTATCTGTTAAAGGCATATACTACCAGGTACTGATTGTGGCATTTGTTATGTTAATCAATCATAATTGTACATTTTATTGATTTATTATGTTGTTTGTGCAGGCTGAAGTCGAGGGTCAGACAATAACATGGTTAACTCCTCATTCACTGCAGCAGGTTGTGTCTGATGATGTTGACATCCCCACCATGCTTAACTTTCTGCAATTATATGAGGTCAGTTTAGTTTTATGTTTGTATTAAGTGTCTTCATTTTTTGATAAATAATCAATGTCCATATCATCCGAAGTAATAGGATAATAGATCTAAATATTTTAATCATGTAAACATTTAATTTGAATATGTTCTGCTGTGTTATGATTATCATGTGGTTCATGTATAAAACAAATTTAGTTAGTCAACTTAAGTTCATGTACTAATTGGTATGGTAAACTTCTACTTTCTAATGAATTGCTGCAGCCTCTTCTTGCTTTTGTCAACTTCCACCTCTATCATTCTATAAATTTGAAGTATCCTCCCATGCTCGATCCTCGCTTGGAGGCGTTGGCAGCAGGTACCATTTTCTCAACTTTTATGGAATTTGGTGAACTTGAATTGCTGCAGAGATTTGATGTATCTGCCGATCAATTTTCTTTTTAAACTTTGTAGATCTATATGCATTGTCAAGATATGCCAATGCCGACAACAGACCCGCAATACTGAGTTCTGAAGCTTCTCAATTAGTTGAATCTGAACAAGTGGGGAACAAGAAAACTGAGGCAGAGACTGAAAATGAAAAATCTGAACTTAGACTTGCTCAACTTCAGAATCAACTTCCTTCTAATGAACCCGGTGCACTAATGCACCTTGTTGAGAAAGCTGCAGGTGATGATGAAGAGGAATATGATCAAGAGACACGAGAATGCAAAAATCTCTTTCGAAATGTCAAAATCTTCTTGAGCAGGGAGGTAGGACCTTAAAGCATTTGCATTTAATTTTGCAATATAAATTATTAGAAAATATAAAAAGTTGATGTTTGGAATAGTGAAGTTAAAAAAGGGTTACGTCTCAAAGTATTATACTTGGAAGTATTAACATATATAAAAATCACTTCACGATGACAGTTGAGTGGTTTACACATTTTCTATTGGAATGTCTCATAGAGATGCCAATCAGGGTTGGGACAAACACTTCAACTATTATGACTAAACATGGTCACTGCAAGGTCTTGTTTTCATTTTGTATTTGTGGAGTTTCATTGGTCAGTTATATGTAGGTACCAAAAGTAAGCCTTTTCTGAGGCTTATGACATGCTCGTATATTAAAAAGTTGATGAAGCTAACAATGCAATGCCCATTAAAAACTTAGCCTTTATTGTGTATATTTTGACATTGCCTGCATCTGTTGTGGTTTAATTGTTCAGGTACCAAGGGAATCGTTGCTTCTTGTCATTCCTGCTTTTGGCGGTAAAGTTTCATGGGAGGGAGAGGGAGCTCCTTTTGGGGAATCAGACCAGAGCATTACTCACCAGGTTTGTGATTTAGGTGACATAACTTTTTTGAACTTTGTTTTAGGTTCACTTAGCTAATTCTTTCATTTCTTTAGATCGTTGATCGGGAATCACAAGGACATAGGTTCCTCTCAAGAGAATATGTTCAACCACAGTGGGTATTTGATTGTGTGAATGCACGCATAATTTTGCCAACAGAAAGTTATATGGTTGGAAGGTAACTTCTAATTCATCTGCGTTATAGTATACTGACTTCTCACCTCTGTTGTACAGTTTATAACCCCATTTAGCGTTGATTGTGGTGGTTTACAATTCCTTTATTTTACAATGTAGACATTGTTAATATATTGCTTCTCACCTAAATTAGTACGTGTGCCTCTGTTCTTTGGTAATTGATGTTGTATTATCTGTGACTATTTTTTAGGTTCATTTTATTTGTGATTATTTGGTCGGCATGTGCTAATTTTGGTCTGAGGAAAATAATTTGTTCTACAAGGGATCATGATATCTTAATTTTTTGAAAAATGGATAATATTTTGCTAATTAAAAATATGATATTTTAAATCTCGAAAAAAATCCACATGTATAATAATACACATATACTGACAGTACAAAGTCCCATAGGCTGTGGAATAAATCTTATCGGTCATGCAGATTTTAGTGTCAATCTCTTTAAAATATATAAACCCAACCTCATATAGTAAGTTGTGTCACATTGGATGTATTATTATTATTGTTGTTGTTGATGTTGTTGTAAATTATGATACAACATCAAATCTACACGACTTGTGTATAAAATCAATTATTTAGGGTTGGTTTACTTTGTGAAAACATTGTGTTTTCATTTTCTGAAATGTGCTCATTTTACTGTGATAAGAGACTCTTGAAGTGAACTAATGTCATAGAGAATGTGAAATGCTAGTTAATGAAAAGATGCATTTATGGAAATAATGAAAATAATTGACATGTTCATTTTTTCTATAAACGTAGACAATTGTTAACTTCAGTAATTGTTAACTTCAGTAATCTGTTACTGTCTTATTAACAAGTAAAATAAATACAAATTTTAAGAAATGAAAATAGGAAAGGCTTTCCCAAATTAAACAGGCCCTTAGTTGTCGTTGCCAATGCCAAGTCATCATCAATCATTCATTAACTTGAGAGTCAAGATCAGAAAAAATCTTACATATATTTGTTTGTATTTCCGCGAGAGTACATTTTTATTATATTCAAAGAAAAGTGTCTATATTAAAGAAAAAGCCTATCATATCCGACTTTAACGAAATTTTTCTTGTGAAAATGCTTCTTTTATTAACAGAATTCCTCCACCGCACTTGTCTCCGTTCGTTAACTATGACGAAGAAGGGGCATATGTTCCGGAGTATGCAAAGACCATTAAACACTTGCAAGCTGCTGCCAGAAAGGAAGTCCTTCCACTTCCAGGTGTTGAAAAAGATCTCGAAGATCCTCAAAATCTTCTGGCTGACGGTATCATTGATCGAGCAGAGGCTAACGAAGCGGCTAAGAGAAAGCAGAAGGTATGCATACTGAGACACGAACATTGCATATTGATTGGAGGCTATCATTCTATGTTTTACTTTGTTGATAATAATATGTAAGTAATTCCATTTCAATTGTTGTCTTGCAGATGATGATTCTAGAGAAGCAATACCATGAGGATTTGAAGAAAGAACTTCAGGGTGCTACATATACTTCAGCAGGTTCTACTGCTGAAAAAGAAACATCTACTGGAGTGATTCAGACAGCTGAATCAACGAACAATGGTCAAGACAATGTTGATGATTTGACTAAACTTATGATGTCTCGTAAAAAGAGGAAGCTATTAGAAGCCATGCAGGTACACCTATTTGTATCATCTTTATACAGATTTGAATTTCTTATCCATATTAGTTCTATTGTTTGTGTACTTCTTTTACTTTTCAAATTATCTATCTGAACTTGCCATTTGACCATTACTATTCTATTTAATCCATATTCCTATTTAACCGGTGGGAAAGTGGCAGGTTGTCTTGTAGTTACAATAATGTTGCCTTTTTTTAATTTGTTTTGATGTTCATAACTTTTGTTGTTGAAATGTGTCACTCAGATATCGAATGAGCGCAAGCAAGCTAAAAATGATCTTATCAAACACCGGAAAAAGAAAATCGATGAAGCTCAGAATCAAAGGAGTTGAAAGGAATCTACGTTCTCAAAGGCTTTCAGCTATATGCCATTTCATTTTGTTATATAGGTGCTAGCTGATTTTAAGGCTAGTTTTCTTTTGTTGTTTTCCAGTATAACTTATTTTATTTAGTATCTCTTCTTTCTGTTTTGTAACATGTTTTTTGGAAGGGCCAAAGAACATTTTTGATTTATTTTATCCGGCAAAATTTAAGTTATACCTTGATCTACTAGGGTGTGTCAGAAACTGGACGAAAGGCTTTTATATCTAAGGATGTTAAATGCATACGAAAGGCTTTTATATCTAGCTCTTTCGTAATCAGGTGATTTTAAAATTAGAGCATAAATGGTACACTACGGAACTAACAAACAGTGCAAAATTTCAAAAAGTATTGTCCGTGATTTGGAATGCTTTATATACTTTGTTCATGTCAGTGCAAATGATTGAATACATGTGTCATTTAAAATTACAATGGCAACCCCTAAATACTTCAGTTAAAAAGTAGACATAATCAAGAATATGAGAGGAAAACTTACTATCAATTGAGAACAAACACAAGCTTTGAACATTCCTTAAGATGTTTTAGAGATGAAAATTTACAGACAGAAGGTTCACTGGTTCACATGAGCAGAGATGAATCAACTAAATGATATAAGCTAATCTCTAACTGATTTAAAAAGGCCTATAGTCAAGTAATTTTCATCTATATTTTCCTATTTTTGGCACCTCTAACTTTAATCTGGGATATCTATTAAAATATTGATCAATAGGTAATGCTACTAAACAATATCAACTTGTTTCAATTGGATATGATCTTGATTTCTAAGTCACCCTCCATTCCGAAATTTCCCAACAGCTGCATCCTCAACCAATTATGATGATTTCAAATACATAAATAAGTAATCAACTAGTTCACAACATGAATTTCAAAGTGTGTACCTCATTTGTTCAGCTATCATAATTTCAATCTCTGCCAATTGAGGATTATCCGTGTCATTCATGAAAATATTAACATCACCAACCATAGCTGCAAATAGCATATATATATATAAGTCTCCAATGTTAATAAATTGAACAATAATGAATTAAAAGTCACCATGAATTAAAAGTCTCTAGAGTTGATAAATTATGTGATCATGCAATGGCCATCCGCTCATTTTCTATGAACTTTCATATAAGTGATTATATTGTTGAGAATCATTGAAACTAGTCTATGATCAACCAGGTCCTTCTTAATAACATTTGTATCATAATTGTAAGTCTTAAGCCTCCTTTTGCAGGTCAGGATGATTTCTCTATATGGAAGTTTTTTAATGAAAATTTATTCACTATTAATTTTTGTCAAGAGAGCATCATACTCCTTTTGAGTCCCCTAATTTTAACCTGGTGTGGAAATGAATTGGACCTCCCAGATTTCATACATTTCTTTTAAAAGTTTTCACACGAACAACTTCTAACTAATGTCAAAAGAAACCATTGGGGTATGTCTGATAATATGGTTTGCATCAGATGCTCCCAAGTTTCAGAAACTATTATGCACGTTCTTAGAGATTTTAATGTGGCACATAGTCTTTGGAAAAACTTTATTACTATGGAGAGTGAGCAATCAAGTTCCTTTTTTAGTCTCACGCTTCCTCAATGAATTGGCTTTAATCTTACGATAGTTGATGTTAGTTTGATCAGAGGCCATTGGCCTTTGGTGTTTGGAATCATGGTAAAAATATTGTGGATGGATAGGAACCAAGTAGTTTTATCATGAACACCACTTAATGCTGAAAAAATTTGCAATCTTTTAATAGAAAACCTTTCTCCATTCATCAACATCTTTACCTTTGTCCTCCTTCCTGTTTAGAGGATCGTAAGAGAGAGAGATTAATGTTAAATGGTATCCTCCAAAATTCTTTTATGCTCGACATTGATGGTTCTTATCACAACACAACAGGTCTCATTGCTTGTGGATGGATTATTAGAGATCATAAATGAGTTTATATTCACGGTTTTTTTTGCAATCTCGGTTGAGCTACATTTGTGTTAGCTAAACTGTGGGGCTTGTTTCATGGTCTTATAATGACATGTAGTTTGGTTTTGACTACAATTTTAGTGAAATGAACTCTCATATGGTAGTCAACATGATTTGGTCGAGGGAAATGAGTAATCTCTATCTTACGCCGCTTCGTCAAGAAGTAATCTCTATTGTACACGAGGAACGAAATTGGGTGGTTAATCATGTCTATCTTGAGACTAATCAATGTGCAGATAAGCTAGCTAACCTTAATCTCATTTGAGATTTTAATTTTGTTGACCCACATACTCCTTTTCCTAGTGTATTACTTCTTATTGATGATGATTATAGAGGGATGTATTTATCTCGTTTCTTTCTCGTAAGTTTTCTTTGTAATTTTCCCTTTTATCATGGAGAAAAAGAAATGTTACTCAACTAATAAGATCTTATCAAAACACAACAGGTCTCATTGCTTCATGATGGCTTATTAGAGATCATAAAGGAGTTTATATTTGCGATTTCTTTTGCAATCTTGGTCGAGCTACATATGTGTTAGCTGAACTTTGGGGCCTGTTTCATGGTCTTATAATGACATGTAGTTTGATTTTGACTACTATTTTGGTGGAAATGAACTCTCATATTGTAGTCACCATGATTCAGTCAAGGAAAATGAATAATATATATTTTATGCCGCTTCATCAAGAAGTCATCTCCATTGTAAACCAGGAATGGATTTGTGTGGTTAATCATGTCTATCTTGAGACTAATCGATGTTAATAAGCTAGCTAATCTTAATCTCAGTTGAGATTTTAATATTATTAACCGACTTACTCCTTTATAGTGTGTTACTTCTTATTGATGATGATTATAGATGTATGTATTTCTCTCGTTTCTTTCTCGTAAGTTTTCTTTGTAATTTTCCCTTTTACCATGGGAAAAAAAAAAGGAATGCTACTCAAAGAATAAGATATGGAGTTTCAAATTCGATTCAAACCCCAAAATCAATGTCCTAAAAGTATATCCTTGATAATTCCGCTTCAGACCCTTTTAATAACAAAATCAATGCCCCTTTTAACAATTTTGAAGCTTTTATAGTACATTCATTAATCGAAGAGTTTTGGTACATTTTTTCTCTAAATCAATAAATTAAGGATAATTTTAATGAATCAAATAGTTATTTATTGACTTTTGTATTTTATAAAAGATCATTTCATATGAAAAAAAAACGATTTTGTTGTTTATAAGTATTATACTAGTTTTTTTCTATTTTATTGTAAAAATATTCAATATTCACAATTATGATTTATTTCACTTACACTTTTGATAAATAATATTTAGCTATTATAATTATATAAATAATAGAAATTAATTTTTTCCTAAAAAATTCAATTAACTATTAATTTAAATATCAAATGTATCGATACATGTCAAATTAATTGATTTACTGAAGAAATGCTCTTTCAAAATAGTTTCGTCGCTAAATTAATCCACTTACAATAAAAATATAGATGAGTACAAGAGAAGATTTCAATAATTAATCCTAAGCTAAATTAGACTTTTAGTCCCTCAACTTATATTTTGGTTTTAATTTAATCTCCTAATCATTTTCATTTTGTTTTAGTCTCTTACATATACTTTTGTTAGTCAAGATGGTCATTTCTGTTAATTTTTGAAATTTTCTCTTGTGCCCATCTATATTTTTGTTCTTCTTCAACCTAAAAGTAGTGGTTTTGTTCCTCTTTTCAACTGTACTCTGCATAACTTGTGACTCATTTTGTTCACAGCGAGAACACTAATAAATACATATGAAGAACAAAATGGATGAATTGAAGTGACATCATTCAAAAAAAAAAAAGTCAAGTTAAATTCTCAAAAAAGATCTAGAAAATGTCTATTTATTAGCATGACATTATCAACATTTTGCAATTTGATGGTACACACAAACCATTTAAACATACCGATTGTGTGGCATCAAAGTAGTATCAGAAGATTACAACGATAGTAAGTAATAGTATCACAAGATTCGTTAGAAGAATACCATCTTCCACTACATTTGATTTGTTAAATTGTCCAATTACCAAAGATCTTTAACCATTTTCAAATGTTGAAATAAGGGTTCCTACAACAAGGAGATGAAAACCTAAAACTCAAACATGGATACAACCGAGACATATATCGCAAATCCTAATAAATAAAACACGAATATTTGCTATAATATCACTTGTTGGAGATTCCAAGGGTGATAGTTACTCCGCATACCAAAAACCTTAAGACATATCTCCACCCACCTAAATCCCAATAAAGTTGATGTTGCAATCACTTCCAACTTCAAAGACATTCTTGATGTGGAAGATTTTACCACATCCTTGGTCATGTGAGAAGATTGAAAGCAAATAAATAAAGTGTGCACAGATGCTTTTTATGTTGTACGAACCATGTGCTAACACATGCATACTCAATTTTAAAATATATCTACAGTTTTACGATCACTTGATTTTCTAGACAATTCAACTTCAAAATTTATGCTAAATGATATGGTTTAAAGGTGTGCTATAACAAATTCAATAACAAAACTTGTAGAAACAATGATATAACCATCCATCATCCATCAGTTACATGACTAAAGTAAATTTAACTATTGAATAAAGACCTCTTATACTTTTCCTTTGTTCAGCTATTAGTTTGTTCTCTCATCCATCATCCAACACTATATTTGCAACACCTCATAAATGGTCCCTGAAATCTAAATGGGAACAACAAAAATGTTGTACTGCATATAAAAACCAAAACAAATGCTAAAAGGTGAGCAACAACTTGAAAAACATGAAATCAAATAATGGTGAGCAACAACTGAATGAAGCAGCTGAAGAAGGTAACATAGATCTCCTCTACTTTTGGAGAGTATCGATTCGAAACAATTTGTGGAAACTCCTTTACATATCGGTGCAGCTATGGGTCGTATCAAGTTCGCCAATGAAATTATGAGGTTGAAACCTTCATTTGCTCGTAAGCTAAACTCCTTTACAATTAGTGTTTTCATTGATGAATATGTTTTCTTTTTAAGCATCAATTACAGTAATATTGACTTTGATGCCAGGTGGGATAGTTGGTGCTCTACTGTTAGATACAGTTATATAATTTTTCTGGTGAGAATATCCCCTACACATTTCAATCAGATGATCATCCTGTATGTCTGCCGTATTATTTATGTTCTACCGGAAACTTAAGAAAACACCAATCAAGGTGGCAACACAGATCATACCACTGCTAACCACTGCCGTGCCGGCTGAATTCACCAACAACAACATTATCTCCACAATAATTTCTATTTTTCGTTCTTAACTTTTTTCTTGTTCAATCTTACCAAATTGTTAATTACTATATCATATATTGTATTCTATTCCATCTATGTGTATTTATTATTATTATTATTATTATTATTTAAAATGAGATTACTCAACATGATATATGTGTGAATAGTCTTTTGAATAACTTTTTTTTTTTAAGTGTAATGGGAAAAGCCCCTAGACTTTAGGGCCTATTTGAATGAATTTATGTTTTTAATTTTTCAATAATCTTTTACAATTTAATTTTAAAAACTCTTTATAAGGAAAAAAAAAAAACAATCTTGTTTGGGAATTCTATTTTCAAACATTGTTTTAGAAACGAGAAAATGAAGAATAAATTTATTTTCAATTATATATTTTCTTTACATAGGAGAGTCATCCAAGTGAAGTTTAAAAATTTTAAAAAAAAAATTAATTCACACAAAAAGATAAAGTAATGGTTTTTGGTCATTCATTCAAAAAACGGCTACCGTAAGTTCATCGTAACCTACTCTCTGTCTTACCAATATCTCTTGTCACTTCTCAACCACCCACTCCTTTATACCAATGCATGTCACTCTCTTTCTCACATCTTTCCAAAAATCTGCTTCTCTTTCTTTTCATCTCATCTTCTGCAACTCTCGTTTTAGTTTTTCCTCATTTTTTGTCTTTTCTCTCAAAAGCATGGCTCGCACCAAAGCTTCTACACGAAAAAATCCGACTCCAAGAACCCCATATCCCTCACCATCTCCTTCTCGATCACCATCTCCACCACCACCTACCCCTCCAGAATTTTCTTCATCAGAAAAAACTTTGTTCTACTATCTCTCATCTTCTGCTGAAAACCAGTCGACCTCCTATTTCACTCCGCCCCCTCTCTCTCTCCATCGTGTTCCTTGCTCTCTTCCACTGTATTCTCCCAAACACTAGTCAAGCTCTACCACATCTCCAGAAAAACCTCCCAAACCCCAATATAATAATCCTCCATCAAAACAGAGATCAATGACAATCATGGTTAGAGTTGGTACCTCCAAGCAATCCTATATTGTGGACACAGCCATTGATACCATCTCTGATGACGATTCTGGTTCAAAATCACCACCAAAATCCTTAAACCAACCACTTCACCATCAAAATCTATATAATGTCTTTTTCCGCCTTAAAAAATACCACCTAAAAAATCTGAATCCTTTCCTCAAATACATACAAAGTCACTCTCAAAATTAACAAAACCATCCTCCACTTTTTCTCATTTTTTGGCCAAACTAAAATTGAAAAAACTCAAATCGCTTGCACAGAAAACCAAAAACGTAGAACGTTCTCCATCAAAAACTATTTCACCATAACGTTCTCCACCCAGTTTAACTCCACAAGAACAATCTTCACGCAAACCTCAAACCCAACAAAAACCACAAAATAAAACAACTTCAAAAATTGTTATCCCACGTATACTCTCAACCAATTACCAGAAAATATTTCAAGACAAGTGGGCTAAAAGACCCATTAGAATTGGCAGAGTCTATTGTTTAATAATCTTTAGTTTGAAGGAATATCAATTAAACAATACATTGACACTCTAGGCTGGTTAGAGTTTCTGGAAATTTTAGACTCCTTCTATCCAAAAGTCGTTCTTGCATTATACTGCAAAGCTCAAGTCTTTCCTGACAAAGCTTTGCTTGTCTCCACTTTAAAAGGGGTTGAAATCCAACTCCCTTCTACAATCTTAGTTGAAATCCTGCATCTACCCACTAAAGGGCCAACAATCTTTGGCAAAAATTGGTATTTTGCCCTAAATGTCAACAAAGATACGGTTTTTAATGAGCTCTTCATTCCTTGCTCCACCAACTATGTGTTTGCAGATTTGAAAGCCCTTCCAAATTTGTTTTTTAATATCAGTCAACATTCAATCCTTCCCCACTATGGTAGTCACGAGTATGTCTCTAACATTGATGTCCTAGTCATTTGTCACCTCCTTCATTGCCAAAAACTCAATCTTCCATATACCATCATCCAAAACATGATCGCCTCCACCAACATAGATTACAAAAGGAATAAAATTCTATATGGCATGGTTCTCACCAAAATTTTCAAATATTTCAACAACCCTCTCAAAAATAAAAAATCCATCATCAAAATTTCCAAATTCTCTTCCAAAAAGATATCCCACATGAAGAAAGGTTCATCGATTCCACCAACTTTGTACTTCCCTCAAGATTGATCACCATTCTTTCTTGGTTCCATCAAAACAAATCGTTCTGAAAGGAAAACATCCTTAAACCCAAAAACTCGGAATTTTGGAGTCAACATTCCTCAAGAACGTTCTCTCTTTCGAAACAACGATCTTCCTTTGACTACCACTCCATCTGACTCAACACCACTTAAAAATACTCCTACTTTTGGTATTCCAACACCACAATCACTTCAAAATCCAATTCTTCACATTCATTTTTGTTCCCAAATCCATTTTGACAAAACATCTCAAATGGTTCCTGATAAGCTAGAATTTATCTATTTTTATAACTTTATTTAATAGGTTAATTTGATGTTTTTAATTCGATTTTAGTTCTATTTTACTACATTTTTGTTTTGTTTTGATTGCAAGGAGAAGTGAAGGAATAAGTGAAGATTTTTGGTACAAAAGAGCATTGAAGTCAAGTGGTGCAGTCATGCTGCATCATGATCAAGAAAATGAAAGAAACTCAAGTTCCAGCAAGCATTACTGTCTTGCCATAATAGTCATTATAGCCATAATGGATGAATGAAAAAAAAAATAAATAAAATAAGAATTTGTCACTTCAAGTCAGCAAGGATTATTGTTTGGCAGTAATTACCATTATGACCATAATATGTTCATCTTTTGTTGCACCTATTACTGTCTGGTAGTAATGGCCATTATGGCCATAAATTACTCATTTCCTGCTGAACCGTTTTTCTCCAATAAAATTATGACGGTTTCTTGTAATTAAAACTCATGAAGGCACCTAGGACTATAAAAAGAACCAAAATACTTTGTTTTAGAGACAAATTCCTACTCAAAATCTCTTACTACTTTTTTTTTTGTTCTTGTATTTCTCTTAGAAATTTTCTAGTTTCAATAATATTCAATTTCTATTTTTATTTTGTTATTTTATTCTTTTATTTTATATTTCCAATATTTTTATATTTAAATTTTGATTCTACTATGATCATATGTGAGTAGATATTCCTTGTCTTGGGATTGTAGGATTTTCAATGTTTGATCTTTAACAATTTCTATTTATTTTTGTCATGGCTGTTGATCTTTTAATCCAATCTTAATAAGAATCGTATTCATGTTTATATATCAAATAATATACCGAAAGATAGATTTGATATATGACCCCTAAGATTGGACAAGAGAATCAAATCATGAAAATAGATTTTGGTTCTTTTGAAATCATGAAAGATATCTTCTCTTAAAGGATTATGCTAATATATCAAATCATAAAATTAGGTTTGTTATTAGTTTAAAATACACTTTTGTTCTTTGAAAGAAGGCATTAGTTGCAATTATTTATCTGATTATTAAGAGTTTAACACCTATAACTCATAGAAGGTTAATTTTATTGTATCTATCATTGTGAAAACTACAATCCCAATGCTTTATTTTTATTGTGAATTTTAAACCAAAAATCATTATCAACATTTACTGTTTTAGCTAATCATCATAGTAACAAGACACGAGTATTCATAACAATGTGTTCCTGTGCACTTGCGGTCTTATCAAGTTTTTGGCACTGTTGTCGGGGACTTTATTTTCGATAGTAATTCTCTTTTTCTATACTGATTAAAATAAAAAAAATTATATTTATTTTTTTTTATTATTGATTTTTCTCTCTTTGAATGTGGTATCAAATTTTTGTTGTTGTTGGAATATTGATAGGAGTGGAGTAATAAAGTAAGTCTTGAGTTTAATTTCTACCTCTAACATTTTATAATAAATTAACAATTAATATATTAACGTTGTTTAAAAAAAATTGATTTGAACTCTAATTTTTTGAATTTTATTGGATTCTAGTTTTTTATAGTGTATTTGAAAAGTAAGGTAAAATAAGGAGAAAGTTGAAAATTTACTAAATAATGTTGCCTATTTGTGTTGCACTTTTTTTTTACTCATATCCACTTAATCAACAAAGAAAGCAGAAAAATACACAGTAGCACAGATAAAAACGTATTTAATTTTTTTTTTTTAACTTTTTATTTTTAGATGTATTTAACTTTTAAAAGTCTTTATTTTTAGATGATGGAGTAAAAAAATATTATTGAATAATAACGTAAAAGGGTGAGAAAATTTGTAGAACAAAAATAATATTAGAGCATTTGTAAATGCATCTATATCCACTCAATTTTATAAATAATCATTCATTCATATACTTTTAATATATATTTATCCTATCAATTACGAATATTTTTCTAAATACCCATGGATCTTCTTCATAAATAATATGTAGTAGAACTTTAGGTGCATGTATATTCATCTATAGTTTTGTTATTCCACCTGTCTTATGTTCAAGTTTATTTTAAAGATTAATGTGTTCATACTTATTTTTTTCACAAAAAATTAAGTTTTTCGGTCAAAAAATACACTTTCAAAAAGTCTAGACATAGTACCAAAAATGGGGTGTCAAAAATAGAACTCTAGAACTTTTTCTATTAAGTCTATCAACTTTAAATTGGGCTTTAAGAAAATAATAGGAAAAGCCCATAGTCGATTGTTGTTGAGAGAAAAAGCCCACAATCTATTGTTTCAAACAAAAGAAGCTACTATGGTATGGTATGAGATAAAGAGATCCAAAACCAAAAACAAAAGACATTGGATTTTGGAATTGAGTGTGACTCCGTTTTCCGTTCCTCTTGTTACCTGTAAAAAGGCTGTAACACTGAAACAACTCAACAGATACCTCACAATCATTCCAACAATTAAGGTTAATCAACTACAACCTTAAATTTTCTCTCACCCATGTTTTCTTCCTCGTAAGTTGTTTTTACTGTTACACTGTACTTGTCTTGAATGAGCTACACAAATTTGATTAAGATTTGTTTTTAATTGTTTTTCACAATGCATGATTTGGGTTTATTCCAAAAGATTGTAAAGTTAACCTCTTTGTTCAAAGCAAGACACCATCATTGAAACAAATGTATTGGATTGTTGACACTCAAATTTGCTATAGTAGTGATGACCCATTTTCTGATTCTTGTTGTTGTTGTTCTTCTAATTGCAAAAAGCAATTAGCTTTAGCTCCAATTTCTTCATTTTGCAACAGAAAATGACCCCTGCAATTGTTTTCATCATAGTTATTTTAGCTATTGTGTTTTTCATCACTGGTATCCTTCAATTACTTGTTAGATTTATCATAAGAAAAAGGTCATCTTCAACAGTTTCTCAATCCAATAACTACCCTCAAATATCTGAATCTGATCCTTACCAAAGACAGTTACAACAACTCTTCAATCTCCATGATTCAGGCTTAGATCAAGCTTTCATTGATGCTCTACCACTTTTCCTTTACAAAGAGATAATAGGTTTGAAAGAGCCATTTGATTGTGCTGTTTGTCTTTGCCAATTCACAGAACAAGACATGTTGAGATTGTTGCCACTTTGTAACCATGCTTTTCATGTTGATTGTATAGACACATGGCTACTTTCTAATTCAACTTGTCCTCTTTGTAGAGGAAGTCTTTATGAACATGGATTTGCCTTTGAAAATCCTGTTTTTTATGACTTTGAGAGTTTAAGGGAAGAAACTGGTGTTTCTTGTAGCGTTGTTGGTGATGCTGGTTCTGTTAATAAACATGCAGAAAATCATATAATGAGTGGTAAAAGGGTTTTTTCTGTTAGGCTTGGAAAGTTTAGAAGCTCAAATAATGGTGAAGGAGAGAGTAGTAATAGTAATAGTACAACTTGTACAAGTGTTGTTGATGTTAGAAGATGCTATTCAATGGGGTCTTACAAATATGTTGTTGATGATTCTGATTTGGTTGTGGCTTTGTGTCCTAATAGAGGTGAGGAAGTAGGCACAAGTGTTAGTATGAGACAACAATTGAAAGGAGGGTTTGTTCCAAATGGGAATTCTTCTATTGATGGTGGTGATGTTGAAGGGAAAAGAATCAATATTGCTAGGAAAGGTGAAAGCTTTTCTATTTCTAAGATATGGTTATGGTCTAGGAAGGATAAGGTATCAAGTTCATCATCACAATCACATTTGGTTAATTCTAATGTCAATTCAACTTTGCCATGGATGAATAGAGAACTCAAGGAAGCAACTTAGCGCCTGTTTGGTTCTGCGGTAGGAAAGTTAATCTCGCATCCGAATGAGTATTGGCCGGGATTTTTAAGAAGTTCTGAATTGTAGATTTGGCTGAATGTGTGGTAACGAAGCATTTCACTGTGAAAGCAAACATTAATTTACAAAATACTAAATGTGAGTTTAGATAATTTCCAAATTTTCAATGAGTTCATTCTTTGAACTTTTTTTTTTTTTCATACTACGATTTTTCTCTTTTATTGGTTATACTTGTAAATTAAGCCATATACATTTAGTTAAGCTATATCCTTTGAATGAGAATTGTTCTTGAGTGTGTGTGTGTGTATGGAAAGTATATTCTTTTTATACAAAATCCAATTTCTGGACTGTAATGTAATATGTACCCTTAACTTGTAATAACTTCCTGTGAAGATTATCAAAATCAAGCATATGTTTTGCTCTTATGATGTTCTTGGAAACCATATTTGGAAGAGGCTATTTGAAAAATGAAAAGAAGAGTAATAATTAGCAAAAACACCAATTAGACCATATGATTTCAAATTCAAACAGTTTATGAAGGTGGACCCTTGATGCCACTATGATGTTTTGTTTGTGAGACAAAAAGATATGTTTTTTTAGCAATGAGTAGGGAGATTAAAGTGAAGTCAAATTTGAGAGTTGCTTTTTGGATGCTTTGGTTTCCTCTAGAGGCTTGCTTTAATTATACCTATAATATGAGTTAAAAAGAAGTAAAAGAAACAACAAAATTAGGATTCCATTACTTCTCTTTCTTTCTATTTAAGCCGTCCCTTTTTGGTGTTGGTTTAGCATTTGATTACCAAGATGATAAGATTGGTGAAAAGTGAGGTGGAGATTTTTTCTCTCTCATCAAGATAAGACTTGGGACTTAAGAGTAAACACTCTAGACATGATAGCAGTTTTCTTGTAAGAATAATTAATTTGAACACTAATATATGGTTGGTTCGAGTTCATAAAGATAAATTTGGTTGAGAGGAGAGAATAACAAATTTTTTAAAGATTAAAACGGAGGTGAATACTTTATATATATAACATGGTTATCTAGAAATAATTAATTTGATCAATATTTTCTTTTACTGTGTGTATGTGTATCTTTTGTGCATCGAAGAGTTGGCTATTTCAAACATCAAATTTTTATATGCATATCTCATAAATCAGTGATACGTGTTTAAAGGATTCGGACCGCTTACCACTCAGAACACACTAATTTGATTGATCAATATACAAGATTACAATCAATGTTAGTTAGGTAATAAACAAATTAATAATTTAAAATGAACACAAATAATAAGTTTTGTAATAATGTCATAGAAAAAGGGCAAATATACTATAGTAATTAAAAAAAATGCTTAAGTGTACGAATATAATATACACACACATGCATATAAAGTATAAACACACACATATTACCAACATAGAAAATTAAGGATTGGGATAATGCACTCAAATATTAACATCTTAGTGTTATGGCATGTTTGTGAAAGAGAAGCTATGCTTGATTTCTAACTGTTTCTAATTTATCAGCACTCCCAAATATTTATTTTTCTCAGGAAAATAATAAATGTGAAGAGAAAGTTGCTTTGTTTTCCAGACAAAAGCACCTCATTTTATTTTTTATTTTTTGAAATAAAAAGACATCATATATATATACTGAAAAACATATCTTATATTGTTTCCTTGCATTTGGGTCAACTCTTTACACCAAATAAAGACAAAAAAACAAGTGGGCCTTGATGCTGGGCCCAGGAGACAAATTTGGAAGTTGTCCACTACATCATTATTTGACCTATAATAATTGACCACATAAAAAAGGTAGTCTCCCAATTCACTTTTATAATTAGAGGTTACAACGTCACATGTTAAATGAACATATGAACTTTTCACTTTAACATTACATCATCATAGACTTATGTGTGACGTTAAATTCATCTATTTTATGTCAACTCTATGGTTACCACCTTCAAGATCTAAACATGCTAAATGATTTTGCATTGTAAACTTCTGTATCTTGTCATAGTCTTTAATGAAAAAATTAACAGAATAACAATTTTAACTAACGAATTTCAATTGCAGAAACATAATTTTTTTATTCACAAAATTTTACAACTATTGATTGATGTTTAGAAGTTAAAAGATCAATTTGCATATTCACTTGGATGAACCCATAATAAAAAGTATTATTATTATTATTAAAAAATAAAGTAATATTTGTTTAATATGGGGTGGTTGGATCTGAGTCTCATATAAAGAACATACCTGCAAGATACAGACTAAATAATTTCGTTTTCGATTTCTTTTTCTTAATTAATTAAGAGAGTGACTCAACCAAGTCGTCACTATTAAGCCAATGTAGGTCACTCGTTATCACTGTCAAATCAATAAAATGAGAAGGAATCTGTTAAAAAATAAAATAAAATGAAAAGGAGTAACATTGGCACATTTTCGAAAGGTGGGGTGTAAGGTAGGACAAATAAAAGCAAAGAGTGGTTGATTTGTTTAGCCTTGGATGACAGCACAAAATTTGTTAAGTTTTATCATGTGTTCTACTGAATGTAGAAGAAAAGTTTCAGCATGCACACATGGTCGTGGTAGTTTATTTATTTTATAGAAAGGAATTTAAATTAACTAACTAAACGAAGTCAAGAAACACAACTTCCATCATTCAAAAAAATCAAGTAAATGGCAAGGAGCATCTAAGGAGTCTCTCTCCCAATAGGATGAGTGACCCTTATTAGCTTCTCAGAAAATTCGATTAATTGATGTTCTCCAATCTTGTTGGAGAATAGAAACGACTTATTGAAAGAGAGGTCTAGGGAAGACATTATGGGTGGGAGCTGACATGCATCATGTCAACAATAACTTTAAAATCCATCTCAAAATGAACCCACTATATCTTGAAGTTAGGGGTCATTTTAATGGTAATGTAAAGAACCCAACACTCTGCCTAAATTGCATTATTGCTGGTAATGCGAATAATCCCTTAACAAATTGACCTTGGTAATCTCTGATAATTCCTCCCCAAATCGTGTTGCCATAATTGCTGATAAAAGAAGCATCCACATAAAACTTAAAACAAATAAGAAATAAGAAATACTGATAAAAGAAGCATCCCAAATCGTGTTGCCATAATTGCTGATAAAAGGAGTCTCTCTCCCAATAGGAGAGAGAGAGAGAGAGAGAATCAAATAAGAAATACCTTATTTAATTTTGGGATTACATCTTGATGGGAAAATGTTAATGTTACACAATAAAATATAATGTCGCAGTTGTCTAAAGTCTGTATGAGACATCAAACTGCTTTCAACACTATGACCTGAAACAGCCAAACCGGGAACTACCTATACGCAAATAAAAACAAGCACCTAATATATTCTCAACATGACTCTCTATACTCGGTGCCTTGAAAGGAAAAAATCGATTGACATCTCCATACAGGAATATTTTGTTCTACTGTACATAAACAACGTAAGGAAGAAAAAGAAACATTGTGAAGTAAAATGTGAAGCCACCAAACAGATCTCAACTTTGATCTAGAGAGTGGTTCCAATTGCTTGAACCATACTGGCCTCTCATTTGAAAGAATGAAACACGAAAACAGCACAAGTAATATGAAATGTGTAAAAAACGTGGGGTTTCATGGATCATCAGAAAGACAACCGGCACTGACCATTTGGCCTCATAAATCACGAGGAAAATTACTGATCTGTCCTTCTTCTAGTGTATCCTTGCCATTTATCTTGTATGTTATCCTTATACGCATGACAAGGGATTTCTGTAAAACAATAGTTGCTAGCCATCAGCCTGACAAATCTGCTTTACGAAGCTCTTGAACATAAAATCATAAGGCACATTGGTAGAGCACAAACATTTATGTAAACAAGGGAAAATTACCTTTCCATGCTGGCTGTTAGTAACGCTTAAATTTTGTGTGATGGACCCCTTTCCATTAGAAGGGAGAGTATTACCGCTAGCTGGATCTAAGAGCAACTGAAGGAACTGAAGATTAAAATACCAACATACGTAAGAAATAGATGATGAATAAAACCAGTAAAGATGCCCATGATTCTCAAAATGTACATATTTAGCACCCAATAGTAAAGTAAATACACCAATAAAAAGGAAATAATTTCTGCTTTAAGAGAAATAACAGTCTCAAGCTGTGGTTTACTGGTTTCTTTGTGTTGTGAAGTTTACACAATTTAACAATTACATATCAAACAAAGGAATGGGAAGATATTTTCAAATAGCAATTGGAAACCATGGAACTTAAGATAAAAAATATCATGGTAATTTTAAAAGCAGTAGATCAGAATTATATGTTAAATTCTCCTATGGTGATGATCTTAACAGTATATGTACAAAGCACACAGCATACAGGCTGGCATACCTTTGGAACTGCTGCCTGGAAAACAAAATCTGTAAATGCATTGGAGGATAAATTCGTAAAGGTGGCTTGGATATTTGTTGTATGTGGGCTTCCTGGCTGTTTTGAGAGATTAAATGTCAACCTCAAGGAGCTACTCTCAAATGCAGTTATAGATGGATAAACCAGTCCATTGTTTTCTATTAAAGACAAAAAAATAATGGGTAATTAGTAATTAGACTTAATATAAGTCAATTTTCTTTTGTAGTTAAACAAATTTTACCACTTGCTGGTGAGCCAGAGGCAAAACCATCCAAGAAATCTGTCATAGAAGCAGCTCCAGCATTTGTAGATGCTCTTGAAGAAAGTGAAACTGATGACAGATCATCTAATGATGAAAGTGGTTCCCTTTTACTTGTACTGGGTGATAATATATCAATTGTAGATGAGTTGCTTTGTGCAGGAGGTGATTCAACAGGCGAGGAAGGTGATCCAATCGACAAAAGATCCAAAAGAACATCAGTGCCATTTTTGGAAGTATGAGTAGCACCTAAATATAATACATTATAATAAAGGTTAGATTGGGTTACTAACCATAAATAAGATTACATGTATCTTAGTCAAGAAACTCTTGCCTTCACAAAAATTAAAGATGCATGCATCTTTATGTTCCTTTATTTTGTTGATAGTAAAGCACTTCTTAGATTAGAGAAAAGGAACAACAGGGTACAATGAAGGTTTGACAGGTTTGGGACAGAACTATTGCATTTTTCAAGTTGCACTTCATAATTACTTCTAACTGCATTGTAACTAAACCCACGAAACACAGTAAATTTCATTGAAACATTTGTTTAACTGATAGAGCAACCCTATATCTTCTACAGCCATTAATAACAATTGCATTGTATACTTTGTCAAATCTACAACCAATAGTTCCTTTAGATTTTTCTGAAGTGGCAGTGCTCTGTCTTTGATGTTCTTTTAGTGCTTTGAACTGGAAAGGAAAGGAATGCCAGAACTTTCAAGGGAACTTTTTCATTTTTGGACAACATTTGGGATAGTTTTATGTTTTTACAAATTTTCCTTCTCTATGGTGCTCTGCCCATCATCCCTATAGAGATGCTTCTCTGTTAGACATGCGAATTGGCATTCCCTATTACATGATTCGGTCATTAAGATTCTACGTGTTATATTTTGTAGTTTTCTCGAGAGGATGTCTTGTTCTCTTTCTTTGTATTCTTCTGTTCCTCCATAAATTTTCTCTTTACGCACTTGAAAAAAAACTGACACTTCTATATTGATTTAGCCATTGACCAAGTGGTTCAAATTATAAACAGGCTACTTCCTAATCTGTGGAATAAACTACGATAGCAATTCTTAGATAAAAGATATTTTTAAACCGCAAACACTAACCTGACTGTTGTGACACCAATGACGAATCACCACCAAGAAGATCCTGAAAAAGACCACCACCAGAAGAGCTTGGTGCAGGAGTATCATCTGCACTTAGATCAAGCAGATCTACAAGAGGAGCCACAGCTTTGGCTATTCCATTCGGAAGACTAACTGAAGGTCCAGTTGGAATTGAAGCTGCATCTTGCAAAGACCCAGCCCTCCTCCTAGCAATGAAAGTTGCCTCATCCAAAACGGGCATCCTTTCTACAAGTGTAGAACTGCATGTCGATAAAAATCTTCTGATTATGGGATTCCTCTTAAGAGATGGTGGTAGAAATCCATGTTCTCGACAAATGATAAGCAATTTGATTAGCCTCACCTAATATTTTGATGCTTTGCAATAATCGAATTGAACTCTATAGATCTTTGCTGCAATTCTAACACTAGGTTCCCTCGGTACTGAATGATTACTTCCCTGATTCTCCTATACATATAGAATTTTATTTATGTCAAATCTCAAATGTATAAATACAAGATGATATGTGATTATTATAGGTATACATGTATTTGATTTATAAAAGGAATTATGAACATGGATGAAAAAAGATCCATTATTTGTTATAAATATGAATATATATGCATGGGATTAATCAGATTGTGTTTTACAGAATTTGAGCAAGATCATCTTGGCTTATACTTCAATATTACATTCCTAGAAAGAAAAGGCAGTAAAGATGAAATATATCCATTTCAAAAAGCATAGCATACTCTGAACAAGAAGGAAACCGTGAAGAGAGCTTCAATAAGGCAACCAAAGCCATTTCTTTTGTGGTAAGATCTGATGCATGGCGTTTCAAAGCAAGCTCTATGACATCCACAGCATCTGACTCAGTTACCTGCTCATATGAAATAGATGAAGAATAAAAGACAATTTTAGAAGACTTAAATTACAGAAAACAAAATGCAATGAAAGATTATTGACTTTGTAGATTTTCCTACATGCTACTATATGGAAACAGACTATGACAAGCATCAGGACAGTAGTCAACAGTCCAACCATTGTTAAGGTGGGCTAGTAATCTGAATCGTTTTTATAAAGGACAAAACACATGAGGAAATTTGGGATTGGCTCATTACTCCTATAAAATAATCAAATTTAGCAGAAAAGTTAAAAGAAAGGCGGTGACAATTAAATTTTATCGTTTTAGTGCCAAGTACTTATCATGACCAAAATTCTGCAAATGAGCAAAACAAATGCTAAGCATAACAATAACAAGCAAAACACATGTTAGTACTAACAATATATAGAAAAATAACAAAAGAAACAGGAAAAGAAACAGTTAATTTATTTTAAAAGTAAGCAAGCGGTACTGTGACTGATAAATTTTATTTGTTTTAGGACATCAGTACAGCAAGG
Organism: Cicer pinnatifidum; assembly: GCA_037974775.1. Lineage (NCBI taxonomy): Eukaryota > Viridiplantae > Streptophyta > Magnoliopsida > Fabales > Fabaceae > Cicer > Cicer pinnatifidum. The sequence goes on along the minus strand of JBBPBR010000007.1, from coordinate 20,888,601 downwards.
TAAAACTGCCTACTATAGTATATAGACCTTGGTACCCGCACATTAGCAACAGAATTGTAGAACTAGTCTGGAATGTGTGTATATGGTGCATTTGATTCACATTACAGCATAAGACAAGCAGAACAGCACAGGACTCTTAAAATTCAGTGTATTTTTTAATTATTTTTTGATTTCGAACATCCTAGGCTAATTGTTAGTAGTCCTAGTCAATACAACTTCCTAGGCATTGAATGTAATTATTGCAGCATCATTATAAATAGGAAGGTATGTGATCTCATTAGTCACACAAGAAACACATAAATCACATATTTTTACATGGTATCAGAGCAGGTTCTGATTCTCTGACCCGTTTATGTGCATCACTACTGCAGCCGACAAATGCCGCCGGCAGCACCACCTTCTTTTTCAGTCTTTCAGTTTTGTCTTCATACAATCATCTGTCACCGTCAACTCCGGCTGACTTCACTATGTGTTTTTCCAGTGACTTTTTTTCTTTCAGACACAACTGTACTTTACATCAGCTGTCACTATTCTGTCTTTTTTTTTTTACTCTGTTACAGCTGTGTCAACACCAGCTGTCCCCTTTCTAGTGCGCATCCAAAACCAACAAACACCGGCGCGCAGTCCTCCGGCGAACTCAACGGTGCTTTTTCCGTCCCCAACCGATCATGCGCGTCCGTCTTCTCAATGTGTGGATCCCACACGCCTCCACCAAATCCGCGCATGAGAGCACATGCACATGTCTCCCACCACCTTCTGCGGGTCTTTTCATGATTTGGTGATTTTCAGCAACCTCTCATCTTTCAACTCCCCCTTACACATTGTATTTGCTGCTGTGAGAACTTAATTTCATGGACAAGGTACCATTTGTTCAGACAATCATTTTATTTCCACCGAAGATCAATCCAGTGGAGATTATTCCCACATACGAATCAAATTAGTGGTGCCTTTTATTTCCATCGACGATAAATCCGGTGGTGACTCTATTCCCACATATGAATCATATTAGTGGCGTGTTTTATTCCCACTGATAATCAATCGGACGATGACTCTTTACCCACACATGAATCATTAATGGCGCCTTCTCTTCTCAAACTAGTCCAACAGTTGTCAACAGTTTCATTTGTTTTTTGTGATAAAATGTTTTGATGTAACAAACTTAAAGCATAGTACGCTTTAGCTTGAGGGGGAGTGTTAAAATTCGGTGTATGTTTTAATTATTCCTTGAATGTCCAACATCCTAGGCTAATTGTTAGAAGTCCTAGTCAATACAATTTCCTAGGCATTGAATATAATTATTGCAACATCATTATAAATATGAAGGTATGTGATCTCATTAGTCACACAAGAAACACATAAATCACATATTTTTACAAGGACAAACATACAAGTCACTGAAGAACTATTTGTTATATTTATTTTTTGATGAGTAATGGACAAAACAGACAAAATAATATAAATTTACTAATATGTTCTTCATATTATACAATATCATATGGTAGTATATACAATATCATATATGGTACTATTTGTCTTGACCACCATTTTTTAAATCAAACAATGAACAATTACTTTTGTTATGTCAAGTTCGTTACTCTTTTGCAAATCAAATAGACCATTTATATATATATATCATCATCATCCAAATAAGATGAGCTATACAAAAAGAGGACTCATTAGGAAGGGTCCTGCTAGAACATTTATTTTATTTTTTAAAAAAACTATTAGAACTCTATACCATCGTTGATCTATGTCATGAATATTCAACAAAATGTAACGTTTGGGGTAGCACCTATTGTGAAAAAGGTAGAGTCTTGCTTAGGTGGAGTTGTAGGAGCCACGGGTAGAAACGTAAATCAGATAGAGGGTAGCCTTGTAGTTAACTGTAGTAGAGAAGAGCTAAGACAATTTTTAGGTCAAACAACTAATAAAAAATCATATTTAAATGGTCTATCATTAGACATGGTTTACAACAAGACATTATGATGTTGTTTGATCCTCGAGTCGCCTTCACCTCGAGAAAAGGCTTTTGCTGCTATTTAAAAAACAGTTAGAGCATATTTTGCGAGTAGCTTCCAGTACCAATATGAATATCAACTTATTAAATTATTACTTGTGATCAAGTGACTTTATCATTTTCATGGAACCTGAGCAACAGTAGAAGCATCACGAATAAACTATCAATAATCCATTCACTTACAGTTATCGGATCTTCTATGTCAAGCATTTCAACATTATCGATTAATAAGTCGCCATACTCTCCAATGCACCACATTGCAACACGAACAAAAGTTTCCTGATGAAAATATTCACCTATGTTATTACATAAATGACAGCACGAGGAAATCAACAGTATCGATAGATTTGGTTAAAGAGCACCTGTTCTGTTGATGTCTGAAATATCTTGTATAATGCTCTTACGGTGTATCCGTGAAGCTTTGAAGCGTTACTTATGACAACAATTAACGCATGCCATACTTCATCTTTTAGGAAATTACCAGCCTACTAGCATAGCATAGAGATCAATACTTGCACTTAATTTCTAAATTAATAGAAGGGCTCAATATGGACACCATAAGCATCAAATTAGCGATAAAAATAAAAAATAGAGTACCAAATTTGTGTGGTAATGATTTGTGACCAATACATAGAAGCAGCAGTGCAGCTTGGTACTTATGCAAATAAAGTGATAAAGAGACATAAGAACATGAACTGAAATAAAATGTTTTACATGGGCGTTTGGAAAAAATGTAACAAGCTGTCATGGCAATCAATTTTCAATTTACATGAGATGTAGCATGTCAGTTGAAGAGATGAGATACAATTAACTATCTATCATACACGAAAACACATCACTGGTACCCAAAAAACTAACATGGATCAGGATTTTTCATCATGAAAGTTTTAGTTCACTACAAAAGCATGTTTCTTAGATTCATACCTTCGACAGAATCTTTAGCATCTGATCAATGTACCAGAGCTTATCAGAGGAAAACCTGACGCACAAATAATTAAATGCTAATTAACCAAAACATTTAATAGGGTCAACTGTTGAAGAAACCCCTCAAATTAATAACTCTAAACTAATAAAGGGGAACGTGCTCATGCAAAATGGACAAAATTGCTTCTTTTTTATTTACTAGAGAAAAGAAACAGGGTGAAGAAAGCACAGATCCAGGACTCAGATTCTGGGATCAAATACAGACATGTGTTGCATTGTTAACCCAAAAATAAATAAAAAATCCAGTTCATAAAGTTTCTAAGAATTAGTCATCAATAATAGTGAAAACTGTTAAACAAATCAAACCATCTTGTATTAACGGAAAGTCATGAATGAATGACCCTCGAAATTGTGGAACAGTGAAGAAAAAACACATTTAAATTCTAATTGTAATATTAACCATCAACTCTAGCTGGGTTTTCCCTGCCACCAAGAAATATGATACAAATGATAAAAATGTCCCATGTATGATGAAAATGGAATGTCATTGAGAACCTCCAAGACTCACTTTGAAACTATTGAGCAAATTTTTGTCGTCAGTTCCTCCCTGAAATCTTGATCACTGACCTCAAGATAATCAACTAGCTCTTTTGTTAAGGGCTGCACATTGGTTTCATTAACCAGAACATAAACAAGTTCAAGGGCTCTTTTCCGAATTGAAGCATCAGAATCCTAAACAAGAAGTCAAGTCACTATCTTCTCAAGGTGTAAAAGAAAACTCAACTTTATCATCAAATAATGAAATAACAAAGATTAATGAATTAATACTTTTACACATTCCAGAATTGTTGCACGATGTCTCTGCACTGCCTGAGCATCAGCAGTTACAGCCTTCATCAGCATGTTCAATGCCACATATCTGAAGAGAGATTGGAAATTTTCAGTTCGCTTCAATAATGAAGTATAGCAATCACACAGCAATACATTAAATTTAAAAAGTAACAAAAAAGGACCAATTGAATATAGGTCATGCCGTCATGGAGAACACAATATAGGAACTAGTCTGTCCGGTTTTAAAAAGTACTAACTGTAAAAGATATTGTGAGGGTTTCACTTACCTGTGTGACTATGTCAAGCTATTGTGAATGATTATCGATGATAGTCATGCCATTTAACAAAGAAGAGAAAGTGTAGATATACAAGCTTCAAAATTACCATAGTAATTCAATATGTATAAATGATCGGAAAAGGAAAAAGTGCTTTCAAATAATTCATTTTATAGGTTTGGATCAAAAATTAGTAGTCCTCATGACCGAACATAAACAGAAATCGTTTGTAAGACTATAAGTAGTTTTTGCATCTCCATTAAGATTTGCTTTCTGTTTTTAAAGTAAAATAAAGCCTCTTTTTTCAAAGGAACCTTTAAAAACTGAACTTAAACAAAATGTGTTCCTTTATTCCCCCATTCACCCAAATGTTTTCCTTTTTAGTAATCTGGTAGCTATATAGATATACCATTGCTTGCAAACAGCCAGAGGTGCAAGTGAAATCACTAAGACATTTCTCAAGACAAGCTAAATGTGAATTGCTTCTGACAAACATGACTTTAACAAAAAGAAATTTAAACAACAATACATACAAACTTCAGAATAGAGCCAAGCACACTTCATGCATGTATCAGCTAATTAATTAACCTTCAGACCTGCTGTATGTCATAACCATGCATAAGCCATGGTCTTTCTTTTGATTCCCAACAATTCTTCCTCTTTTTTATTCCTTTATTTTCATAATATATATCAGACCAACGAAAATTGGTGAGGCAACAATTCACTCAATCATATGATCAACTGTTCAGTTCAGTTTCATTTGGATTTTCTCAGGAAGCCTTCAATCATTATAAATATGCAATTTTCAAAATAAATAATGCCTTTTATTTCTATGATTTAACTATCTTAATTTACTTTTTTTTTTATCTCATTCTCCTACCACCTTTTACAATCCTTTTTTTAGGGATTCAGCTTTTAGAAGTTCCATTTTGCTAACTGGACTCTCGATAACATCAATAGTTTCTATAAAGTATCTCAGTTATTAATGAAGAAAGGAACCTATAGCACTAAATTTAACTGACTTAGAAATAACCCAGATGTTTTATTTCCAGAAAAATACCTGATATTGTTATCCCGATTTGACAAAAATCTTCCTAGGATATTGATTGCCAGCACGCGTAATCCACCATTATCTTCAATGCTCATTATTGTTTGAACACACTCATACAAAATGGCATTCCCAGCAACTTTGTTTGACTCGGTCTTCGTAGCCACCTAAAAGATGAGCAAGTTGAAAACTTTAATCATAAAATTAATAAAGAAAAACAGTAAATAAAATTTATCAATTCATTTACCAGTGTATGGATTTGATAAATAAAAAGCAGAACTAAAAAAATGCAGCAACAGTTAACTAACTTATTTGATTATTTCACCAAGTGGTTAAATTAATTATGAAAAGATAAGGCTTAGTACGTGAAAATATTGAAGAGTTTAACATGACCAAATTCATAACTACAGCAGAATATTGAATTGGTGCAGGCCCAAACATTTGAGCATGCATAGACGCCAAGAGGCCCTATATTCCTTCCCCTTGTAACCCTCGCTGACATAAATAATTGATTAGTCGAATACAAACCTCATTTATTAAAGTAGTATATATAGAAAGTAAATGAAAAAGGGGGAAAAAACTATCGCAATAGCAGCATAAGAAGTTTTCCATAATAGTATTGTTATATCCGTCATCGCCATTTGTTAATCTCCCGACTTTCTCAAGTCTCAATCACAATCACTAATTTAATTGAAGAAAATACATTTTTTGCATTGTTTCCTTAATTAAAAAAGAATGACATCTATCATGATTTTTGTTTAGCATTCCCCATCCTTAGTACAAAATCAACCCAATCAACCATAGTATCATATATTCATCCATTCCATATACACTTAATGTGCTGATCTACAGGCTAGTATCTCCGAAGCACACCAACATCCAGAATCATGTGTTTTTTGTCATATGAATTGTAGTACTCCTTTGTTGGATCTGATTGAAGAATACTTTCATCTTTAAGAATATCGCTTTGACCCTAAAGTTCTTGTTGGGTAGGATTATGTTTATGGTACATCTCTTGGTGTTCTCCTCAATCATGTAGAGAAACTGAGAATCCCTGCTGTAGCCCTTGACTGTTTTTGTTCATTGTTGCATCTAGATTTTGCAAAATTAGCAGATATCTTACCCACCTAATTGTACTTGTTTTTCCTCTGATAAAATTTTGTTTTCATATTTTTTTTAAAACTAAATAACAAAGGAACAAAATTCTCCTTCACTATAATCTTTCAATCTGTTGGGAAACCAGCAATTAGGTATGGATTAGAAACTAAGATTTTATTGAATTGACGAATAAATAAGTCCACTTGATCCCACTGTTATGGGTGAACAATGGAAGAAGATGATAAATACAAGGAAATGATGAACAAAATAGAAAAGAAATTGAAAAGACTGAATAAGCAGCACTTTTAGGGGTTACAACCTCCCTACCAATTGAATCACTTCCTTCCCGCTTTTCCCTTAGCCTTCCCTACATTTAACCAACTCCTCATAAAAAATTTCCTTATCTTCTTCATCTCATGTTTTGTTATAACAATAATCCCTATACATTCTGTTATATCAAATTAACGATGATCCTTTTCCTGCTTATTGCTGTTCCAATTATGATGCTTGCTTGCGTGCTTTTTCTTCCTATTGTAATTGTACACTTGGGTGACCGATGGTGTAACACAACCCTTTATCAAGATACCTTCATCTGTTTCTCTTGGCATGCAATGGGAAATAATATGCTTTTTGTGAAATTGCATACAAGTGGAAAAGAATTTTCAAAAGGTGTGTAGTGTTTTCAACAAATGAGGTCATTAATGAAACAATGCATAAGTGACAAATAATTCAGCCATCGCAACAGGAGAAATATATCAGTAAAAAATAATAATTACCAATGTGCACTGACCTGGGCAAGTATGTCATTCATAGAGTCACTAGCATCTGCATCACCTTCACCCAATGCCCGCAACAGTCTTAGCAATTTTATATGGAGAAAGGGGTCTGTAATGCCAGCAATGTCATACTCTGGTGAATAAGGACTGTTTGCTAGATCCTTTAGAGTTCTCACCAAACCTTCTGTGCATTTCTACAACAATTGTTCAGTTTTTAATTACAACAAAAGCTGACCACAGTCAAATCCATTTCCACAGTCAAGAACATAGTATTTATACGAAGCAGACTTGCTTGCAAAGAGTATGTAGAAAATTGCAAGATAGTTATTTGAAACAAGACTTTACAAACATCATAATGTTAACTCAAACATGGGTTAAACTCAGTAACATCAACAAGACTTGCATGTGTGTTTTTAGATATTGCAGCAATAATGATTTTGTCGTGCAGAGTCTATAGTAGATAAACTTACTTCAGCTCATATCATGATTCCAAGAAATACACTATGTCAGAGACAAAATAATTAAAAGAAATGAGGGAAAGCACCTTTCGAGTATGTTCAAGAGCTTCTGAACTAACTTTACACAGCTCTGTACAAAGCTGAACCCCGGTGATCAAAACTCCATGATGCTTCTCCCTCAGTAAGGCAGTAGCGGGATTGACAAAATTTTCTGCCAAGTCCGGGACTTTCTTTATGATTCTTATAGAACATAGTGCTGCCTATATAAAAGTGAGAATAGTCAATTTGATATGATGAAAAGCTATAAATTTGGCATTTTGTACATTGGATGTAGGCAAGTTGTACGAGAACAAGTATGTCACGTGAAATTTTGTTTCTTTGCTGGTACCAGATCCATACAAGATACAGCAAAGAATCGTTTAAATCCACAAAATAAACACCATAAAATAAATTAAGAAACAGGAGCAAGTAATAAGCCATTATCTTGCAGAATAAAAGCAGTTAAATTTCAAAACTAATTACTTTAAGTGAAGAGTAAGTTGTTGTCATAATAGAAGGGCGTTGTGAAGCTATAACATAAAATCACACTTGGCCTGTTTTCCTCTCCTAAGCATTCATCAATATATAACTTCAAATATCTAACTTATGCTTCAAGTTTTCTTCCTAAAATGATAACAATGTTACGAAAGTCACCTTTTTCCGAATATTTGGATCCCGAAACTGCAGCAACCTCTCAACCTCTGGTGCAAGATCACGAGCCATTTCTGCTGAACAAATGTTCCCTAAAGCACAAAGAGCAAGTCCCACTATATACTGATTTGTGTGATTAAGATCTCTGAGATTTAATTAAGGTATCTAAAACCCACCTTTGATATTTCTCTCTAGACTATTTGGAAAATGGAATCTAAAAAATGAGGAATATAAAACAAGTGAAATATTAACTTGAAACTGGATACTGTTTCAAAGAATTGGTGACCAACATTAGAACTTCTTGTCTTTCGTCAACAAGCAACATAAGTCCAAGGTAACCTATTCTCTTCTCTGGGAATCCTGGAGATGATATCAACTTGAGACATTCCATTTGACCAAAATGTGTTGGGTAGCCAAGCATATGGATGAACATCAGCTTAGACATATTCCGTTGCCTATAATCTTGATCATTTCCATCAATAGCAGCACGAATGGCAGCACATTCTTTTCTTACAACAGCACGCTCCTCTGCCGCAGTTTTGCAAGCACGTATTGCCCGAATCATGTCCCTAAAAGAGGGGATATGAACAAGGTGGTTAAAAGATAATGATAACAACCAATCTATAGTGCACAAATTATAAATAAACATTAATCATCTTTGCAAAAGAAAAAGAAAATAGAAATATCTTAACTGCATTTGACATTGTACACAAAAAGTACTATGAAAAATTCAATCACAATCACAAGATATGTAGAAAGGAAAAAAGAGCTTGATTCAGTGACTATATAGGAGGACAGTAATTTCAATTTTCATGTATCATGCAAAGTTATCCCAGAAGGAATGGACAAGAGAATCTTATTCTCTGTACAAATAAAACAGCAAACCAGTACAAGAGGGCTTCCTAATCTCTATAGACCATCAAGGACAAGCCAATGAAACAAATCATGAGTGGAACACCATAATGACGTCAATGATAAATCCCTATTTTAAAATCTCTGTAGATGCATAGCCTACTGGTTATTACATTTCAACTAAATGAGCCAAAGACAGCATATGCTCTAGCTCTAGCTCCCCATGTCGTCATTCCCCCGCTGGGGATATGCCATTTGGTTCCACCCCGAGGTAGTGCCTCTTAAGGTCACCACTCCACATTCATTGGAAGATGCGAGTAGTCAGGAGTCGTCACTCGACAGCACAACACAAGGCCTTCAATCTTGTTTCCAACCAAAACCCTATAAACTGGTAAGAAGAAAAAAACGGCTCCAAATCGTTGTCCCATATTTCTAGTTATTCTTAAATCTCAACGCTTCTATTCTTATATAAAATTGACAAATTCATGCACCTATCTGACAATATTCTATGCAATGAGTGATTGATTCCAATGACATCCAAATCATATTCATCTGATTGGTTGTTACACTATAACCCAAGAATTGGATTCTAAAGAGTTAGAGGACAAACACTTTTATTTAGAAAAAGATAAAAAATAATAGGAGAGAATCTCTCCTCCAAGGGTTTCTCCTTCAAAATAGACTCACTACTCTATTCAACAAATTTTTACCAAATGATACCATATCCGCTCTATAACAACCTCAACTAACTAACTATAACAACTCTTAACTACTTAAACTACTCTAATTGGGCATTATTCTATATTCTGACATACACATTATAGGGAGCAAATAAAACCTTATTCTTTTATAATTTGTACTTCAATACTGAACCTCATGGTTACTGCTTCACTTATTCTTCCACACATTTTATAAGACTCCCAAAAATTAACAAGTTCACCTAAATCCTAACACACCCTACCCATTTACTTTCCATGTTTTCTGTTTCCATTCACTTCAACTAATAAACATTAGAGAATATAGATCAAATATTTCCCTCACGATTTTCTATCACAATTTTTGAAAACAGATCTAACATTATCATAAATTTGGAAAACGTTAAAACACAGTTTTGATTGTTTCTAAAAATATATTTGTACTAGCTTGCCTTCCATGTTCTCTCTAGCAATTTAAAATGGAAAGAAATTTTAGAAAATGAAAACTAAAAATATGTTTAGATAATAAGCATGTCCCAATTTCCTAGAGTAGCAATGAATTCCATCTGAAGCAACAACCAACATTGCATCAAAATATCATTTGAGTAGGATCAACATGATTATCTTTTCAACAAGAAGCTAAAAGTCTTGTAAGTAAGTAAAAACATGACACGTGTAACAATTTTCAAGTAATAGTGATAGAGGATCTGGCAATTAATAATGCCAGAAAAATTAGTAATTAATCAGCTTAATCATTTGCTAGTAGAATTGGTGAAAAAGAATTAAACAAATTTAGAGCTTATTATTATTATCAGTAAGCAATGGTTATTGTTCTTGAATGTTGAGGAATGATAATGAAAGAGAGGGATTTTGATTGCTAACCTGAGACGCGTGCCTGAAGAGAAAGGATTCATGGTTGGAAGTTGAATTGGATCCAATTGGATTGAAGGTAAGATCCGAAAAGGTGACGACGACGGAGAATTGGATCTGAGAGTGATTTCTATGAATTATTTTCTCTCTGTTTCTTTTTGCTGCTTCTTCCACTTGCAACCATTGTTATTATGCAATGCGAACGTTGATCGTTTTCGTTTTCTTCTATTTCTGTCTGCGAATTTTTATTTTTATTTTTATTTTTATTTTCTGAAATGAAAGAGAAAAAAGCAAATGTCTAATTACACCTATCTGTCACTAGTGTCCTAACATTAATGTTGTGTTCAAATAATTTTTTTTTTTTTTAGAGGTAGGGTACCCCTATAGTCCATTACTAAAGGACCTTTTTTTATTTTTTCAAGAACATAATATATATTTTAAAAGAAAATAATTGTAAAATAAATTATTAATGGATTATAGGGGTACCCCTATAAATATAACTTGGACCATTTGTTATGAATCAAGTTTATTGTTACTTTAACGGTGTTTGTTGTTTGGTTTAGATTTATATTAGACATCATTTGATTTAAAGATCAAAATAGCTATAATGCAATCCAATTTAAATTAGTTCGGTAAAAAAAATCTGATTTTAATCCAATTTTACGTGGTTTTGGATCGGATCTATAAAAGAGATGTCCATATATAGTATATAATTGTATATAATACATGATTACTTCAAATGAAACTTGTGAAAAAAATACAATACTAATAAAACCACCATAGAAGTTGCAGGGGAAAAAATATATTGTTCCTTTTGGTCGTTCTACTACATGAGGCCGGCCTAAACCCTTGTACCTTTTCTATAGTAAATTATAAGGGTCCAAAAACGTTTTTTAGAATAAATAAATAATATGTATAAAAGAGTTAAATAAATTTTTAATTTATATAAAATTTCAACATTTTGTTTTTAGTTTTTATAAAAACTTCTTAATTTGTTAGTCCTTAAAAAATTTCAGGTTCCAATTTTTTGTTACTTTTTTAAAGTAACTCGCATGTATTTTTATAATTTTTTGAATAATTTTTTGTATATATATTTAGAATTATGGGGTAACCACCATTTATAGGACGTTACCATTTTGATCTTTGACCAAGCAAAAAACTCAAATTATTCATCGATTCATCAAAATATTAGACAGTTTAGTCTCTGACGTTATAACGATCATGAACTATTTTGACAGTAAATGGTATCTTTCAATGACTATTTTGATGATTCGATAATTAATTTGAATTTTTTTTTTCTAAATTAGGGATTAAAATGACATGATTCTATACTTTCAGAGACTAAAATGGTGGTTTACTCAATATTATAAGAGTCTCCAAAACAAAAGTTTTAGAATTTTTTAACAAAATATGAATTTTTAAACTCCAAATAATTAAAAATTCATATTTAATTCATCCTTTGTAGAAAACCTTTAAATTTTTGTAAATTATCTATAATATCCTAAAAATTAATGCAAAAAATAATTTAAAAAATTAGAGTTATACACATAAGTTGACTAAAAATCATAAACCAAAAGTGAAAATGATAATTTTATGAGGAATAAAAAATTAAGAAATTTTCTATAAAGACTAAAATCAAAACGTTAAAATTTTATAGGGAGTAAAAATTTATTTAACATTACATAAAATTAACTAAGTTGGCATTCAACATATTTAATAAAGTGTTGTATGTATAGTAAAAACAACAAAGTATTGTATTATGAAAGTTTAGAAACCTAGTTTGAACCCTGCATTGCGTAAAATAATTATAAAAAAAAAAAAATCATATTCAACTCAACTAAAATGCAAGAAAATAAGTATTTGAATTCTAGTTCAATTGACAAATGTTGATATTGTTATGCTAGATGTCTAGTTCTGAGTTCAAATTTGGAGTCTTGCAATTATATGAGTTAATTATGATAAAATTTATCATCTCTTTTAAGATAAACAAAAAATACAAGAAATAAGCATCACGTAAAAATTTGTTTTAGTGTGTAAAATCCAATCTAACTCATAGACTAATTCTTACCTCATGGTTTCAGGTTGAACTCAATCCTATCAATTGCAAAAACTAGACAAAAGGGTTATACCAAATTAAAATTCTAATTTGGACCAAGACAGATTCAAGTTGACTCTTGGGTTACCTCGACTTGTCCCTAATATTTATATATTTAAAAAATTAGCAAATGTTGTGAAAATTATCATGAAAAAGAAAGAACAAAATTATATGGGGTAATAAATTCAATCTCGTCTTAATTAAGTCTAGTCTTAAATATACCAATAAATTTATTTGTTACCTTGAATGATTGGTTATATCATCCATCTCATTTGAAAGAAACTTGTAACATCTCACTTTAATAAGAAGTGCATGTGCAATTTTATGACGGAAATTGAGAATAAATTATAGCAAAATTAAACTTCTTTGATGATATGAAAATATGTTCTCTTGATATGTTTGAGATTAAAGACCTTAAACTTCACCATTGTGAGAAATTATGTTGAGTGAATTGACATTGTGATATTGTTTTGATGTATTCTTTGCTTGATTTATTCATAATTTGAATCATATGTGTTTGCAAAAAAACCATTAGAAAATTAGTACTACCATTTGTTTTGAATGAGTGCTACCAGCTTAAAATTCTCAAGACATGTGTGTGATGTGCTAGTGACAAATTTTTCTCTAGATCTTATTTTTGAATGATTGTTAGTTTTCTAGAAACTTGACTCAATTACTTTCAATTTAAGTACAAACTTTGTCACATTTGATTGAGTAACACTGCTTAAAAATGAGTAACAAGTTAGACCAAAGTTGTTGTTTGTTTTTATGATCTTGTGTATTGTTTTGATAAATTGTAAAAATTGGGGACTTAATTAAAAAAAAGTTATCTATAAATTAGACATCATAAGTTTTCCAAAGAGTTTTCGTTTATTTAATTTTGATACTCATAAGTTCATGTCAGTTGACACTGCAGTTAGACTCAGTTTTGTGTTGTATTAACATAAATTTGAGGTTGTTTTGGGAAAAAAAATCTATCATAATCATGTTTCCTTGATTTTTCTTTTACATTATATGATTAGTATGATATAATTGATTTAATAATATTTGTTATCATATGAATTAATGATATTTTAGGTTATTAGAATTTGCAAAGTTGAGTGTGTGGTAGCTTTTAATATATTCATTAATAGACGATATTGTAATTAATAGACAACCTTGTGTGTGTGTGTGTGTGTGAATTCTCTATGTATGAAGTCTCCATTTATATACAACATAAGCCATGGTAAGTAGGGAACCGCTTACGAACGTAATTGTGTTTCATCTTACCAAAATAAAGTAACTAACAAGAAGAGGACATTAGTAAAACTAATATAGTCTTTATGATATGTTTATTAGGTTGATTTTAAGTCATTAGATTACTTACTTCTAATAAGTAGAAGAGGTAATTCGAGAGTAACTTATAAAGGAAGAGAAACTTAGATGATAAGTATATCCTTGAATTATAATTTCAATTGATTTGGTTCAATCCCTTGAGACTCACTAAGATGTAATCATCCCACGTTATTTAAATATTTTACGTGTAAAATGACTTAGATTAAGAGCTAGTTAAAATTTCTAGAAAATTGTTTTCAATCATGGATGTGTTATGTACTTCATTTTTTCTCTTTCTTTAGAAAGATTAGCATGTACATTAATATATTTATAAAACTTTGTGTCGGAATTTGTATTAACCACTTTTTTTATTGAATTATGTTACTACTCGAGTTATATTCTAGACATTTAACTTATGTTGTTACACAACTACTTTCATATCATTTGTTATTTAGAGTTGTCACCACCAAATGTTTTTGTTAACAAACAAAGTGGTATGCTTTGTTATTAATTTTTGTTTTCTTGAGTTATTAATTGATTATAAGTGTTATAATATATGTGAAAATATTTAGTTTGGTGGTTACTTGTTTCATTTTGTTGAAACTCAAACTATGGGTTGATGAAATTCAAAAACAAACTTTTTGTAATTTTCTCATATTCTTTATTTGTAATTGTTTGATCCAAAATTTCATTTGTAAAATTATTTTTTATATTATTGTTTACATCAAAATATTATCATTGATTGATAATTTAGTAAAACAACAATATCATTGATTATTTATTATTGTTTCAATCATTCTTTCTCTATTTAATTTTTT
>JBBPBR010000007.1:20832736-20852272 GCA_037974775.1 Cicer pinnatifidum | reverse complement strand
ATTTATTATTTTTAATATATAATTTATTTATTATTTTTAATATATAATTTATTTAATTTAAAAATATTTAATGCAGTTATTTAAATGTTTAACATTAAAAAATAATAATTTAATAAATTTAACATATATTTTTCAAGAGGTTAAAAAATTAATTATATATGTTTAACTGATTTTTTTTACCAATCATAAAAATATATTTGTTGTAAATAACAATGAACGAAGGAATGAAAATATTTTAAGTTTTAATTAGTGGTATCAACTAAAAACTCTATTGCGGAAAAGAAATGATTATTAATATAATTTGATGATTAATTTGTAGAATCACCATATATTACCATTTATCAAAATTAAGAAAGGAAGGTACAATCAGACATTAGAAATGCAACATATATATTGGTTTAGGACAGAACAAGTAGTCACAATAATCTAGAAAGATTGTTGTTGTTTTGGATGACATGATGCAACTGCCAACAAGAGAATAAATCTTTTTGTGTTGAAAAAAACACAAGGAAATAATATTTTGATCTCCACCATTCAATGAAAATTTTAAATAAGAAAAAAAAAATATATGTAAAACAAAATGTTAAAAATTAAACATTATTTTGTAATGTTTTTTTTTCAAAACATGAGGATTCATTTCCTGCTGCCACATGATACTGACAATGTGTTGTTGGCTACCACTCATCTAACTCTACTAATAAAAGCAAGCTGGCAATGATGCCATGCCACGTGATTGCATTGTTGCAATATATCATATTGATTTGGCCATATTTAAATTCATTTTTAAGTAATATATAATATTAATATAATTTCTCTCAAAGGAAGAAAACAAAGAGTGACAGTGTAAGACAAATTAAGATGGCCAATTTTCTATTCTTTGGTGAAAACAACAAACACAATATAGTATCCTTCTTTCCACTCCTCCAATTGCGTTTTCAAGTGAATAGAAGGATGTCTTTTCTTAACCACAATGAAGAAAACAAATATTCATAAAAAGTAATTGGCTACATTCTTTGTGTGGAACTAATATTTGCAGTAGGTGATAACTACTTCCCCAACAATATAATAAGTCCTTCGGATTATTATAGATAATTTAGTTATGATTATCTAAAAGCGTTAGTTCATTTGATAAATATCTTAAGTTGTATCTCGAGTTAAATTTAAATTTTAAAATTTTAATTTTGTGCGATATTTTTTTATCATTTTCTATACAAATAAAAAAAATATAAATACTTTATTTATTTATATAAAATAAACACTACGCCAAAAACAGCATTTTACAGCGCTTTTTTTAAGCCTTCTACAGCGCTTTTTCAAAAAAAAAACGTTGTAGATTCGAGCGCTGTAAAAGCTACAACAGCGCTTTTAAAAAAGCGCTCTTAAAGACACCCTTTATAACGCGCGCTTATTATGCACCTTTTACAGCGCTTGTTACAACAAGCGCTGTAAAAGGCATACCCATGTTTCATATATTTGGGGTACCTTTTACAGCGCTTGTAACAACAAGCGCTGTAAAAGGCATACCCATATTTCATATATTTGGGGTACCTTTTACAGCGCTTTTTTGTAAAAAGCGCTGTAAAAGGCATACCCATAATACATATTTGGGGTACCTTTTACAGCGCTTTTTGTAACAAGCGCTGTAAAAGGAATACCCATAATACATATTTGGGGTACCTTTTACAGCGCTTTTTATAAAAAGCGCTGTTAAAGGTGTTATTTTTTTTTTTTAACCCTGTATATATTTTAAAAGCGTTTTTTAGCTTTTTATGGCACTTTTTTTATAAAGCGCTGTCTTTTATCTTTTTATCCAAAATTAGTTTGAACCAGTTCACACAACACAACACATCCAGAATCACTAATTTTAGAACATATTCATGTGCATGTTAAAACAGAAACAGAATCAGTAACACAACTAGAACCAGAACCAGAACAATGATACACAGTAATTTACAACATATTTGGTATGAATTGTGTATTTGCAAGTTTATATATTATCCTATGATACATATATATTATCCTGTAACACAGTAATTTACAACATATTTGGTATGAATATACATTGAATCTAATTTACAACATATTCATATGCAAGTTTATATATTGTCCTATGATCATATACATATAATAACTATGCACCATATAATATTCAGTCCCTTGCAGCATGCTATTTCCCAGAAAATCAAATAATTTTCATTTCAAGCACATACTCACACCATTCCTCCTTTAATTCCATCAGATCTTGCTCAGAATATGAAGGACTGGAATTTTCAAAGTACTGCAATATAAAAATTGAACATATTATATTAAGTTAGTATCAAATATATAGATAATTTATATATGAAAATCATATAATCAAAATACCGTACCGTTTCTGGGATAATAGTTTTATTCTTGTCAACAATCTCCTTCATGAATCTCAATACGTAGTACCCACAGTCGATGTTGTTTGTTTGACGAGGGCACTTTATTGGGATCCATGTAATATTATTAGACTTTTGCTTCGACACTACCGCACCTCTTTGAGCTCGAAAAACTTTTAATGCACTATAAAATGAATAAATGTGATTATTTTAGCATGAACAAACACTTATTTATATATATGTGTAACAAAAATAAATGAATATTACTTACGTGTCGAACAAAGTCTTGATTTCGGAGTGATTGTTGTAATCGCCATGCAAGGGATCCAAATAGTATACAACTTCAGAGACGGCATTGATTGCAAATAGAACCCAATGTGCCCTACAACAACAAAAAATTGGTTACACAATTTGGTCTATACACAAGTAATAAATTAAATTCTCATCAATTAAAAAAGATAAAATTACGTACCCTGAATTATATGGTTCTAAGAACAATTTATCCTTTGAAATATTTCCTAAAAACATATTTACAATGTATTTCTTTACATTGTCTTCATCCAGTTTCCACATGGACGTTTTATGCGGAGAGAAGAATGAGTATTTATTCGATAATTTCCTAGGGCACACGACCTTCTCATGCAAAAACCTTCAATGAAAATTTTAAACTAGATTAATTACCAATAAATGCAATTAAAAGTATTTTTTACCTTATATACAAGCTCATTACAGTTGCACTGAGCTCCTTATGTTCGAGAAGCTCGTATACGTGCTCCTTGTCGAATAATTCCTCATACTCCTCTCCGAATATTTCTTTATTCATATGTATCATGCGGCAATCGTCGCTGCTGCATAGGTTCTTTTTTACTTGAATGTCAAGACACGCCCCGTATTTACCAAGGCGTGGCTGACTTATTTTAGGAGGAGCAGCAGCAGCGACTGATTTGCCACGATCCAATTTTTTTATTGCTGCAAATTTGGCAGCTTTATTGGCAGCTCTATTAACCTCCAATTTTTGAGGTTTGCTGCTTTTTTTTGGATGTACGGGTGGTTTATTTATTTGGACATACAAAAATGAGGTTAAATGTTAGTTTATTGAATCTGAAAAAATTGACAAAGCTTATGCAATAAATGTGACAAACCTTACCGGGAGACGTCACTGATTTGTTTCTGGGAGGGCTCTTAATGAGGGCAACAAGGTTAGTGGGCCATGCCACGTAACTACCGATAGCTTCGTCCAATGACTGCATATCTCCGTCGTTGTCCGGTATCGGCAACGGTGCAGTTGGTTCGAAAGCAACAGTAGGTGATACCTTGACATGGCCCTTTGGGATCGGAGTATTGTGCAATACTTCTCCCAAAGTATTGTACAATTTTGCTTTTCCCACCTTCCGATGAATGGGCGAGGACAAGTATAGAAAACACGAAGTGACACCGTAAATCAATAGTTAAAACATAAGTACAGTTAATTACATAAGCAAGTAAGTAATTAATTACCGCGGGAATAATTTTCAAACCGACGTTGCAACTCCCGCTTTCACTCTCCATTTGTAGTTCACCTTGGAGCTGAACCGGAAGTTGCTTGTCTTTGTTTGTATTCACCAATTGTGCCACTTGCTCAGATAGGATTCTGAGCTTCTCTAATACTTCCTCGTTGGAAGGTTTTTGGCGCTTCTCTTGAGGAAAAAAGCTTCTGGGAGTTACGCCAAATCCCTTCCCCCTAACTCGGCCGGAATATTCAGGAACATTAAAAACTTTGCCCAAAATATCCCGGCAACTATCCTTGTTGCCCTCTTCACATTCAGAACTTTGAGAGATGGTCTCCTAAAATACATGTAACATTAAAATAGTTAAGTTCATTATCATTTTTAAAATACAATATTAAAAAGTATTCAAGTGATAAATACAATATTGAAAAATATTAAAGTCATAATATACTTACACAAAGTTCTATTACTTTTTGAACATTTTGGTTATCAACCACTCCATCTTTATTTACCCTAGCTTCCTTCCACAAGATGTGACGACCCAACGGTTGATTGGTTTGGGTCTCTTGTCGCTATTCGATAAAACAAAATATTAGTTAGAAACTATAGTTTATAATACAAATTCATTCATTATATAAAAGTGATGTTTAATTACTTACAAGCCCTTGATCAAGGCGTGCATATCCCATACGTGATTTTCTGTATGGGTGCGTCGGGTTTCTTGCCCTTTCGCGATTTGCCTTACTAATGTTCTATATGAAAAAATAGCAATTATGTAAAAATTTAAAATACGATGCGAATATAAATAATAAAACACACAAATGCTAATAAATTAATCACTTACGACAAACGCGGGGTCAGTACGTTTGGAAACAAACGCTTTCCATTCCTCATTTGATATATAATGTCGATATATCTTTGGAGGTTCAGCTGTTGTGTTTCCTTCTTTATCTTTAAGATAGAAGTTTGAGAGATGCGATCTAAATCCACGATGGATTTTGCCAGCAACTCTCAATACATAATTCTTTCGTCCCTCATCAAGGACAAAAGATGTCTGCAATGAAAAAAATTATAAGTAAAGTATTTCAATGAAAATATTTAAAAATGACAAAAGATTGGATCAAAAAATTTACTTGAATATCATTCTAGATGATATCTTTGGCATCCTTCAATGCCTTATCTCTCCAGTCGTCAATTGTTATTGGAATATTTTGACGAACAACAGCCCCAATGTAGCTCACAAACATTGCGCTGTGGGGGTCAACTGGCTGACCACTTTCATTCCATCCAACCTAATAAACTCATATAGTAAGTACATGCTATTAAAAAAACCTAAAAAAATACACAGCAAACAGAGTATAGTATAGTATTATCTCAAACTTGGTCCCATTGCTCCTAGCTTTAATGACTTTTTGCATGATAGTTGCACCACGTTTGACTTCATTTTCTTAAGTCCTACTGGTGCCAACTTCTTCATTTTGACATTCTAAATCTCTGTTTGTATCCATTTAACTATAACAAGTTCAACATGCAGTTTAGTATAACATCAACAAGCTCAACATGCATCATGCATTATTTTAAACAAGCTCAACATGTATCAGTATATATATTTTAAACAAGCTCAACATGCATTTTAATGATTACAAAAAATAAATAACATCAATACCTGAATAATGGTTCGAAGAAGGATGAAATGCAAAGAAAAGAGCGAACGGAGAAATTTCACAGCAATAAATGTCACAGAAAAACGGTTTTGAAGAAATACGTAATGAGGGTTACGTATTTCAATGAAAATATAAGGTTCGAAATGATCTTGGATGGAAATAAGGTTCGAAACGAAGGAGATGATCGTGGAAATACAGTTCGTAATGAACGAGATTATAGGGTTTGCAAAAGAAGAGAAGAACAATGAAGGTTGAGATGATAGTGTAGATTACGTAATGAAGAGGAAACTGAAGAGGTTACTGTTATATATATAACCCTTTTACAGCGCTTTTTTATAACCCTTTTACAGCGTTTTTCTAAAGAGCGCTCTAAAAGGCCTAAGCCTTTTACAGCGCTTGTTATAAAAGCGCTATAAAAGGCGTATTTATTTAAATTTTTAAAAGACTCTTTTACAGCGCTTTTACAAACAAGCGCTGTAAAAGACCTCATTGTTTTAGTATGTTATATAATGTTTTTTTAATAGCCTTTTACAGCGCTTGTTCAAAGAAGCGTTGTAAAAGGCCTTATTTAAATTTTTAAAAGACTCTTTTACAGCGCTTATCCCAACAAGCGCTGTAAAATGTCTTATTATGTTATTTTTGTGTTTTGTTATGTTATTTTTTAAACAAGCTCTTCAAAACCCACATAGTCCCACCAAAATATATTCCTCTTCACCAAACTCCACCTCAAAGTCCTTTTATGCATCTTCTTCGCAAACATCAAAGCTTACTCTTTCAATCTCCACCTCAACACCCTTTTTATCTCTTTACATTCCCTTTCATTCTTAAATCGTAACTTGATCTTCAGGTTCATTGCCATGTTGCGAAAAATGGGTTTGTTAACAATGTGTCTGATGTTTTTGTTAACAATGGATCTGATGTTTTTGTTAATAATGTGTTTTTGGGGATTCTCATGATGCGTAAAAGGTGTTTGAAGAAAATCCTGTTAGAGAAAGTCATGTTAGTTATCTGATGAATATTATTTTTAAAAGGGCCTTTTACAGCGCTTTTTTTAAAAAGCGCTGTAAAAGACATGCACTTTTTTTACATGCATAGTTCTTAAGAATTGTAATTGTCCAAATTTACATAAACATGCAATAATCATTGGTTATGCTTGCCTTCTTAGACAACAATAAAACAAGAATAGAACCAGAATAATTCAGATTATATAATACCACAATAATTCAATAAAACCAGAATAGAACAATAATTCAGATTACAATAATTCAGATTACAAATAAAACCAGAATAGAACAATAATTCAGATTACAAATAAAACCAGAATAGAACAATAATTCAGATTACATGCATGGCTTATATAAAACAATTAAACATGTACATTAAGATGCCCTTCTTCTTTTCCTGGTGGGATTCACATTTGTTTGTCCATTTACAATACGAAACGATGGATTAATCCAAATTCCCTCATCATGATCATCTCTAAGATATAAACCATCATCAGTTGAATCAATTTCATGTGGTTGTTGTGATGTTGCAAATAAAAGATCATTACCAACATCTTCATCATTGTTGTTATCATCACTTATTTTATTGGTCGATAGGACAACAGACCATTTATCATCAGAAGGATCGGTGACATAAAACACTTGTTGAGCTTGCGACGCTAAAATAAAAGGCTCGTCTTTGTATCCCACCCTATTAAAATCAACAAGCAAGAATCCTGACTCATCAATCCGAACGCCATTATTATTATCGACCCACTTGCAACCAAATATGGGAACACGAAACATTGTGTAGTCTAACTTCCATATGCGCTCGATAACCCCAAAATATGATAGATTTGCATATATTGGGTTTTTGTCTTTTGCACTTGAGACATGCATCGCTTCAGCTACGAGAGTGACTCCACTATTTTGCATAGTGGTCTGATCATCTTGTTCTTTGGTATAAAATGTGTAGCCGTTAATAACATAACCAGTGTAAGAAAAGGCATGTAAGCTCGGACCATTTGCTAGCCACCTCAATCTCTGTGAAATTGATCCGGGGTCTATGTCAAATTTTGACTTTATGTGATTTTTTAACCATGGTATAAAACTTCGATTGTGCTCTCGAGTTATCCTATTTTGATTCCTATTCATGTTCAAACGAGATAACTGATCCATGTGTATTGTAACATACGGTTGAACCTCATCATCATTGTGCAGAACATACAATTGTGCCTGCTCCAATTCTGTCCTTGATATAGTCAGTAGTCTCCTTCCAATTATCCCTTCTCCTGATAGTCTTCCCGAATGACGAGACATGGGAAGCCCTATGGATTCAACATTGGACAGATATTCAGTACAAAATTCAGCAGGCTCTTCAACAATGTATCGTTCAGCAATACAACCTTCTGGTCGACTTCTACTTTTTACGTACCCTTTTAATATTTTCATATATCGTTCTATCGGATACATCCATCTCATATAAGCTGGCCCACAAAGTTGTGTCTCCTTAACCAGATGAACAGTAAGGTGAACCATTATATCAAAAAACGATGGTGGGAAATACATTTCAAGCTCACACAAAGTAACAACAATTTCCCTCTGCAATGTCGGTAATTTCTGAGGGTCGATCACTTTAATACAAATTTCCCTGAAGAAGAAACATAATCTAGTTAATGCTAGTCGAACTTTTTCAGGTAAAATGGAACGTATACCTATTGGTAGCAAATGCTCCATTAGAATATGACAATCATGGGTCTTCAAACCTTTTAACTTGAGGTCTTTCATACAAACCAAATTTCTAATGTTCGAAGAGTATCCTTCTGGAACTTTAACTTCATGTAGAAATTTACATAAAACAATTTTTTCCTTTCTAGATAGAGTATGAGCGGCTGGAGGTAGATATGTGCGATTTCCTTTCTTTACTAGAGCCAATTCATTTCTTATTCCCATATCGACCAAGTCCAATCTTGCATTGATGCCGTCTTTAGACTTTCCTGGAACATTGAGTAACGTACCAATAACACTATCAAATACATTTTTTTCAATATGCATCACATCGAGGAAATCTCTTATATACAATGACTTCCAATATGGTAATTCAAAAAAAATTGACTTTTTCTTCCACCCAGTTTTGACCAGCTCTCCCGCAAAAGGTTTGCCAAATTTATTGGTCAAACCTTGTACTTTTTCAAGTATTTGATATCCAGTCGGTGGTAAAGGAGCTTTACCTTCCTCTGATTTTCCATTAAATGCATTTCTCCACCAACGATACTGATGACTATAAGGTAAAAATCTACGATGTCCAAGAAACACATTCTTCTTACAATGTTTCAACCGCATCCAATTTGTACTCTCTTCACATACAGGACATGCACACTGACCTTTAATGCTATATCCTGATAAATTACCATATGCTGGAAAATCATTAATTGTGTCGAACAACATAGCCCTCAAATTGAAATATTCTTTCTTATACCCATCATAAACTTCCACACTTGTCTCCCACATACGTTTTAAATCTTCTATTATAGGAGTCAAGTATACGTCGATATTATTCCCCGGTTGTTTGGGTCCAGAAATTAACAGAGACAACATCATAAACTTACGCTTCATACATAATCATGGAGGTAGGTTATATATTACCAAAATCACAGGCCATGTGCTGTGTGAGATGCTTTGAAGACCATGTGGATTCATTCTATCAGTAGAAAGTGCAAGTCTTAGATTTCTTGACTCTATCCCGAATTCAGGATACTCGTGATCAATTTTTGCCCATTGTGGGGAATCTGCAGGGTGTCGAAATATTCCATCTCTAATTCTTTCATCTGCATGCCATGTCAAGTGTTTTGAATCTTCTTCACTGCGATACATGCGCCTAAATCTTGGTATTATAGGAAAATACCACACGACTTTTGCTGGAGTAGATTCTTTCTTCTTATATCGAGAGACATTGCATTTCGGACACGCCTTAAGTAGTTCATATTCATTTCGAAATAAAATGCAATCGTTAGGACACGCATGAATCCTTTCGTAACTCATGCCAATAGAACACAAAATCCTTTTAGCCTCGTAGGTTCGACTGGGAAGTTCATTATCATCTGGCAACATATCTTTTATGAGTGTTAATAATTCTGTAAAGCTTTTATCAGACCATCCATTACTCGCTTTTAGGTTGTACAACTTTAATATCGCCGACAGTCTTGTGAATTTAGTACAACCATTATATAATTCTTTCTCTGCATCACTCAACAAACTTTCAAACATTTTAGGACAATCTCGAAGATCTTCTTCAAATGCTTTTGCGATCTCATCAACTCGGTCCGGCTCATATGTATTTGTATCGAAGTCAGTTGAAGCATATGTCGAACTATTCTCAAAATTAATGTTTCCTTTTTTTTTCTCACCATGTCTTATCCAACATGTGTAGCTTTGATCAATTCCATTACATACTAGATGTACTTCTAATTCATCTTCTCTAACACGTTTTCCAAAACAACATTTTAAACAAGGACAAACTACTCTATTTGGATCTTTTGCATTCTTCACTGCAAACTCAACAAACTCCTTCACTCCAATTTCATACTCTTTTGACAATCGATTGGCTGACATCCATTTCCTATCCATATTATACCACCTATATAAATGCAGTTACAAAACTAATAAGCTTTCAAAACATATCAACAAGTTTCAAAAAGAAATTAATATCAATCAATTATTTCAAAAACAGAACAGATCATGTGGTATGAGTTTTTGACTAGTAGAAGAGATTTAACACAGATCATGTGGTATGAATTTTTAATTTGATAAAAAAAATCTAGTTAAAAAAAAAAAATACCTGAGACAACACGTAATAGGTAGATGGCGGCACAACACGTAATGGATATGAGGGTACGAGGGTTCCCAGAGTAGAGGTGATGAAAGATGTAGAGGATATGAGGGTTCCCAACGTATATAATTATTTGAAATTTATGTCTTTTACAGCGCTTGTCAATAAAAGCGCTGTAATAGGTAGTTAAATTCAATGAAAGCGCTTGTATTTTATAGCGCTTGTGAAAAAAGCGCTGTAAAAGGTGGTCCAATTATTTTAAAGCGCATGCCTTTTACAGCGCTTGTGAAAAAAGCGCTGTAAAAGCATACGCGAAAGCGCTTCATTTTACAGCGCTTTTTTAAAAAGCGCTGTAAAAGCCTTATAACATTATGCGCAAACGTTATATGACCTACAACAGCGCTTGTTTTACAACGCTTGTGAATAAAAGCGCTGTAAAAGGCTCCGTTATTTTTCAAATACATTTACAACAGCGCTTGTGTTTAGCAAGCGCTGTAAAAGGGCGCTGTTAAATATCATTTTTGGCGTAGTGTAAAAAATGAGCTCCACCTCCACTCCATGTACCACTAGGTTGAATTGCCAACAAAATCACAATACTCTATATTAAAAAAATAAAAAATAAAAAAATTAACCTGATTACTAATTCACTAACATTTGTCCATTAAAAAAATTTCTCAATATTTATTTATCTCATTTCTAGTAGTTCATTCATTTTCTTATGATATATACTTATTCAATCGCTTAAGAATGGATTAGACTTATTTCAATACTAAAGCTATTTACTTGGTACCAATTGCTCTCTCAACAAGCTCATTTTACTCTTTTGCAACGGACAAAAACACCATTTAATATTTTGGTGCAAGAATCATATCAAGATTCTCTCTAGAATTCTTTGAGATTTGATCTAATTATTTCTATAAAATGAAAAATATCCCGCCAATCAAAGTACACAAGTAATATTGTTATATCTATTAGTCAATCACCTATCACTCAAACTCCAACATGAGTTATAAAATATTTCATCTACAACATCATTTCAGAAAGAAAAGTTGTATTTATTGTTGTGTTGTCACTATTCCAACCACTATTTTAAGTCTAGATTAGATCACTAATTAAGTGTAAGTGTATGTTTAATGAAAACAAAATACCATGAATGGGTATATAACTTTTTATAAATGACTCCTGAGATACATGAACAACCAAAAGATTAAATTCATTCAAAATAATAAGTACAAGAAAAGAATCAATTAGGTAGTGTGATATTCATCTTGCAATATAATGTCTTATTGTAATTATTCCAAATTTCAAAGAAACAACTCTAGAATAAGGGGCATCACATTGAAAATAGATTCCGCCTTGTTAAAAATAAGGTTTAATTGCAGTTTTGGTCTCTATATTTTAGCTGTATTGCGAAAGTAGTCTCCCCATTTTGTTTCTCCCCAGTTTTGATCCCTCAAACAAAATTTTGGTATAAAACTTGATGAAATTTCATTTTTTTTTTTTGTATTTATTTAAATCACACAATGCCTCAAGATCTCATTTGCAACAATTATACCTGAAATATATGATCATAAATGGTGTACTACATCTTTAAAAAAAATGAAATTTCATCAAGTTTTGGACCAAAATTCTGTTTGAGGGATCAAAACTGGGGAGAAACAAAATGGAGGGACTACTTTCGCGATTCAACTAAAATAGGGGGAGCAGAACTGTAATTAAGCTTAAAAATAACATTCAATTGTTGACTTTAAAAATTTGAATTATCAAACTAAAAATGTAAATTTTTATCCAAAACCATTTTATTTTACATAAATGTTATTTCAACATAAAAATGAAACATATACATTGAGACCGTATACTACTATTTTTTAATACCTTAATTTTAATTCTTTAATATTCTTTTCCCTCTTTCTCATTCAGTCTCGGTCGTCTCTCTTATATTTTTTCTCTTTTATTATTTTTTTTCTCTTTCTCATTTACTCATTTCCTCTCAACAACACACAAGGATGACAAAAATAATTCATCTTCCATTTTTTTTTTCTTCCTTTTTTCTTTCTCTTATTCTCATTCACGCTTATATAGAAGATATTGGAGAGCTCGTATCGTTGATACCGTCTTTATTAGTGAGATAATAATTCTAACCATTCTTTTACTATTAAGATTTAGATATGTCAATTTTTGAAATAATATTTTTATTTATATTTCATTTTAAATGAACTAAAATATAACATACAAAAATCAACATTAAAAGTATCAGTATCAGTCATTTTATTGTGAAAAAGTATTCATCACATTTAAAACATATGAAAGTTTAACTAAACTAATAAGTGTTATTGAAAACTCAATAAATAACATTTTAATATAACATCTTACACTAACAATAAAATAAATGAGTACTAAAATTTTATTGTATTGTATGATTCAATTCAATTTGGTTTAATTTTAAATAAAAGAATTTAATGTATAATTCGATCAGAATAATTTTCATAAAAGAGAATTAAATGTGCACATGCACACCTAGAACTGTCAATTTGACAAGCCCCGTAATTATTAGTCCGAGACCACATTTTGAATGGATCAAAAAAATTAATAATTTAAAAGGCCCCAAAAACAAGGCCCCTAAAAATTTGTGGGCTTAGGAGGCCCATAGGTCCACTTTTTTTAAAAAAGAATCGATTTTCTTTTTTGAGAAATAAAGTTTTTTATCGATAAATTTTTCTATAAACTTTTTAGATTTTACTATAAAAAATTTTCGATTTTTTTCTATAAAAATTTCTGATTTTTTTTCGATAAAATATGTTCAATTTTTTTTTTTATAAAAAATTTCTGATTTTTTTTCGATAAAAATTTCCGATAAAAAATTTCTGACTTTTTTCGATAAAAAATTTATGATTTTTTTTGATAAAAAATTTATGATTTTTTTTCGATAAAAAATATCCGACTTTTTTTGGATAAAAAATGTCCGATTTTTTTTAGATAAAAAATTTCTCATTTTTTTTCAATAAAAAGTTTATGATTTTTTTTTTCGATAAAACATTTTTATTTTTTTTTTTTTAATAAATTTTTTTTCAAAAAAAAATCTTAAAATTAACAAAATATTGGGAGCCTATGGGCCCCTAGAGCCCCCTCCCTTAAGCCCCATGAAATAATGGGCCGAAATTTTAAAAGATTATTTTGATAGGGACGTAATAATAAAATAAAAAATTAAAGAGGCCTTGTAGTTGGGGGCTTTTTTGACGGCTCTATGCACACCCCTTATTCTAGGATCTTTGAGGATACTAGAAATCCAGAGGAGGCCCTTGTCCCCCTCCCCCCCCACCCCCCTATAGAACCATGGGCCTACTAAAGCCTATAGTGCTACGAGGCGTGCCCAAAAGGCCGCCGAACAATGAAACAGGGCCCAAGACCCCACACACGTTAATCAGAAAGAAAACAAAACAGAGCCTCATCGATGCAGGTTTTGACTAGAAAGGAAAGTAGAATTTTAATTTGGTTATCTAAATTGAATGGAATTGTGTATGACGTCTAACGTAATGTTATCTTTCACTACTATTCGTAAATTATGTCATTATTACAAGGTATAAGGCTACATATATATGTGCAAACCAAAAACTTAATTACACCAAACCCAAAAACTAGTTAAACTTAACGAGGGCACTAAGCAATTGCCTCGATATAAACAACCAAAAGAACCACATAAATCAAAATTGAAAAACATCTATTATGATAGAAAATGCGTTAAAGAAGTTCAAGAACACATTTTGTTTGACGTAAAAATGTTGTTAATGTCCTTAAAAGTTTATGTAGTATAGTATGATCACCAAAATTGAGTTAAACAACTCAATCACAATTCCACCATTGAAGATGCTCTACCGTAGACACTTAGTAGTAAGATTTACTTTGGAAATAACTTCTAAACAATAGCTTATTAAGCTACATCTCAATAGAACTTTAAATGCCCAGAAATAATAGTTTTTCTCATCATTGATCAACACAACTTGAAGATATCTCAAACCAGAATAAAATTATGTGTTGTAACAGAATATTGTAACTATACATGTTTGAAGTTTTGGTGCTCCTCTTTCAGGACAAGCAACAATCTGGTCCAAAAAATTTAAAGCGCAACTAAAGCTCGAGGCGGCACCAGTAAATATAACAATTGATGTTGTTACCATGTACAAGAGAGTAACTGTCAGATCATCCATAAACCACGCCGCAACCTTCATCATGCCATGTAAAACCAGTTCAAGAGCCCAAAAGAATCTGATCCACAACAGCAAAGTTGAACTATTTGTCATCGTCAGGTTAAGATTAATATACCCAAAAATTTCTGATTCACAGGATCAGAATCCTCGTATATCGAACCAATAATGCTGTCTTGACCTGTCTAAGAAACTGTGCTCTCAAAAGAAACCTGGAATTGCGCAAGATGTCTGGGCTTTGGATTTGATGAGGCGGCAAGGCCTTGAAGCAACTTTACAACATCAGTAGTATCATCAAGAAAATACTTGGCCTTGCTAGGCTTCCTACCTACAGTGCAGGCGAAAATCTCTGGAGCTGATGGTAACGATGGGCACGAGACTGTACTCAAAATGCTTTCAAACATGTCTTCATCAGATCTATCATCTCCAATGCACATCACGAAATCTGGTGGGTTACCGCCATTAACCATATTCAAAAGAACTTTTTCAGCTACCAAACCTTTGGTTACTCCCTGCAGAGAGCAAGTTCATGGCATTGATTAAAACAATTCAAGCTAATGAGTTTCACTTAATATAAATAGAGGAAGGCATTCTAAAAACTCTACCTGTGGCTTAACTTCAACAATATGCTGGCCTCTCTTAACAATTGCTGGTTCGTTAGCAAGAACACTTTCCAAGTGATCCAACAATTCTTTGGCTTGGCAGGAACCAAAATCAGGGTCGGCATCTTGATGATGCCACACCAAAGCACTTTCCTTAATTTCAATATTAGATCCATCAGTTGCTTCTGTATATGACTGCATGACAGGCACCACTATCTGTTTCCAATCAAGGTCTGCAGACAAGTGACTGGTTTCCCATTCGGAGTCCCTATTCCACCTGCAAATGTGAAATAAGTTAGCATTATAATTTTTCTATTTTCTTTTAGGTGGTGAGGAGGAAGAATCAAAGGTGACATACCTTAGAAAGTACCCATGTTCAGCTGCAAGCCCCAGCATTTTGCATGAGGTAAACCATTCACTCAGTGACTCTCTTGCCCTACCACTAACAATGAATACGACATTCTTGGTATCATTACACAGAGCGTTAAGCACAGATATGACTTCAGGGCTAGGGGTTTTATTAATAGAAGATTGTGGTACAACAGTGCCATCATAATCAAGAAAGATGGCCCTTCTACTGGTTCTTTTGTATGCTGATACAATATGGTCAATGGACAACTTCCGAAAACCATGAGAAAGAGAAATAACTCTGAACCCCAAGCCCAAACCAATTCCCCAGCACCTTTTAGTATAATGATCTTTGCAGGCTCTCTCCAAATCCTGCATAAAACTGCGTGCCCAATATGCCACATCATGAGAACTGACATATCGGTAGTGTTTCTCATGGCGCAATTTCTTCTCTGAATCTCTCATAGTGAGGGCCAAATTCAGAGCATCAGCAACTGCATCTATATCCCAGGGATTGACCCTGATGGCCCCACTCAGAGAAGGTGAACAGCCAATGAACTCAGACACAACAAGCATGCTTGTACGAGGAGAATCGCTTTTTCTACCCATAGCTTCATCCATCTTTGCAGTTCCCTGTCTGCAGACAATATATTTGTAGGGGACTAAATTCATTCCATCCCTCACAGCATTGACAATGCAACACTCAGCTACAGCATAATAGGCACTCTTCTCAAAACGAGGAACAGGGCGGTCAATGATAATGACTGGCTGATAATGCTTTGAACCGTAAGTATCATTGATCCTCTCAGCAATTAAATATGCTTCCTTCTTTGCTTCCTGAACATCCTTCCCTGAACCCCTTGCAGGATTTACAATTTGAACTAGGACAACTTCTCCCTGCAAATCTGGATTCTGCTGCAGCAGCTGCTCCACAGCAAGAAATTTCAGATTGATACCCTTAAAAATATCCATGTCGTCAACACCTAGAATAACTTTTCTACCCTTAAACTCTTCCTGAATCTCTTTTAGTTTAGAGGATGTAGAAGGAAGATTTAATACAGAGTCAAGTCTACCCATGTGAATGCCTACAGGCAAAATTTTGATAAATATAGTGCGGCCAAAGTAATCAAGTCCAATATGTCCTCTCTTAGATTCATAGTCCAGACCTAGCATTCTACTGCAGCAAGAAAGAAAGTGGCGGGCATAATCAAATGTATGAAAACCAATTAAATCGGAATTCAACAATCCCTTCAAAATTTCATCCCTTACTGGCAAAGTCCGGTAAATTTCAGATGAGGGGAAAGGACTATGAAGAAAGAACCCAAGTTTAACTCGATTAAATCGTTTCCTCAAGAAAGTAGGCAAAACCATCAAGTGATAGTCATGAACCCAAACAAAATCATCATCAGGATTAATCACTTCCATGACTTTATCTGCAAATATTTTGTTTGCAGAAACATAAGCCTGCCAAAGAGAGCGGTCAAAGCGGTCACCATGATCTGAGCATATGGGCAGCATATAATGAAACAGAGGCCAGAGCTGCTGCTTACAAAAACCAAGATAGAACTTTTTCTGCAGATCATGGGGAAGAAAGGTGGGCACACAATTAAAGTCATCCAATAATCTCTGAGCAACTTCATCCTGCTCACTAGCATCTATCTCAACTTTGAGAGAACCCACATAGATTACCTCAATATCAGAAGAAAACCCATCTTTTAATTGTAATAGAATTGAATCCTCATCCCAACTGAAACACCATTTAGCAGTATCTATATCTCTTTTAGCCTGCAGCGGCAACATGTTTGCCACAATGATTTTACGCTCCCGACATCCAGAAGAACTAACATCTGAATCACCATCATTACAACCATCCAGATCAGAAATAATTCCAGGAACAGTCATAACCCTTGGAAGAGCTCTTGGAGTGTGAGGAATATCAAGCAAGTCTCCACCAGCTAAGTCTAAGAGATTAGCATATGACCTTGATGTCATGACTGGTAAATGGACCTTTCTTCAATATCTTCTTTCTATCAATTCAAACAAACAAGTAAATTAATTAAAAAAAAGAAAATAACATTTACAACAAGCATCCTACAAATTATATAACATATACCACGTAAAAAATTGACAGAGACTGCATCAAACATGGTGTGAACAAGTACTTATTTGAAATCAAACCCATAATAATTCATTTCAGGCACATTCACTAGCTTGGTTCTGATATTGTTGTTCTGATATTCAGGAGGTGATGATACATGATAGATAAAAAAGTCATAATGTGAATAATCAACAATAGGTCAACGAGGAATACTAACTCTATGACACGTGGATTTATCTCGAAAAAAGAATGAGTGTTCATTATCATTGCTGCCAACTAGACAAAGTTGTTGTACAAGCAATAATCAAGCATTTATTTATTTCTCTAGGCTACCAAAAGTAATTAAAGAGAGCAAAGGTAATTGTGAATCAGAAAAAATAAGGCCAAAAAAGAAAACCAAAAATGGAACTACTAGCAACACTTATAACATGTATGATGATATATAATTATTTCCACTCAATCCTTAACCAACACACACCCACACATAAAAAACGGATTCACTTTAAACATGATAATAATGTCATTTCTTCTTATCTCAACATAGATAGGCAAGCAAAATACCAACAGATTACCGACAAAAATATAGACATCTTGTTATGTACTAATGTTTATGTGATTGACTCCCCAGATCAAAATGCAAAGCAAGTATAATTCCCAGCACGAATGATATAAGAAATCTTTTGAGATCCAACTTCATGTGTCATTCTCAAAGTTTACAATAAGAATAAATCCGCGAAAGACAAACCCTTTATTCTATACAATCAAATATGATAATCACCTTATCCAAATATCACATAATGGTCCAAAAACTTCAATCAAAGTACATTGATGGCTTATACCCTACCACTTTCTTGTAAAAAAGGAGCTTAGAAGCCCCATCAATCCCAACAAAACCTATCTAAACAAAAACCAAACCAAACTATTCCCACTTTGAATCATCTTTACCAATAATTTCCTAAACCAAAACAAAAAATAAATAAATTGCCCACCAAAAATAAACCACTGAAAAAAATAGGAAACTAATAGCATAAAAAATATCACCAAAAAAAAAAAACTTAATAAAAAATACTGGGCTTGAAAACTCTTAGATCTCAACATGATGAGAAAAATGAAAACAAATCAAATATAATAAAATTTTAACACTTATAAACATACATACACAAATTCAAGCTATTATTCACATTACGAAACTCCAAGTAAACGACGATGTCGTTTAACAATTTCCAACCGAAACACCAAACTCACACGACACAACTAGTATTCACAAATTTTCACACACACAAAAAAACGCAAACGAAACGATCATTAGTGTTTGATTACCGATACAACAAACACAGAAAAATCAAAAAAAGAAACCAAAACCACCAAATGCTTTAGAAAATCAGTAACAATAATAAACAATTCAATTCAAAGAACGGATCAGAAACCAAAAAACACAACAACAAAAAAAGTTCAGTAGTTAGAACTCGCGAGTCGAGAGCTGTGAGTCTCACCTTTCCGGCGACGGTAACGGCGAGATTCCGGTAAGGTGAAGTCGAGAAACGCGAAGTGATGAGAGAGAAAGTTAGAGAGAGAAAGAGAGAGAGAGATTTGAGTTTTTAAGAGAGAATGAATGAAAGAACAAAATGAGAACGGCAACTGCAAGATTTTTAGTTTATTTTTTTTATTTATATATCTTAGGGTCAATGTAGAATAAGGCACTCGATGTAATGGATAGAGTTTTTTAATTAAATATAATATATAAATATTAATGATAATGATAATGATAATTAAAATAA
Organism: Cicer pinnatifidum; assembly: GCA_037974775.1. Lineage (NCBI taxonomy): Eukaryota > Viridiplantae > Streptophyta > Magnoliopsida > Fabales > Fabaceae > Cicer > Cicer pinnatifidum. The sequence continues at coordinate 20,832,918 of JBBPBR010000007.1, read as the reverse complement.
TCATTTTGTGTCTGCGTGATAAGTTGGATAATGGATAGAAATTTTGATAACTTTTTTGCCCCATTAATTAACAATAATCTTTACTGCGGTTTGCTTTTCTAACCATGGTTTAGTTCCGCTGGTTTTTCTATTTTTTTCTCCTTATAAATAATAAACAAATGTTATTATTTGATGTGATTCTT
>JBBPBR010000007.1:20785983-20799729 GCA_037974775.1 Cicer pinnatifidum | reverse complement strand
TATTGCTAAAAATATGTTTTTTCTATGCCATTGTTGAGAATTTTAAAGAGTTAATAATTTAAAAATAAAGCATCCACGTCAGATCAAACAAAGTATAATTTTATTGGACAACATTTAAGATTCGTGATTGAGTTGTTGAAGAAGTAAATTATTAGACCATGATTGAAGTTTAAAATACCAATTAGTTGGATATGCTCTTGAAGTAGAATAGTTGAAAATATACTTTGAAAAATATTTAGAAAGATTGAAATCAAATTATGATTGAACAAAATAGACATTGATTAAAAATGTGCAAGACCACATAATAGATTGATCTATATTTCTAGAAGTGAATAGTTTATACTATTTTTGTATAAGTATTATTGTGATTTTGATAATTGATATGGTATAAATTATTATTTATGTGGTATTGATGAGTTACACGTAAAAATGATAAATATTCATGACCATGAGTATGATTTGTAGTTATGATCTTTACTACTCCTAATAGTGTTGTAATGATTTCTTTTTACTAATACAATGATGTAGTTGTTAGAATATTAAAAAATATATTAAGTATCTTCATTTATGATCGAATGTATATATCCTATTAATAAAGTTTAATATTAAGAATTTTGTATTAAGTCATTAGTCAATAATGGTATTCGTTGAAATTCTACATCATTTTGTTCTTTTTCTCTTCTTTGTACTTCTATATAAAGTTAAATAAGTTTTTAATCTCTATAAAATTACTGTATTTCACTTTTAGTCAATATAAAGTTTTTGTTGTTGCGATTTTTAGCCCGTAAAAATTACTATTTTCACTTTTCATCCACTCTTAACTCAATGAAAACTAACTAACAAAAGTGTCATGTATCACCACTATCATGTCTCAGTGACACGTAGACAATTTTAAAAGAGCTGACACACTGAATCATTGTAAAATGATTTAAAAAAAAATAATTTATTAGTTAATTTAGTTTCAAATTTAAAATTAGAGTAATTCAAATCCTTATGTTAAGTCATTAATGAATCATTGTATTAATTCATTAGTCAATAATGGTATTCGTTGAAATTCTACCTCCTTTTGTTCTTTCTCTTTTCTTTGTACTTCTCTATAAGGTTAAATAAGTTCTTGATCTCTATAAAATTATTGTATTTTACTTTTAGTCCATATAAAGTTTTTGTTGTTGCGATTTTTAGTATGTAAAAATTACTGTTTTCACTTTGTATCCACTGTTAACTTAATGAAAACTAACTAACAAAAGTGTCATATGTCAGTGACACGTAGACAATTTTAAAAGAGCTGGCACACTGAATCATTGTACAATGATTTTTAATTCTTTAAAAAAAATTAATTTATTAGTTAATTTAGTTTCAAATTTAAAATTAGAGTAATTCAAATCCTTTTTCTTCTTCCATCGTATTCTCATGGTCTATACTACCACACCACCAACTACAATTAGAAACCCTAATTTTTCATTTGTTCTCTTTCTCCAATCCATGAAACCTGACAACTGGGAGGCAACACCATTCCCCTACCATCACAACCCTAAACGTCAATGCGAAGAGAGAAGAAAAACGATGCATAGAAATGATCTGAAGTGTAGAAGGCGAAACAAAGAGAAAAGTGAGATATGTTGAGGCGAAATCCCAAATCAAGTATTTTGAAGATAAACAAACAAGTTAATTAATCACTAATCATGATTCTGATTATGTTGCAATTTAATTTTTGTTTTTGAGTGATTTATTCAAGGTGATCAAATACATTCATTCAACAATCAACGATCTCACAATAAAATAAAAGGTAATTTGTAAAAAGCCTTTATGAATTGAAAGGTAACTGTAAAAATCCTTTCAAGGTTGAAAGATAAATTATGTAACTTATCAAGAGTGATCAAGAAAGATAGTGTGAAAGCAAGAAAGTTCTTGTGCCAAGTACATTAGTGGAAAATCACACAGATTGTGAGGACTGTATGTATCCTACCTTGGATGAACTATGATACATCATTATGCGATCTTCTTATCCCTATCCTTATTTATTTCTCACTCACTAATCACATATCACCTAGAAATATTTTGTTTTATTCATTTTTAACTCACCTATAATGTTTTTGACTTTTTATATGTAATCAAAATTGTTCTTGAGTTAATATAAACTAAACTCAAGAATTAACATTAGATCTCCACCTCGTGATTTATATTGCTACTTCAATTGACATCAAATCTCCACCTTTAAGGTTAAGCACCTAAAAAATTTTAGAGGAAAAGATGCAGTAAGTAATGTCAAAATCCAAGTATATCGTTGTAGGAGAATAATCAAATAAACCACCTTATTTTGATGGTACAAGCTACTACTACTTTGGAAACGAAAAATGTAATTATTCCTTAAATAATAGGATACATAAATGTGGCTCATAATAATAGATGGAAACTTCATACCAAGAGTTGATCAAAGTAATCCAGCATCTGTTGAAAAGAAAGAAGCACTCTAAACAACAAAAGACAAAGCTAAGGTACTTCTAAACTCTAAAGCTCAGTTATTTTTGTCTTATTCCTTGAGTAAGGGGAAAGTGAAAGAGTTGATAAATGTGATAGAGGCAAAACAAAAAAAAAGATACATTACAAAATCATCATGAAGGAACAAGCCATGTCAAAGAAACAAGAATTGATATTGGTGTACGAAAATGTGTACTATTTAAGATGAATGAAGGATAAACTATTTATGAAATATATTCAAAATTCATAACCATAGTAAATGACATGCGCTCTCTTAACAATGCATACTTAGTCTAAGATAAAGCAAGAAATATTATGAGATGTCCTATCATATGGATACCAACTATCACAATCATAAGTCAAGTAAAAAATCTTGAGACAGTCGAATTCGAAGAACTCATTGGAACTTTAAGAGCACATGAAGTAATGTTGCAAAAGGATAAACCAACAAAGAAAGAGAACATAATAACCTTAAAAGCTTCACAAAATCTTGAAGAAATCTCATCTTCATAACAAGATGAAAGAGAAGATTCAGAAGAAAGAGAAATTGGTCAAGAAGAAGTTGTCGAGGAATTAGTTTTTATTACAAGAAAAATTCAAAGAATGAAGAGAAGAACATATCATATCAAAAGAAGTTTTTCAAGCAAAAGGGAAAACTCTAAAACATAAATAGATAAAAGGCAACTCACATGTTATGGGTGCAACAAATTAAGACATTATAAAACTGAATATCCTTAATACTAAAAGGCACCAAAGAGATTTCATTCAAGAAAAAATTCATGATGGTCACTTGAGATGATTCTAGAGAATCAAACACATAAGAGAATGAAGAAGCCAACATGTGGCTAATATGAAACTCAAAAAGCGATGAGGTAATCATTTTTGAACTATTCCCTTTATGTGAATTAATGGAAATATAATTTGATAATCTTTTAAACGACTCAAATTTTCTTGCTAAAAAATGTGGTTCATTAAAGGAACAAGTTTGTAAAGAAAAATAAGAAAAAGAGAAAGCCCAATCTATGAACGATGAACTCAGAGAAGTCATTCAAAACCTACAAGATTCTCATATTAAAATATCTTAAAAACAAAATGAAACCAAGTGTCAAGAACATTCTACAACCTAAAAGGATAATGTTCTGCTCAAATCATAAATTGAGATTCTTAAAAATGATTTGTCAAATTTTATTAAATCCACTGAAATTTTGAAAAAATTTATAGGATCTCAAGTAGAAATCTTTGATAAAGCTGGATTTTGTTTTGACAAATCTCAAAAGCAAAAACTCTGTGAGAACTTTTTGTGCTAGAAAGAAAATAAGATAAATGAAAAAAAAAGTTCTTATTATAATAAAATTGGACATCTTGATTCCACATATGTTTACAAAAAAACGAATGAAAAGTTCAAATCAAGGTGACCTTCCAAAAAGGAAGAAAGTTCTAGTATCATATCAAGACCTTCTCCAATATATTAAGAAATGGTTCTTATTGGTCAAAGATTGGCCATGTTGAACCAAACTGATATCTTCAAAAAAACTTTATTTTTAAGAAAAATCTAACCCTCAAGGACCCAAGATAAAATGGGTACCTAAGAATTTATTTATATCAAATGCATTTTGGTTTTCAAAATGTCAAGAAAAAGCCATGGTACTTGGACAGTGGTTGCTCGAGACATATGACATGAGATAAACAATGCTTTCTCTCATTTGTCAAGAATGACGGAGGATCTGTAACTTTTGAAAATAATGATCATGTAAAGATTAACGGTAAATGTATAATAGGTAAAGAAAACTCTGAAAAATAGCTAATGTTCAATATGTTGAAGGTTTAAAACTTAATATACTAAGCATTAGTCAACTGTATGACAATAGTTTTGAAGTTATTTTTAAACGAAACATATGTGAAGTCAAGCAAACATCTTATGGAAAAATTATTTTCTATGAGTCAAGAAAAAAAATATGTCTTATATTTAGAAGAATTATCCACTGAATCATGTTTTATGACCATAAACAAAGAGACATGGATATGGCTCAAACGAACTGGGCATGTTAGCATGAAATCAATTTCAAAATGATGCAAACTTGATCTTGTAAAAGGTCTACCAAAAATAAGTTTTGACAAAGATAAAATATGTGAAACTTGTGCTAAAGGAAAATAAGTCAAGAGTAGTTTTCATTCAAAAGTTTGTTTCAACTAAAAAAATCTATTGAACTACTTGACATTGACCTCTTTGGTCCTAACAAAACTACAAGCTTAAGAGGAATGATATATGACTTTGTTATTTTTGATGATTCTTCACGATACACATGGGGTACTTTTCTTAAAACAGAGAGACAATTCATTTGAAGCTTTTCAAACCTTTTGTAAAAAGGTTCAAAATGAAAAAGCTCTAACATAATCTCTTGTGCATAAATTCATAAATGCTTCCTTTAAAAACGTTTTTGATGGAAATGGTATTTTTTACAATTTCTCTTGTGTAAGAACTCCCTAACAATATTTGAGTTGTTACATAACAAAGAAAATCTAGGATATTCCATTGATTCCAATGTTTATCGATATATAATCTAAGAACAAAAATTGTGGATGTAACTATCCATGTGTTATTTGATGAATTCAATGATCTTGATATACAAAAGATAGATGACGAGGAAGAAGAACAATCTCGATAACAACAACATATTTTTCCTTAGAAAATGGGATTGATCATCAATCTTCATCTCAAACTTCTTCATGAAGCTGGAAAAGTGTAGGAGATCATCCACAAAATGAAATCATTGGAAACACATCTGATGGTATTAGAATAGTTTTTTGAAGACGACAACAACAATAACAATAACAATAACAATAACAATAACAATAACAATAACAATAACAATAACAATAACAATAACAATAACAATAACAATAACAATAACAATAACAATAACAATAACAATAACAATAACAATAACAATAACAATAACAATAACAATAACAATAACAATAACAATAACAATAACAATAACAATAACAATAACAATAACAATAACAATAACAATAACAATAACAATAACAATAACAATAACAATAACAACAACATTACAATGATCTCTCAAATAGAACCAAAATCAACCAAAGAAGTCATAGTTGACAACTCATGTGTTGAAGCAATGCAAGAAGAACTTCTCCAATTTAAGAAAAACCAAGTCTGGACTCTTGTCTCAAATCCTCAAAATCAAACAATTATTGATACAAAATGGGTGTTCATAAAATATGGTATAAAGAAGGAAAAGTAATAAGAAATAAAGCAAGGTAAGTGACTCAAGATTATAATCAACAATAAGGTACTGAGTACCATTAAACATTTGCTATAGTTGTAAGGTTATAAGCTGTAAGAATCCTTCTTGCATATGTATCGCATAAGCTCATTAAACTTTTTCAAATGAATGTAAAAGTGTCTTCTTAAACGGTTTTCTCAATCAAGTATATGTTCATAAGCTCCTAGTTTCAATGATAAAAAAAAATAAAAATCAATCCATGTCTTCAAACTTACTAAAGCTCTATATGGACTAAAATAAGCCCCTAAAACATGGTACGGAAGACTAAGTGATTTTTTAATCAAAAATGGTTTTTCGGGAGGTAAGATTGATTCTGCACTCTTTAGAAAAACTGATAAGTCTGATTTATTAATTGTTCAAGTGTGTGTTGATGATATCATCTTTGGATCAACAAATGAAAAAATGTGAGGAATTTTCAAACCTTATGGAAAGTGAATTTGAAACTAGCATGACGGGGGAATTGAGATATTTTCTTGGCTTGCAAATCAAACAGTTTGAAAATGAAATTTTTATTTGTCAAGAGAAACATATCAAAATTCTTCTAAAAAAATACAAAATGAATGAAATCAAAACAATGACAATTCCCATTTATTCATCTTCAAAGTTGGACAAAGATGAACGAAGGAAAATCCATATATGAAAAACAATATAGAGGATTGATAGGTTCATTGTTATATCTAACTACAAACATACCAAACTTTGTTTTTGAGGTAAGATTACCTAAAGAATCTCTTTTATCTGTTGTAAAAAAAGTTTTTCGTTATCTTATCGGTACTAATTATCTTGGCCTTAGGTATAGCAAATAATTTCATTTTGATCTTGTATCTTATTGTGATGTTGTTTATGATGGATATAAAATTGAAAAAAAAAATACATGTGGCGCATGTCAATTTCTTGGAGAAGCTCTAATAAGCTGGTCATGTAGAAAGAAAAAAAAATATAATTGCCTTATCAACAAATAAAGCTCAATATGTCTCAGTTGCAAATTATTACTCTTAAGTCTTATGTAACAAAAAGCAACCTGAAGACTTTTCTGAAAGTTATACAAAAGTTATAATTTACTCTGATAATACAAGTGCAATAAATTTGTAAAAAAACTCCATCAAACATTCAAGATCAAAACATATTGAAATAAAATATCATTTTATTAGGGATCATGTTAATAAGAAATAGTTGAATTAATCTTTGTTGATAAAAAAATCGACTTGCTAACATCTTTACTAAACCCATTGTTGAAGATAATTTTAATTTTATTAAAGAAAAAGTAAAAATCATCAAAAACCCAAATCATCTCCTTGGAAAAATCTTACCAGAATGTTCTAGTCAATAAGGAGAACGTTTCCTTCCTCTTCGCGTCAGTCTCATTTCTTGTCAGTTTTAGGTGAAGTTTAAAAATAAAAAGTTCATTTCGCACAAGGAGGCAAAAGTAACGACTCCTTTCTTGAATCTCCTAAAAATGACTACTTTAGCCTCATCATAGCCTATTTTCTTCCTTTTCAATATCACTAGTCACTTCTCAACCACCCACTCGTATAACACCCATGTGTGTCACTCTCTCCTTCATCTGTTCTCAAAAAAACTCTTCTTCTTCCTTCATCAAAACCTATGCGTCAATATTCTCTACAACTCACCCTTCCACTTTTTTCTCCTTTTCTCTCAAAATTCCATGGTTTGTACCAAATTATCGGTAAGAAAAAATCCAACTCCAAGAACTCTAACACCTTCACCACATTCACCACCTCAATCACCATTTTCTCCAACACCTTCACCACCTCAATCGCCTTCACCGCCTTCACCACCTTCACCATTCCTGAACAACGTCACCCTCAAAATCAACTACTAAATCATCACCCATTCTATCACATTTTTTGGAAACATAAAAAATGAAACAACTCTCCCAAAAATCTACACAAATAAAAAATGCATAACATTCTCCATCTAGACACATTCCACCAGAACATTATTCCCGCATAACTAAAACCGAACAAAAACCACCTCATAAAACAACTTCCAAAATCCTTATTCCACCACCACTCTCATCCAAATATAAAAAACTATACCAAGACAAATGAGATGACAAACCAATTGGAAAAAAATGGGTCTTTATGTTTGATAATCTTTTGTTTGAAGGAACCTAAATCAAACAAAACACTGATGCTCTTGGCTGGCATCGGTTTTTGGAAATCTCGGATATCTACTATCCTGAGGTCATTGGTGCTCTCTACTTCAAAACCCAAACCTTCTCCGAAAAAGTATTGATTGTCACTATTCTAAAAGGGGTTAAATTTTGTCTCACTCCTGCAATTTTGGTAGAAAGTTTGCATTTTCCCACATAAAGGCCAACCATCTTTGGAAAAGATTGATATTCTTCTCTAAATGTCCACAAATATGTAGTTTTCAATTATTTTTTCATTACTGGCTCAACAAATTTTGTTTATGCATATTTGAAACCCTTTTCAAAAATCTTCAACAATATGGGTCAACATTCCACTCTCTCATTGTGGTAGTCACGAGATTTAAAAGATGATAACATCCGCCACTCATGAATACAAAAGAAATACCATTCTTGATGGTTCTAACAAACATTTCAAATACTTCAATATCCCTATCAAAACTGAACAATCCATAATAAAATTCCGCAAATTTTCGTCCAAAAACATCTTGCACATGAAAAAAGAATAATCACATCCTCCAACTCTAGATGTCCATCAACATCAATCCCCTCGTTCTCTTGGTCCAAGCAAAAGGAAACAATTTAAAAGGAAAACATCTTTAAACCCAAATGCTCAAAATTTTGGGGTGAATCTTCCTCAAGAACATTCTCTTCTCCAAAACAACATTCTTCACTGCACCACAAATCAATATGAATCCACACCAGTTGATAATGTTCAAGTTTTTGATACCCCAACACCACACTCACTACAAAATCCCATTCTTCAAAGTCATATTTTCTCCCAAATTCATTTTGAGAGAGAATCTCAAATGTCTCTAGCCTATGTCTTTTCTCGAAATATCATATCTTCCCTTTTTGGTATTAACAAGTATCTTGCCTTTTTTGATATGAACTTTTATAAACCACCCAAACAGAGAAGGGCACCTTCAAGACATGAAAGGATATCTCTAAGATCTTTACAACTCTATGAACTATCATTGATAGACATGTTCATATAGATAGGGAGAACCCAATTTTGAGGGATTTGATTTCTACTAAACTTGCTCCTAAGCTGAGACTCGAACCACTTCCACCAATTTTTCCTCCTGCTTTTCTTAATTTTCAACAACCCTTCATATCTTCCTCCTTCGATGGCTCTTCTTCATCTTTATCATTCAGAACTTCTCTAGCTCTGACTTCCTCCTACCTCTTTTTGTTATGAAAAAGCGGGAGAAGAAGAAATTATATTTAAGATTTAAAGAAGTATTTTTGAACTTCTTATGTAGTTCTTTGTTTTACTTTTCTGATTTGTTTTCTTTAAACAATATGTATGAACTATTTTGATATCTTGATTAATGAAGAAAAAATATTTCGGTTAAAAAATATCTATTAATTGATGCAAAAGATTAAAAGGGGGCTTTTTAACAAATGCACCTTGTTTAATATCATAATTAAATCATAATCAAAATTAAAATCTAATTAACCTGTTTGTCATCATAAAAAAGGTGAAGATTTTTTAGGCAAAGTCCCAAATCAAGTATAATGTGCCTCATAGGGTGGAAACCCAATATCACCCATAAACTAGTGGGTAAGTTGAAGTACTCAACAGGCTGTTTAAGAGAATCCTTGAAAAAACAGTGAATGCTTTAAGAAAATATTGGTCAACGAAAGTTGATGATGCACTTTGGGCCTACCAAACAACTTTCAAGACCCCTTTGGTATGTCTCCGTATCAAATTGTGTATGGTAAAGCTTGTCACTTACCTCTTGAACTGGAGCATCGAGCATTTTGGGTGACAAAGTACTTGAATTTTGACTTGGTCAATGCATGCAAATCTAGAGTCCTTCAACTTCATGAGTTGGAGGAGTTCCGAAATTTTGCTTATGAAAACACCAAGATATATAAAGAAAAACCCAAGAAGTGGCATGGCAAGAAAATTCAATTCAAGGAGTTCCAAGAAGGAGAACAAGTGCTTGTCTTCAACTCGAGATTAAAGTTGTTTCCTGGAAAACTAAAGTCAAGTTGGGTTAAAACCCTTGCCCCTTAATTTTCCCCCAAAACCTTCTCCCCCACAACAGTCAATTGGTACATATATCTCTATTACTTCTCCAAGTCTAGTTTCCAGCTCAACAAAGGTAAGTTTTCCTCCCTATCAAGCTTTCTTCCATTATCAAGTAAGTTTTCTAAAAGTGTTACTTTCAACTCCTTTTTGTCTTGCTTGATGAATGTGAGTTGTTTGAATTCGAATTTGTGTTAGTAGTAGAGATTGTTCATTGATGCATGTGGGTTGTTTGAATTTGAATTTATGTTAGTAGTAGAGAGTGTTCATTGATGCATGCGGGTTGTCTGAAATCGAATGTGTGTTATTGGTAGATATTGCTCACTTATGATTGTGAATTGTTCATTTATTTCATGCTTTGCACTCCAACTGTTTGAGAAAATGACACAACCACTTTTGAATCTTAATTTATCAACGGTCAATCTATGGCATTGTTATCATTTGGAATTTTGTTGAATAAATCCAGGGCAACTGATGTGGTTGTTTTATCAAGGGGAGGCATGCTCAAACTAATTTTCTCTAACCTTGAATATTTTGAATTATGGATGTGCTTAATTGTTTTGCAGGGTTTAATGGCAACCCAACATAAATCAAAACACACTAAGGTCACAAATACATCTTCCTCCCAATCACATGATACATTCTTACTCAAGAACATGGCAACACAAGATTTCCACACCAAACTCCCCACAATCAAGAAGTTTGTGAGTGAGAAAAACTTTGAGCTGAAAGAAAATGAATTTATTGACATCCAAGCGATGAATGCGGCCAAAGGATGGGATGAGTTGACCACATTTGTCACCAAAGCAAGCAAACCACTAACAGTGGAATTCTTCTCCAATGCCTCTGATTTGTAGTCTGACAAACCAGTTCAACATGGGTAATTTGTGAGTTATGTGAGGGGAAAAAAGGTGCCTTTCACGCCTCAAGTCATAAATGAAATCTTTGGTCTACTGAACTATGAGGACTATCACTTTCAAGCAATTGAGAACAACATCATAAAAATAGACACTCGGGAGATCTTACACATTTTATGCAGATCAAACACATATTAGGTATGAAATAGAGATGGCACACATAGGAAACTGCGCTCGTTGGATCTCACTCCAATTGCAAAAGCATGGAGTAGCTTTGTTCATCATACGCTGCTGTCATGTTCAAATGTGTCAGAAATAACAATTCAAAGAACATGTCTACTAGCTACTATTATAAAGGGTGACATAATTAATGTAGGCATGTTAATAGCTAATGATCTTTGGGGGACAACAATTCTTGATCCCCTGGCAGGCTACTTCAATAATGCTTCCTTGATAAGAAAACTTTGTGAACAAGTGAAAGTGTCACCTAAACAGGGTGAAGAAGTGGTGAAACCTGATGTCCCTATCACTGCTAAGTGGATAGTAAAACACTATATGATTCCGGCAGAACATCATATTGCTCCACAAGCAACGATGTCGGTAGAAGAAAATACTGATCCACAAGGGCCACATGACCATCCTCAACATCCATCACAGCTCTCCACCGAGGATAGATTTGGTCGGCTGAAAACTATGATGGAACAATTGACGATCGATTTATCGCTTTATTCGCTTCATCATTTCAACAAACACCAAGAGGCATGTTTTATTTTGATTTATTTTCACATCACCAGTATACTGGGGACTATAGTGGTACATGAGTGGAGGACTTAAGCAAAACCCCTTGAATGAGTTACCCAACTGAGAGAAGTTTTTTTTTTTTTTTTCCTTTTTCTTTGTTTTCTTTCTTTCTTTTCTTTTTTCACTTTATTTCAGTAGTCGAATTTTATGTTTCTTTTCCTTTCACTAAATGTGTACTATGATGAAGAAGTTGTAATAACCTTCATTTGATCTTAAGTTTTATGTTTGGGATTTTGAAATTGAAATTTCCTTTCTTTGCTCATATCGTTGCTCAATTCGATGAGTTTCACTAATGCATGCATTGTTGATTACTCCTTGGTTGTCGAAGTATGACTTTCCATTTTTTTTAAAAAAAAAACTAAATAAATTTGGCAGTGGCATGTTTGGCATCGTTTAAATAGTCCATACTCTCTCTTATTATCCTAGCTGTGAGTTTTTGGGCCTAAACACTTTAATTCTTTGATGTGTGATTATCCAGACATGTGTTATCCCTTCAGAACTTGCACTAATTCTGACTTGTATTACTTGAAATTTATGTATACATTGAGACCATTTTATTTGGTCGTTTGAGCCTTTCTAACTACCCTATGCAAAAGTTATCATTTGCTAGCCCTTTAAGCCTTGCCCTTTTCTCAGTTACTAGCCACATTACAAACCAAAGACGTGACTTTAATTATATCACCTTACTTGGAGTTTGGTAGGAAATTTTTTGTCTTGTCTTGGTAAAATTCTAAGTATGGGGTTGCTTATGGGATAACAACCTTTTAAGTTTGGGGTGGTGGTTCTCAAAAAAAAAAATAAATAAATAAAAAATAAAAATCAATCAAAAAAGAAAAAAAAGAAGAAGAAAAATAAATAAATAAATAAAAAATTACTTTGTGTATTTTGATAAATAACACCTTCTTGGTTCTTTTGTCAATGTTTGAGAATCTCTGCAAGAAAAAGGTGAAGAAAAATAAAAAGTGGTAGAATAATTTGAAAATGTATGCCTAACTCCAAGTAGTAAAGTCTATTATCCCAAAATGTCCTACCCTTACCTAAGCTTCATTACAACCCGAAAGTCCTTCAAAAGTGTATGTGTTTGTTGCATTGCGATTGCTAACTAGAATTTTTTCAAGCTTAGGGTAGCGTGATGCATGTTCTAGGATTTAAGTGAGAAATTCATAACCCTTGTTAAACACTTGAGAGAAATTTTAGTGAGATTATGTGAATAGAGAGTTGAACTTGATGAATGAATGCTAAAGTATACAAATTGTGTTTTTTTCTATAAGCGACTATGGAGCGTGATGAATATTTTGTAGTAGCTGAAACTTTGAGAATTGAATTTCATTTGATTTAAGAAATTGAGTTTAAGTTTGAATTTAACTGTAGTAAATATGAAATTAATTGTTGCTTAGGGACAAACAATAGATTAAGTTTGAGGTTGTGATAACTCTTCATCATATACATATTTTTTATTGTTTTTAATCTTAGTTATCTTCTATTCATTAGTTAAAACATTATTCAAATTCATTTTTTGTTTTTGTAATAAATAGATATTTAAAATAACAAAAAATTTATTTTTGGAAATAATAAATAGTGTTATTATCTTAGGTTTACAATTTAATATAAAAATAATAATAAGTGGATTGTATGATATCCACCCATTAAAATGTGAAAATAAATGGGTTGAATTATTTTACTTTTTAATGGATGAATTGAATTGGATTTTTGTAAGAATTTTTTAATGAATTGTAAATGGATTAAGAGAATATTTCGATGTATCTATTATCATTTAAATTTGAATATATTCAATTAAAACCGACCTAAGGTCAAAGCTAACAAAGTTAAAGTTTAAAGCCTAAAAACATTAATTTTTCATGTATATGTAAGCTCAAAAAATAAAAATATTTTAGTACAACAAGTACAAAATATCATAATTATAAAAATATATAATCATTGATATATATAGTTAAAATACTTTAAATCTCATAAAAAAATCTATAATTTAAATAAAATTATAATAAAATAGTATTGTTAATATTAAAAAACTTCTATTTTTTTTTTTTATTATTAAGACTTTGTTCTAAAATTTACTCTAAGTTT
>JBBPBR010000007.1:20775584-20785841 GCA_037974775.1 Cicer pinnatifidum | reverse complement strand
TTTTTTTTTTAAAAAAAAAAAAAAACTAAATAAATTTGGCAGTGGTGTGTTTGACATCATTTAAATAGTCTATACTCTCTTTTATTATCCTAGCTGTGATCTTTTGGGCCTAAACACTTTAATTCTTTGATGTGTGATTATCCAGACATGTGTTATCCCTTCAGAACTTGCACTAATTCTGACTTGTATTACTTGTAATTTATGTATACATTGAGACCATTTTATTTGGTCATTTGAGTCTTTCTAACTACCCTATGCAAAAATTATCCTTTGCTAGCCCTTTAAGCCTTGCCATTTTCTTTCGGTTACTAGCCACATTACAAACCAAAGACGTAACTTTAATTATATCACCTTAAGTTTGATTTTAACTCTAACAAATATGAAATTAATTGTTGCTTAGGGACAAACAATAGATTAAGTTTGAGGTTGTGATAACTCTTCATCATATGCATATTTTTTTTATTGTTTTTAATCTTAGTTATCTTATATTCATTAGTTAAAACATTATTTAAATTCATTTTTCGTTTTTGTAATAAATAGATATTTAAAATAACAAATAAATTTATTTTTGGAAATAATAAATAGTGTTATTATCTTAGGTTTACAATTTAATATAAAAAAGTAATATTAAGTGGATTGTATGATATCCATCCATTAAAATGTGATAATAAATGGATTGAATTATTTTACTTTTTAATGGATGAATTGAATTGGATTTTTGTAAGAATTTTTAATGAATTGTAAATGGATTAAGAGAATGTTTTGATGTATCTATTATCATTTAAATTTGAATCTATTCAATTAAGACTGGCCTAAGGTCAAAGCTAACAAAGTTAAAGTTTAAAGCCTAAAAACATTATTTTTCATGTATATTTAAGCTCAAAAAATAAAAATATATTAGTACAACAAGTACAAAATATCATAATTATAAAAAGATATAATCATTGATATATATAGTTAAAATACTTTAAATCTCATTAAACAAAAAATCTATAGTTTAAATAAAACTTAATAAAATATTATTGTTAATATTAAAAAACTTCTATTTTTTATTATTAAGACCTTGTTTTAAAATTTACTCTAAGTTTCAATAAATATTTAGCCGTCGCTTATACATCCTATCCATCTATTTTGTCGTAATTGATTCGACAATTTGTACAGCCTCATCGTGCCTAGGATAAAACAATCCTTCATAACATGAATACGAATCCTTTGGTGCAACAAATCATTTTTAACAAAAGTATCACCATTCAATTTTTTTCATATACCTTTCATTTAAATTTTAATCGTTCACATTCTCAATTCCTGTTTTTTTTTTCTTTCTTTTTTTAATTAAAAAATTTAATTTATATATATATATATTATTACTATAAAAAAAATTACACTATCAATTAATTACAACAATTAAATCATTACTAATATTTGATCATTATTTATCCAACTTATAAAATCTTTTAATTGAAAGTACATAAAATTAAATTAAAAAAATAAGTAAACCACAATTTTAATTCATAGGAGACAATTATTTTGATTCTTCATTCAACAAAAAAATTAAATTAATCATTTAATCATCAAAATACTTATAAAAGATATAATTTATTATTATAAAAATTTTTGAAAAATATAATATTTTATTAAAATAATTATTAATTATTGTATCGTCGTAGATTAAACTAACTGACGCTTTTATCATTTTAAAAAATAATTTAAATTTTTTATTAAGTCAGATATTAAAGTAATAGTAAGCAATATTTCAAAAATTAAAAAAAATTTACAATAAAAAATAAATTCAAGTTTGTGGGGAAAAATAGATAGATGGGACTTTTCAGGAATATTCCTTATGTAAGGAAATTGCTCGGAATATTCTCCGTTGGTTCGTTATGCTACTCTGTTCTTATTATTTTTTTTTTAAAGGACACTCTCTTTCTTGCTCTCAAAATATTATTTTAATATTTAGATTATCAAGTTGAAGAAAGAGACAATGGGGAAGAAGAGTGAGTGAGTTAGATATAAAATTATATATTTTTTTAGAGATTAAAATAAGAGGTTACACGACAAATTGACAGGATTAATGTTTTAGATGTAACTAACTAACATAAATATTGAGAGAGTTTTTAATGATTTTAATTAATCTAAGAATTAATTTGACATTGCAAGAACAAATTGACAATTAATGTTATAACACTGTAAAGTGTACAAAAATTACCTTTAGAATGACAATATATCCCACGTTCAATAACATTCAAAAGTTTATTCCTAGTTAGAAAAAGATACTATTAGTAGTAGATAAGGAGTGTATTATGGGGGTGTATATAGTGCAGGCCGTTCCTTACCTTTAATCTCAATGGCAACAACCCATATAGGAATAGGATTTTGTAGGCAACCCCAATTTTACCTGCCACCTCCCATTATTTTTTAAAGACTATTATATTCTCTATCAATTTGTATAAAAGCATAAAAAAAAAAAAAAATTACCATTCTAGTTTCACACCCCACATTCGAAAATTTTGAAAAAAAAATGTAGGACTCGGAACTTTAAAATTTTCGAAATGCAATTCAGTAAGTTACTCGAAACGTTTGAAATTTTAAAACCTTCGAAATACAATTTTTTCCCAAAAATACAAATTTTCGAAAGTTTGGATACACACCAAAGTTTCGAAATGTAAATGTTGCTTCGAAAATTTTGATGCATTTGAAAATTTCGAAATGGAATTTTGGTTCGAAAATTTTGCCTTGAATGAAAGTTTCGAAATAGATTCGAATTTTTCAAATTTTTGAAATTTCGAAGATTTAAATGAAGTTAAAGTTTCGAAATTGGTTTTTTTGTTTTTTTTAAATTCAATATTTATGTTATAAAAAATGTTTTGACTTAATTTTTTTAAAGTAGATTTCAATATTTATGTTATAAAAATGTTTTTAGATTTCAATATTTATGTTATAAAAAATTAGAATATTATTTTTAATTAAATTTTTTACTAATTTTGAAATTAGGTATGAGTAGAGTTGATGTTTCTGCTTCAAAAAATGTTATAGATTCTACAGAAAAATTCATCACTGATCAGGTATTATTATTTCTACTGATGATTCGTCACCGATTAAATTTTTATTAAAGGGATATAGTTAATGTTTTATTTGAAACGTATTTTGTATGTATTTTCCTCTCGAGAAGCTGTATTTGAATGGACAAAAATCATTGGAAGACAAAATGAAATTTTAATTGTTACCATTCGATCAGATAAAACAACCGGAATTAGGGGAAGAAAAGACAAATTGATTTTGGGATGCGAAAGAGGTGGAAGATATAAATCAGAAACAAAATCATCAGTAACTTGCTCTCATAAGGAAAACTGTCTATTTACTCTCAGATGTGTACCATTAAGTGGCGGTGACGGATGAAAAATTAATGTTCGTTGTGGGACACACAATCATGAATTACTTGATTCTGTAACCAGTCATTCTTATTTGGGGCGTTTAAACGAAGAAAAGAGGAAATTTGTCAATGATATGACAAAATATAAGCTTGCACCCAGATTCATTCTAAATGCTTTGAAAGTGAGAAATAAAGCAATTGAAAAATAATCTTAATTATATCTTAAGTATAATTGAAAAATAATAGTTAATTCTATCTAAGGGTATCTAAGACACCAATTGTTTTGAAACAAAAATAAAACGACAAAATAACCAAATATGTGAAATGGGGGTGTACTGAAAATATTACCAATCATTGTCGACAGAAAAAATAGCAATAGCAATGCGTTGTTCTAAACTAAGATTGCATTACATAATTATCAGAAAGAATGCCTGTCTCATTCATACCATATATGTCATCCCCACTTGAATGATATTGGTGTGAGGTACTTTCATATTTGCAGTACCACCTCTGCAATTCTTTCTTAGAAATGCATAGAAATAGTTTATCACCAATTTCTTAAAGAAAAAAGAGTTCTTCTTTGCCCTCACATCTCCATGTCCAAGCAAATAGGTGAATCCTGAATCCGTTGCTTCTCTAAGAGCCGAAAGCTCGTATTCGAGACTAGGATCTTCGTCCGATGACATGTAACTAGACGGTAGTGTCAATGCAACGTCATGGGAGGTAGAAGTTTGTGTTTTTTCCAAACTCTGACCATGCATTAGTGGAATCCTAAGCTCTTCTACTGCAGTACTGTCCGGAAGATCAGAACTTCTTGCATCCACCGAGACACTGTCTGGGTCGTCGTTTAAGGTTCCCTCCAACTCCAATGCAGCTTCTTGTGCTTCCCTTCTCAAGAATTTCTCAAGACTTTCGATAAGAAGTTTCTCGAATGCATGGTGATCTTCCTTCCTAACATCTTTGTAACCGTACCTTGCAACGCAGCGGAACATATGGTAATCTTTCGGACAAACTCTTCGGAATAGAAATCTTTCTTCTTGAGGAACCACAGGAATCGGGACATATTTAATGCAGACAAAAACTATGGTAGAGTGAAGAGCTGGAAGGCTTAGCAAGAACTGTAGCAAAATGGAGGGAACACCCTGGACAAGTTCATTATATAGCAACCCTATCCCTGGCACTCTTACCGTTCCGAGATTTGAGCCGAGATCAAGCATTAAGTCCATTGAAATTTTTTCTCTGACTTCCCTTCGGTACTTCAATACACTGCCGTAGTTCCACGTGTACATCACGGAGAGGAAGAACGTAGCAAAGGCGAGTGGAAGCCAGCCGCCCTCGAAGATTTTCGATAGGACAGAAGACATGTAGATGAGCTCCACCGAACCAAATACAAGTAGGAAAGATAATGCTAAAAACAAGTTAGTCTGCCAAATTAAAAGCATTACAAGTGTCACCAAGGTTGTGCTAACCATCATGACACCAACTTCAGCTATGCCTGCAATGCAACAATGAAATGAATAACATTAGTGAAATATATAATTCAAATGGTGTTTCAGGATAAGGCATGCATACTGTGTTATATCAAACTATTTGGCTTCTTCTTGTGGTACGTTAACTTTTTAGGATTAAAGAACATGAACTATTTGTTAAGTACTTGGCTGTTGGCACCTATGAAGCACTGATATAGACATTGACACTGATACTGACACTGACATGTGTCGGACACCAAATACACCTTCAATTGAAGTGTCAGTGTTACATAGGTTGGCAGTGTCAAAGATATAATAAAAGTTCATAAAACCATAATTCCCATTATTGAAGTGAACTTCTGAACTTATGCAACATATAAAATGGGCATCTAGGCACAGACAAATAAACTGGTTTCTAGTTAAAATTTACAAGATAAATACTCAAGGCATATACTGTTTAATTGATAAGTTGCATGATTTTCTTAACATTACCAAATTGAAACCATGGACATGAAACATATATGCATATCCAGAATATAGAAACAATGTGAAAACTTGAGATGGTGGAAACTTTACCATATGCATTTGCAATATCAGTAGTGCTTTTGAAGATGGAAACGACAACAATGCACATGATCATCAGAAACCAATTTATCACAGGAATGTAAATTTGACCCATGAACTTTCTTGAGGTATGAATTATCTTGAGCCTGGGGAAGCATCCCAAAGCCATCGATTGCTTAACGCATGAAAATGTAGCAGATATCATTGCTTGGCTGGCAATCATAGCACCAAGTGTGGCTATAACAAACACTGGCCAGAAGAGACTCTCTGTTTGACACAAAGCACAAACAAAACAGCAGGACCCAAAATGATTAATATACATAACAAAGGCTTCTTAGTATAGTTTTCAGAACTTTGGTTTGTATGTTTATAAACACAATATCACCTGGAACAGATTTGTAGAATACGCTTGAATAATAAGCGGGGTTTTTCATCAGAAAAGCAGCTTGCCCCATATAAGCAAGGAGGAGACATGGAAATACCACACAAGTGAAAGCAATCTGTATAAGATATTGTATAAGAGATTTAACGAAGTACATATTAATAATTAAAGAACTTTTAATACAAATTATGTACTGTTTGGATAAATAGTTTAATTAGACGTTTAGAGCATAAGCGTTTAGCATATAAATGTTTTTGTATAAGCTATTTTTATAACATAAGATAAAATAAAGTCAAACTATTTCCATATACGCTATAAATTATTCTCATAAGCTATCTTGGAGAGCTCATCGGAATTAACTATAAACAACCTATAGACATGTCATGAAGTATTTTCATAAGTTGTTCTATATAGTCTCACAAGTACGTAAGATAAACACAAATAAATCAGTCCAAGTAGACCCATAATGGTTTACTTTTCAAGAAGAAATAATTTGAGAACTCACAAACCTGTATCGCTGGTACAGAAAAATGTCCTAAATCTGCAAACATTGCTTCTGCACCTGTAGGAGAATGTACACCAAAGATGTGAATTTTCTGAATCCATGTCTTACAAGAGTGTTTCTATGCATTAATTAAAAATATCTCATTTAGGTGGACAAGAACACACCGGTTATGTTTTGAATGGTTGAAATAAGTTATAGGTCATATAAATTTGTGACATTTTCAAGATCATGTCAATCGCTTCTATTGGTTCTTGCATGCAACAAAAACCAATAGAAAAACATGTTGATTAACAATTCTAGAAATGGCTCCCAATTTTAAACTTCAAAAGCATCTAAGAAATGAGTAAGGAAGAAAATGTGATGTTCATAGCATAAAAAAGAAGACTACATCGCTATGTTGACAGCAAGATATACCAAATATTCCGGCAGTCAATCACGGTGCTTATAGATTGAAGCCCAGAAAATGAGAAACAGGTTTACCTGTAATGCATAGAACACAACCACCAAGAGCTGACCATGCACTTTTGCCATTATTCTTGAAGAAATAAAAGATATATGCCGGGTTGAATGCTCTCAAAACAGTAATATCGTATTTAAGGATATTATATATTCCAATAGAACCCAGAGAAAAGAACCATAAAGCAAGTACAGGGGCAAACATGAAACCCACTTTACCGGTACCAAACTGTTGAATGCTGAACAAAGCCACGAGGACTACAATAGATACACCAACTACTTCACCTGCAAGTATAAAACATGAATAACATATCTAAGCTTTGTTGTGCAAGAGAATAATTTGTCAAATTAGTTTCCAAAGTTCTGTACCATAAGTAAATGCCAAAATTCTCAACAGCACCTAAATACAAACAGTTGATAGTTAAAATAAAACATTTAGAAGGCCAAACTAACAGAGAAGTAAAAAGTTTACTTTTCTTTCTGAAAAAGAATTAAGAGAAATGATGTTAACTTGGTGTTTTATAGTAGAATCATCAGCCATAACATAATCGACCTACTATGTCAAAGTACATCATGCTAGTATAGAGTTCTTGCAGGGATTCTGATCTCAAGGAAATAGTCAAAGAAAAAAATGATTGATTAGTGTTGTTAAATACTGGCTATAGCAACACTATAGTATAGCGGAGTTTGAACAACCCCCTATTGTTCCGCGATATGCTATTTAGTATAAAATATTGTCAAATAGTGGCTATAGGGGTGCTATAGCATTATTGTATAGCAGAATTTGAACAAACTATTATTTTCTGTGATTGGCAACAGTTTGATTGATATCTTGAAATCTTCTGTTTGAATAATAATCATGTAGTGTGGTTGAACCAATTCTTATCAAAAGACTGCAAGTTTTTCTCCATCGATATTTGGACACTTTGATCATGAAGTTATGCCTTCCTTGAAAAAGTCAAGCAGACACCATCTTTGCTTATGTTATATGTCTACAATGTCGTTTCTTCATCCAGAAAAAAAACTGAAATTCTTAGAAAGAAAAGGAAATTATACATACCTGTACCAAATCCATTTACTTGATCCTGTAGACCACTTATGGCAGACATCACTGCAACAAAGAAGCACCATGGTTATATTTAAGGTACACAAAAAGCTATTTTTTTCTGTAACATCTGACTTGTACAAAATGATAAGCGAATTTTAAAATCTTTAAAATGTACATGGTTTGTTATCTGAAATGGATAGCAGAAGCAAAGTCTTAATTGAACCAGTTCAACAGAATCTAGTTAGTCTATTAGATTTATTGTGAGTGCTACAATTGGTATGACTATTGACTAGTTTAGCTCAGAGATATATACTTGTGATCAAACTTCAAGCCAGCATAGATCACATGAGAAAACCGAAAACTTAAAACAGAATTTCTTGCTTGCTAAGTACCTGATATCGCCGGAGTTAGAATACCATCTCCAATAATCATGGAAGTTCCTATAAGAACCAACACTAACAACGCGTTTCTCAAAAAGGATGTCCTTTCCAAAGTCTCCTTTATTTTTAAAGCCCTTTCGAGTTCCGGAGTAGGAAGTTTGAGCTTAAAACTAGAGATTTGTTCATCAGCTTGTTGCCGATTTGGAAGCAGATTCACATTTGCATACCTACAAATCAACGAGTAAAGCGCAAATGTTCCTCCTACAGTTGCACAATTATTAACATATAAAAAACATGATTTTACGATATGCCTGAAATGAACCAAACCGAAGTACATAACTCTGATTGTGAAAATGAATATGTTACAGTGTTACCTTCTCCATTATCATTAGCTTTGAGAACTATGAAAACATACTTCGCTAATGGAATAAGTGCTATTGTGTACATTACTAACGATAATGCGCCCAAGACATCGTCATCTGATCCAATAGGAACCTTGCTGAAGACATCAGCAAAAACATATAGAGGACTTGTTCCCATGTCACCATATACCACACCAAGAGTTTGAAATGCCATTGCAATGGTAGGCAAAAGGGAAAGGTCCTGATTCACATAAGCACAAACTTTTTTAAAGACTGAGATAGCAATATATTTCTTACTAGTTTGAAGCACTGACACAAACAAATACACCAAACATAACATCTAGACTCGTAATAGTTTGAGAAAATGTAAGTGCTTGAATACATATGTCAGTGTCTATTTTGTCACACATTAAATTTGAAGTGTCGGTGTTATATACAACTCATTAGTAATGGTGCAAATACAAATCTTATATGCACTTAGTACTATAACAACAACAATGCTTTATCCGACTATGTGAGGTCAGCTACATGAATCGAATGATGCTGTGACACTCTATCATGGATCATATCTTTATCCAAAACCAGTGTTTGCTAAAATAACCAATTCAATAAAATTATAACACACAAAACATTAATTTTTAGGACCACAAAGTAGGCGAATCTAAAATTTCAGGAACAAAATCTAAAAAGAGAAAACACAAAGATTAAAGCCTAATTGAGTCCATATTACATAGACCAAAAACACTACTAATCCAATAAAGAAACAAAATCTAAATTACTAAAGGTATATATATAGCCAATAATTTTTTTGTCACAAAAATTATAAAAAGAAATAATATAAAAAACATACCTTTGAGTGTTGATCATGACTAGCAGCAATCTGCATAGCTTGAACATCAAAAGAATCAACCCTTTTAGGTTTCTTAATTAACCTCCTCCTCATTGAATTTGAACCATACCCTTCTCTTCCACCATCACTTCCATGAATATCATTCTTATTAGACCATGGAGGAGCTTCATCCCAGTCAACTTCACTTCCATCAACCCACCTAGATTCACTACTCCCACCATCACTACTACTCTTGCTTCTCCCCCCCAACAACCTCACACTGCTGCTGCTCTCTTCAATCCTATCCAACTTCATTGATCTTCCTTAAAACCAACACCAACAACCAGAAATTAATAAAAAAATCCAGTTGTGAAATTGATTCAGCTTTTGAAAGTATGAAACTTTATCAACAAATTTTGATGGTTTTTGAGATAAAAGTTCATCCCTTTTTGTGAAGAAAATTGACCATTAATGTTTGAAGTTGAGAAGATAGTGAAGTTTTGGTGCCACGATTGATACATTCCAAACACAGAATATATAATATATTCATGTGTCCAATGGGGATTTTTCTTTTTTCAACAAAAACAAACAGCAATAATGGAGGATAAAAAGGATGTTGGAATCCTAATTCAAATAAATTGTTTAAAAACTCAATAATTTATTGTAAATTTATTATCATTTTATTTATAGATTAAAAAAGTAAGAACTCGTTTGTATATACTTACAAATCAAAACATATTAGTTAAATTTGAAGAAAAAATTGGTAATTTTTTACTTTTGAAAAAAAACGGTACTTTGAATACGTGATTATTACCAATTTATTACCAGAATCTCTTCTTGTTGTATTGCATCATGAATAGATAAAACGAATAAAAATATTATTATCTTTATC
>JBBPBR010000007.1:20744167-20775318 GCA_037974775.1 Cicer pinnatifidum | reverse complement strand
ATACACACACAAACGTTTGAACAAAATAATCCGATCTCTAAAAAAGTGGTCACAAATTTAAATCTCATTCAAGAATATAATTTTATCAAATTTTTTAGGTATAGTTCTATCTAAATTTTTAAGAGGACTTTTCATAAAAACAATTAAGAGAAAACTTAAAAACAAATAACCAATTTGGGTGTTTTTAATATCAACCCATAAAAAAGCTTCAAATGTGAACCCATACATATTTTAGTAAAATAGTTAATTTGGTAGCAACCAAAAAAGAAGATATGAAATATATATATATATATATATATCTAGTTTTTTTAATTAAAATTTACTAAAAAATGTAAAGATTTACCTTTGATTGTTTTTTAGAGAGCTATTATTAAATACATCAGATTAATTTATATACACCATTAATGTTGTCTGAACAAAATTCTACAATGACATCAAAATTTATTTAAAATTAGTTGTGTCACCATTAAGGGTGGAAATAGGTTGAGTCGAGCTAGACTTTGCTAGGTATGAGCCTGACATTTCAAAAAATTCAAGGTCTAAGCTCGACATGTGTACTGTCATATACTTATTTTTTATGCATGAGTCTGACCTTGATAGAAGTGGTATGTTAGTCTACTTAAAAGCTTATTTTATTTTAACATTTTTGAATAAGTAATTAAATATATCTTTAAATAGATTAACGAGTTAATATATCAATGAAATTAAGTTTTACTTTGATATTTAACATCACATTTTAAAGTATATGACTTTATATACATTATACTTAAATTATATTTTATAATAATACATTTAAATATGTCAAAGACTAAATGAGGTTAATATGGTGTTTCTCATATTTAATTTTATGCCAATTATTATTGATATTTGAAATTGTATTTTTTGTTTAGCCATTTATCTACACATATGAGGGAAAATATTCTACATTATGGAGATACTTTTCTCTGGTTTTTTCCCAACAAAGTAGTATCTAGAGCTCCATTATTTGATTTGTGCATTTAAATGAAGGAGAAAAATAAAGATCCGAATATGATTAAACTCAACTCTTCTAATTATACAGTTTGAAAGACTCTCATGAAAGACATGTTATAGAATAAATATTTGTATGATCTTATTGAGGGTGACACTGTTAAACCCAAAGATAAATCTGACGTTGACGAGAAGAAGATGAATAGAAAGACAGTGGCGTTGATCAGACAATGGTTGGATCTTAGTGTATATCCACATGTTGAAACTGAAATAGATGCTAATAAAAAGTGGGAAAAATTAAAAAAGCCGTATGAACGAAAGAATGTGCAAAATAAAGTATTCTTGATTAGGAAGCTGGTGAATATGAAATACAAAGATGGGGATTCGCTGGTAAAGCATATGAGTATTTTCCAGAATATAAAATAAAAATGAAAATCTTGTTGAACCCGATACCCATCCTAGCACGTCCCGTCCAAGAGCACCACCCTAGAAGAAGCTAAAAGAAGCGTTGTTATTTTTCAGTGCATTGTCTGATAATTAGGAGGTCATTGTTGTGACGTTGACCAATTCAGCTCCAAGTGGAAAGTTGAAAATGTCAATAGTTAAAGAGAACATGTTGAATGAAGAAGCTCGAAGAAAAGAACGACATTAGTTACAGAGTCACAGAGGAAAAGTCAATCTTCCATAGATACGACAACTCTGAAAGTCATAACAAGTTAAGAAAAAAGTCGATGACTAGAAAAGAAGTGATATGTTATCATTGGCAAAGCGGGTCACATGAAAAAAATTGCAAGTTCCTTAAGAGAGATCAATCAAGGGAAAAAGATAAAGATAAAGATAAGAAAAATGATAAAGATACAAAAATTGTTGCATCTGTTAATAATGTCTACATTATTTGTGATGATAATTTCATAAACCTTGCATGTCAGGATTCAACTTGGATTATTGATTCGAGTGCCTCATATCATGTTACTCCTAGGCATGATTTCTTTTTATCTTACAATGTTGGTGATTTTGGCATAGTAAAAATGGGAGATGAAGGAGTATGTAAATTATCGGTATGAGAAATGTTTGGGATGAAACTAGGATTGGTTGCAAGCTTCAATTGAAGAATGTTAGACATGTTCTTGATATTCATCTCAATTTGATTTCGGTGAAAGCCTTAGATATAGAGGGTTATCACACTTACTTTGATGGTGGTGGTATATGTAAAATCACCAAAGAGTCCTAGTGGTTGCAAAGGAGCAAAGTTTCACTTCTCTCTATAGGATGCCTACGAAGCTATGCAAGGAAGAAGTGAATACAATTAAAGACGTCTCTTCTGATTTATGGCATATGCACCTTGGTCACTTGAGTGAGAAAGTACTCAACACACTTGCGAATAAAATTTTTCTTCTTGTGAAAGATACGTCTCTAAAAACTTGCACTCATCATTTTGCTTGAAAATAACATAAAGTTTCTTTTCATAATACTAGTCCTCATAAAAGGTAAAATATCCTTGATTTAGCTCATACTGATGTTTGTATGAGGGATAGTAAATCTCTTGGTGGTGCATCATATTTTGTCTTCAAGCATTTTCATGCAAGTGTTGAAAGAGAAAAGGGAAGGAAATTGAAATTTATTCAATTAGATAATTGTGGTGAATATAGAGGTCCGTTTGAAGAGTATTGTAGAGAACATGGAATCAAGATTGAGAAAATAGTTCCAAAGATACCTCAGCATAATGGTTTTGCAGAGAGAATGAATTGTACAATTAATGACATAATCAGATGTATGCTCTCTCATGCAAAATTATCGAAGTCCTTTTGAGGTGAAGCAATAAAAGTTGTAGTGGATTTGATCAATATTTCTCCTTCTATTCAACTTGATGGTGATGTTCCAAATAGAGTGTGGACAGGGAAAGATGTCTCTTATCGTCATTTGAGAGTTTTTGGTTGCAGATGTTTTGTTCACATTCCAAAAGATGAAAGGTCTAAGCTTGATAGTAAATTCAAACAATGTGTATTCGTCAGTTATGGTGATGAAGAATTTGGTTATAGATTATGGGATTTGGTTGACAAGAAAACTATCAGAAGCTAAGATGTGATATTTCTTGAAGACCAAACTATTGAAGATTTTGATGAAGCTGAGAAACATAAATCAAATTCCAGAAGTTACATCGATGTTGGGCCTAAGCCTCCTGCATAAACTTTTGTCGATGGGGGAGATATACAGGTAGATGATGAGAATGTAACTGATGATCATGTACCTCACCATGATGAGCAGGTTCTAACTGAGCCACCAGTCGAATTTGAATTGAGAATATCTACTAGAGAACGTCAACATTCTCAAAGATATCCTCCACATGAGTATGTGATGATAAATGATATTGGAGAGTAGGAGTACTATCAATAAGCTATTACAAATGTTGATAAAGAAAATTGGTTGAAGGCCATGCAAGAAGAGATGAATCCCTTGCATGAGAATCACACATTTGATTTGGTAAAATTGCCTAAGGGTAGAAAAACACTCAAGAACAAATGGGTATACAAGATAAAGGCAGAAAAGAATAGTTCTCAATCAAGATACAAATCAAGATTAGTTGTGAAAGGTTTTAATTAGACAAAAAGTATTGATTTTGATGAAAGTTTTTCACCTATGGTGAAGATGTCCTCTATTCGAGTTGTGCTTGGGTTAGTAGCTAGTTTGAACTTAGAAGTTGAACAACTTGAAAGTGAAAATTGCATTTCTTCATGGTGATTTGGAGGAAGAGATCTATATGGAGCAACCAAAGCGTTTCGAAGTCAAAGGTAAAGAGCAACTTGTGTGTAAATTAAAGAAAAACTTGTATGGGCTCAAGCAAGCACCTCAAAAATGGTACAAGAAATTTGATTCTTTTATGAAGAAACATGGGTACGGTAAAACTAATTTTGACCATTGTGTGTTTGTCAAAACATTATCTGATGGTGATTATATTATTCTCTTGTTATATATGGATGACATGTTGATTGTTGGTCATGACGCTAAGAAGATTAATCTCTAACGAAATATTTGAACAAGTCTTTGGCAATGAAAGACTTGGGTCCTGCAAAACAAATTTTGAGCATGAGAATTACTTGTGATAGAAAGAATAATAAATTGTGGTTGTCTTAATACAATTACATTAAGAAAGTGTTAGAAATGTTCAACATGAGTAATTACAAACCTATTAGTACTCCACTTACTACTCATTTTAAATTGAATTATGATCAATGTCCTATTAGTGAGAATGAAAAAGAAGAGATGAAGAAGGTTCCTTACGCATCCACAGTTGGTAGTTTGATTATGCTATGGTATGCACAAGGCCATATATTACTCATATAGTTGGAGTTGTTAATCGGCTTTTCTCTAATCCTAGTAAAGATGTAACACCCCAATATTTTCGTATTACTTATGCAGTGTGTGCGAGTCTTTTTAGTAATTGTCATGATTTATTATTTAATTAATAATTGTTATATGTTTAAATAAATAAAAATTATCACACTCAATTTTACCTGAATAATTATAACATTTATTTTAATTTAGTTGTTTTGACGTGACAATTACATGGAGACGATTTATGACATGATTATTTCCTAAATGGACTATTGTGCCTTTTGTTTATTGGATTAATTTCAATAATCATGAAATTGATGTGTTAGATATGTTTGTTTTAGTTTGTTATGTGTGACCTGCAGTGATATTCTTATCTTGCTTGATTTATTTTAGTTGATAAAATATTAGTTGAATTATTTAATTAAATTAGAATTTATAGAAGTTATAGTATTTGTTAGTTTTATTTTCAACCAAATAAGTATTCATTTTAGAAGATAGTAGAGTTAGTGAAATTCAGCTATCATGTATAAGTGTTTTGAAAATATTTTTGGTCCATTCATCTTTAGTATAAAAAAAATAGTGACTTGATTCATTCTTTTACTCTCTTTCATGAAAAAATTTTATAACAATTCATGGTGTTGTCTTGGTATAATGTAACTTTATGTCCTTGTCTCAATCAATTAAGAGATGAGATAATGTACATTTCATCGTTCTTGACACCATGAACCCACTTCTCTCTCCTCCTTAACGCTGTTTATTTATTTTTAAAATAAAGATTATAAATTTAATTATGAGTTATTTTGTGCAATTAAGTGAGGACAACAAAAAAACCATTCTCCTTTTTTATACCTTATGCATTCATGTCTGTTAAACCAAAATTGTGATTTTATTTTAATTCTCTACAAAACTAATTTTATGCAATTTTTGGTTTTGTAACTATTAGATAAAAAATTAAAAGGTTGATGTGACATCTCTAATTTATTTATTTAATTAAAATAGATGGTGTGACACCCTGCAATATAACAATATACGGTGAACTCTACTAGTTAATCCTAATTAATTCATACACATGATTTTAATTGGTTTTGTAACAACCGAATAAAATTAAAGAAATAATAACTATTGATAGCATAATTTTGGAATTAAGTGTACTTCAATTTTAGACAAGAAATTAATGGTAGTATTGCAACGTAAATAGCTATTGAAACCCCCTTAATTTAACAATCTCACGATGTTCATACATTTTCCATTAGACCTTTTTGTTGTCACACCTATTTATCATTAGTACACTCTCAAATTAATTTTCTAAGTCGTAAATCTCAATACCTATCCGTGCTGAACTCATCCTTATCTCATGAACTATTTCTCGCGTAAATTTAGAGGTGTTAAGAAAGAAAACACCTAAGTTAAGGATTTTTCCCATGCAAAGTTAGGCTAGATATTAAATTAATAATTTGTAATATATTGATATATGTCTTGATGTCTTAAAAGAAAAATGCTTTTTTGTTTGCCTTAAAGAATTTTACTATAATGTTTTGTTTTTATGAGTCATATGTTTTCCTTGATAAACTTAATTATAAAATTTTAATTTTTATTATTCTAACATGAGTAATATGCTTGTTATCATATATGTGATGCAAAGTTTCTATTTTTGTATTGTCTAGGTGTACTTAATTATAAAGTTATGATTTTTATTATGATTTCATAAGTAATATATTTGTTAGGATGTTGTTAATTTAAATTTTTGATTTTTGGGCTATTTCATTTCAAAGTTTTGATTTTTATGAAATCTATATGAGTCTTGGGGGAATTGATGAAAAGTTTTAATTTTTAATTGTGATAACATGATTAAGTTGATTTTTGTGATGTGTTTAGTGGTGAATGATGAGTTGTATGCCTAAATGAATAATAATGGAGACGTTTTTATATTAGAAGAAATAAAGTTTATAGTTGTATGTGTTATTCGTTATTTCAGTTTGATGTCTATTAATAACATGTCATTAGATCCAAATTTTATAGTTTATAAAAGAAAAGTTGTGACTCTAAGATATTTATTTACGTGTTTGTGTGTCATATATTTGGGACAACAAAATTAGTGATTCTTGATTTTAAGCACCCATGAGAATAAAACTTTGATGCCATATGTGATTAAAATTTAATCTTGAATATTTTATTTTAGGTACTAATGATCTCAAAAATTTGCTTGAATGATGTTTATTGGGTGCAAGCACGTGTAAAAATGAGATTTTTACTTAAAAATAATATTTTGTATTAATAAATTTTTTGTGGTACATTGTAAAGTTATTTACTCTTCTTCATTAACTTTAAATAGAATTATTCATTAACTTTAAATAGAAATACGGAAGTGAATTTTCATTCGCTAGTAAATAATTGTGTCGTCATTAATTTAAGTCAACCTTGTTTCTTTTGAATTTCACCTAAAGAGAATTTATTTTATTTTGGAGCATAAATGATTATCAATCTAACAACTAGAAGACTAACTTTGCAAATAAATAAATAATAATATTTTAGTAAACTGCATTACGTTCTTTTATAAAAATAAAATATATATTAAGTCATTTTCTGACGCATCTTCAATTTATTACATGATGAACTACTCCTAAAAAATTTTATAGTTGTTTCTAAATAAAAACAAATATTTTTCAATAATGCTTTGGATAAAAAATATGGGGCGTTACATGTTTGTCAAGAAATTCTCTGATGGTGATTATATTATTCTCTTGTTATATGTGAATGACATGTTGATTGTTGGTCATGATGCAAAAGGTTCAATCTCTAAGCTAAAGTTTCGAACATGAAGTCGGGTCCTGCAAAGTAAATTTTGAGTATGAGAATTACTCGTAATAGGAAGAATAATAAGTTGTGGTTGTCTTAATACAATTACATTGAGAAAGTGTTAGAAAAGGTTCAACTTGAGCAATTGTAAACCTGTTAGTAGTTTACTTGCTATTTATTTTAAATTGAATTCTGATCAATGTCCTATAAGTAAGAATGACAAAGAAGATATGAAGATGGTTCCTTATGCATCCACAATTGGTAGTTTGATTATGATATGGTATGCACAAGGCCATATATTGCTCATGAAGTTGGAATAATTAGTCAGTTTCTCTCTAATTCTTGTAAAGATCATTGGCAAGCAGTGAAGTGGATTGCCAAATACCTCAAAGGCACTTCCAAAGTGTGTTTATGTTATGGAAATGGTGAACATGTGTAGGATGACTACATAGACGCAAATATAGCATGTCATCTTGATTCTAGAAAATCTACTTCTGGTTATATGATGACGTTTGCAGGGGGAGCTGTGTCTTAGCAATCATGATTACCAAAGTGTGTTGCTTTATCCAATATTGAAGTTGAGTACATTGTAGCAACTGAAGCTTCCAAAGAACTCTTGTGGATGAAGAAATTCCTACACGATTTAAGCCTCAAGCAAGACAAGTTTGTATTATTCTACCACAATCAGAGTGCGATCCATCTTAGCAATAATCCCACTTTTCATGCAAAGTCGAAGCATATTAAGAATACGTTCAATCTCATACATTTGTTCTATTACTAATTTATTATCAATCATTTCATAATTATTAAAGTGAGAAACAAGAAACTTCTTACTTGTAGTGTCTTCTTACATGTATCTTGACTCTAATCTCTCCCATAGTTCTTTTGGAGAAATGCTACTTTGATATATCGAACAAGGAGTTAGACATACCGTTGAGAATATGGCCCATGCATATATAGTCATAATTGTCCCACTTCTAACTTTCTCTTGTTTCTGCTAATGTTTCCACTTCCTTCTCTAGTGGTCTTGCGGTGGTTATAACATACACCACTTTCAAAATTGTAAGAAGAAATTTCATCTTTTTTTGCCAACGGATAAAGTTTCCTCCATCTAATTTCTCCAAGTTCACAAAATTAGAAGTCACTTATTTGAGTGATGCAAACATTGATTGAAAATAAAATTGAACCTAAAGATTGTGGGATCTATTGGTGTCAATTGATGCATGACTTTAATAATGAAGTTGTTGATGAAGATTATATGTAGCAAATTTCAAAGCGTGTTGTTACACTAGCCTTTAGGTTCGATTCACCCCCATCAATCAGATGCAAATGAGATGAACAGTGAATCTCCTTCAGGGTACTTTGGAAAACCTTGATGTGATTCGCACTAACACACCAAGAGTATCTTTCAGTAGTATGTTACAAAAGAATGTTTTATATACTTCACTCGTGCATTAAAGAAGAATATGATGACTTATAATATAAAATAGATGAGACAAAGTGGATAGCAATGACCAAAATTTCATTTTTCATTATGTCCAAAATGACATTATTTATAGAAAAACAATGTCACTTGAGAAAGATGTACAACCCTTGGTTCTGCCATTCAATTTGTGAAAGAGTATATACAGATAAATTTCATATATTGATTGAATAGTTGCAACAGTCTGATGATTGATTGATGCCTCTTTCTCGAGCATGAATCGAGTTCAAATCTTTCATTTTCATTACACATAAGAAACACAACCACTGAACCAACAATTATATCGTGTTAATTAAAATCATTGATACATAAATATATTCACCATTATTTTAGAAATATCTTACAATATTTAATCTTGATCATGAGAAAATGCATTAAAAGTTTCACATTAAATAAAATAAAGATGTACAATATATTTTTAAGTGGAGTCATTCTCTATCTTACTAATTGATTTTGTAAAGATTAAACTATATTCAATTCAAATTCTAAAATAATTGTTAGTTCACTAAAAATATCACACATATAAATTATTACGATATGTTAGACAATTAAAAATTCTTACAAAGTATGATAATTAAACCAAAAAATAAATTCTCACTTTTTTAAAATATAAAACACAAGCACTTTTTTGGGTCAAAAAACAAAATAATTAAAATGTTTTTTGTATATAGTATTGTAAGCAATTGTTGGAAGATATATAGTAAGTAATAAAATAGATTCAAGATATTATTCTTCCTTTCCTTTCCATGTGGGAAGTCTCTACAATTTTCTTTTATTTTATGTTTTTATATTTATTTGTTTATATTGGTAGATTTCATTAGTATTTTTTATTTATTTTTTGACGTGGATAATGAAAAAGTATACTTAGAGATATCCGGATGACATGACAATGATTATAACTCACATGTTACATGGAAAAAAAATATTATGTTGATGGCCGAAAACTTAAACGATTCACATAAAAAATCTTTTAAAATTTATTATAAAAAAAATCTTTTAAAATTATAAATTTATATTAAAAGAATATCATTTTTTATTCATATAAATAATACTCAATCTTGTGTAATTTAGAACTTTTATTTTTGAAGTAATTTACTTTAAAATAAACAATTCACTTTAGAGAATGAAGTAAATAATATCGATTATTGCTGAACAAATTAATAATTAATATTATTTGACATGGACGATTAATCATAAATGTTTATATTATCAATCATTGATTTCTTCACTTTATCAATTAAACACTTAAGATGAATAAAATTTAATAGACTCAAGTAATTGAGTAAATTCTAGTAGTTAATGAACTTTAGTGAAATATGAGTCATTCGAATAAACATCATAGTTTAAATTCTGTTAGAATAATCTTTTACCAAAATTTACCCGTTTCTCAACCAAACTCTAAATTATTAAATTTTTTTGCTTGGAATTGAACGGTTAAGGCAAAAAGAAAATAAATATGCTTTAAAAAAAAAAGACAACTTTAACCGTTTTAATCCGACCGACAATAATTTATTTAAAAGTAGGATGAGACAACACATATAAACTTAGATAGATGAATTGAAACTCTTACCTTACCCTTAAAAAAGTTGGCAAATTAAATATATTGGACTTTAAATGGGGTGATCCATCAAAACTAACAATCCAAAATTAGACTATTAAAATTTAATAATTAATACATTGTTGGAAACAACTTCACACACTAACAAGTGGTATCGAGAGCAAGGTTTTGATCCCAAAGAATGACAAACACGAGTGAAGTGTGAGGATCAAATACGAGTGTAGTGAGGATGGGTTCAAGTGCAAACAATGAAAATTTTCTAGTGCACATGCCATATTTTGATGGAAAAGATTGGGATAGATGGAGAGTGCAAATTCGAGCATTATTTGGATTTTAAAAAGTGTTGGAAATTATAGAAAAAGGTTTAGAAGATTTGGGAGCCAATCCAATAGATGAGCAGAACTTGAATTTTAAAGAAAACAAGAAAAAAGATTGCAAGGCCACCTTCATCATTCATCGGTGCCTTGACACAACCAACTTTGACAAAAAAAATTTATGCAAGAAGTGCAAAAGAAGTATCGAACATTTTGGAGAAGTGTTATTCTGGAGGAACCAAGGTCAAGATAGTGAAATTGCAGACATTACAAAAACAGTTCGAATTATTGCAGATGGAGGAACAAGATAAGGTTTAAGATTTGATTTCAAGATTGAGGAGTATCACAAATCAGATGGCTAGTTGTGGTGAGAAGCTTACTGAATAGAAACTATGTGAACAAATATTGAGATATTTACGTCCCAGGTTCAATTATATTGTGTGTGCGATTAAAGAATCTAGAGACATTCCTGCATCGAGTCTTGAAGAGTTGTAGGGAACTCTAGAAGCAAGAGAGTTGAGAATGGATGAAACGAGTGGGGGAAATTATGGGCATCAGTAGCATATGCCAACAAGAAAGGAGACCAATAAAAGAAATGGAGGAAAAATAAATTCAAGAAACCTGAAGATAAGTCTGAATCTTCATCAAAATGAGGAAATTCAAGTGGTAAATCAAAAGGAAAATCAAGAAACTTTGACAAAAAGAAGGTGCAATATTACAAATGTGAGAAGTTTGGACATTTTATAGATGAATGTTAGGCTGACAAAGGAAGGAAACAAAAGAAGAAAAAAGATGAAGCATGTGCTGCTCAAGAATGTTCTTCGTTAGACTCAAAAACAGTCTTGTTGTTGGCAACCACAAACGGAGAACGTTCTCTGTTTTCAATCACAAATGGATAACATTCTCCATTCTCTGACACAATTTTGTTAATGGCTACCACAAATGAAGAACATTCTTCATCCCATGTATGGTTCTTCGATATTGGTTGTTCCAATCACATGACTAGTCATAAAGAATAGCTAATAGATATTGATACATCAAGAAGGATCAAGATCAGGTTTGCTGATGATAGAACCTTGGAAGCTGCAACATGGTGATTAAGAGAAGAAATGAGAAGACAATGATGATTGAAATTGCACTGTATGTGCCAGGACTAAAGAGCAATTTGCTGAGCATTGGGAAGTTGATTCAAAAAGGATTTCAGGTGATCATGAAGAATAATGCCTAAGAAATGTATGATGGGCAGAAGAAGATGATACTCAAGGCCCCTCTTTCAAAGAACATAACATTTGTCATCAACATACAAGTTGTTGATATTCAATGTTTGAAGGCAGCAAACTCAATTGATGAAAATTGGTTGTGGCATTCAAGATTTGGCCATCTTAACTTCAGAAGCTTGCAGCAGCTAGGAGTCAAGAAGATGGTGAGTGGAATTCCTATGATTGATGTCCCTGAGAAGGTGTGTGAAATATGTATGGCATGTAAACAATCAAGAAATTTCTTTCAATCACAAGTGCAAGCAAGAACAAAGAATGTTCTTGGGGTGATTCATAATTACATATGTGGACCATTTGAAGTGCCATCATTAGGACGTAATAAGTAATTCATAACTTTTGTTGCTGAATTTAGTAGAATGTTGTGGATTTATTTTATTAAAACCAAAGATGAAGCATTAGAGACATTAAAAAAACTTCAAGGTTAAAATGGAGAAACAAAATGGAGAATCTATCAAGGGTTTAAGGATAGATGGAGGATGAGAATATACTTCACATGAATTCAAAGATTTTTGTGTCAAGAATGAAATTGAACATGAGGTAACAGTTCCCTACATACCTCAACACAATGGCCTAGATGAAAGGATAAATATAGTCATTCTAGACATGACTAGAAGCATGATAAAAGAGAAGGGACTGCAACATAAGTTATGGGGAGAAACTGCGTTAATTGTTGTATATATTCTAAATAAATGTCCAACAAAGAAAACATAGAAGGTACAAGAAGAGATCTGGAGTGGAAGAAAGCCAATAGTGGGGTATTTAAGAACATTTGGTGCTCTATGTTTTAAACATTTACCAGACCAGAAAAGAAGAAAGTTGCAGGACAAAAGTAAAGCAATGATCTTGGTAGGGTATCATCCAATAGGTGTCTACAAATTGTATGATCCTATTAGAGGCAAGGTGGTGGTCAATAGGGATGTCAAGATTGTTGAACATGAGAGTTGGAACTAGAAACAGAAGCAAATTGCCAGCAGCCAACACTAGGACTAGGAGCAAGCAAGCAACAACACAAACCAACCTTCACAAATTCCTTTGCAAGTACATAATGAACAATATACCAATGGAAATAGTGACGAAGAAAGAATTGAATCAAGAAGATCCCAAAGAACAAGAAAGTCACCAATATTTACAAGAATTTGAAGTGTACAATGACAATGAAGTTGACAACAACAGAAATTTAGTACATTTTGCCTTATTTGCTGATGCATAACCTTTAAATATTGAAGAGGCATTGAAGAAAGGACCCTTGAAGAAAGCAATAGTGGAAGAGATCGATACAATTGAGAAAAATCAAACATGGTACTTAACAAATTTGCCTCCAAAGCAGAAGCATATTGGAGTAAAGTGTGTCTACAAGTTGAAGTTGAATCCAGATGGAACAGTTGCTAAGTAGAAAGCTAGATTGGTTGCCAAGGGATTCCTACAAAGAGCATGTATATACTATTCTAAAGTGTTTGTTCCAATGGCCATAACTAAGACAATCAGGCTTATGATAGCACTGACATGTGCTAGGGGCTGGCTGATGTGCCAGCTTGATGTGAAATCTGCATTTCTGAATGGATGGCTGGAAGAAGAGGTGTATGTCTCTCAACCGCCAGGATTTCTGATTAAGGGAAATGAGGATAACGTACTCAGATTTAGAAAAGCTCTAGATGGTTTGAAGCAAGTACTAAGAGCTTGAAACAAAAGAATTGATTCATTTCTAATTGGCATTAGATTCATCAAATGCACAGTGGAATATGGAGTTTATGTGAAGCATTCCACACTGAATGGAGAGCCTGCAATGATCTTGTTGTGCCTATATGTTGATGACTGGCAGCAACAACAAGGAAATTATAAAATTCAAAGAAATCATGAAGGATGAGTTTGAAATGACATACTTGGGAAAATTAAGCAACTTTTTGGGCATGGAGTTTTCTAAAACTGAAGAAGGTATGATGATGCATCAGAAGAAGTATACTAGAGAAATCATGAGAAGATTCAATATGGCTGATTGCAACCCTACAACCATTCCAATGGAGATCAATGCAAAGCTGGGAATATAAATTGAAGAAGAGCTGACTGATTCGATCTTATTCAAACAAGTTATTGGTTCCCTAAGATTCTTGTGCAATACAAGGCCTAACATCTGCTATAGTTTGGGCATGGTAAGCAGATTCATGGAGAGACCCAAGTGCTATCATTAGTTGGCAGTTAAGAGAATCATGAGATATATCCAAGGCACAATTGAGCATGACATTATGTTTGCAACAAATTTGAAACATGAAATTGAAGACTTAGTGGGATATTCAGACTCAGATTGGTGTGGAGACAAGAATGATAGAAGGAGCACTTCAGGATATGTGTTCAAATTCATGAAATCACCAATAGCATGGAGCTCAAAGAAGCAGTCTGTGATATCACTATCATCAGGCGAAGCTGAGTATATTGTTGGCAGCTATGCAACTTGCCAAGCATTGTGGTTGGAGTCATTAACAACATAGCTAAAGATGGAAATTGCCGACCAATTCCATTGCTGATTGACAACATTTCATCAATAAATCTGGCAAAGAATCATGTTTCTCATGGAAGAAGGAAGCACATTGAGACAAGGTTTCACTTCCTAAGAGATCAAGTTGGAAGAAGCAAGTTGAAGCTCATTTATTGTCAAACTGAAGTTCAGCTGGCTGATATGATGACCAATGCCTTGAGGACAAGTAGATTTGAAGAAAGTATAAAATTACTTAGAAACTTGAATTAAGGGAAAAATGTTGGAAACCAAGAACGTTCTTGGTTTTGAGTGTCAAAAAACGAAAAACGTTAAACGCTCTACGTATTCAGTTTTGTAATTCAATTTAAGTTTTGATTGTATATGATCAACTTACTAACTAACCACTTGTTTAGTTAGTTAGAAGGTAGTTAAAAATAATATAATAGAAACTATATATAAATAGCATATTCATCTCTCATTAAACTACAACACATTCACTTTAATTCCATTATTTTTCTGGTTTTACTTCCATTACAGACAACTTCAAACGCTAATATAGATAAGCAAACAAAATTTTGTTTATTGGATTGTTATAAGAAAATAGACCAATGGATAATTTTATACTAAAAAAATATTTAAAATTAACTCAAAAGACTATTTTACCCCACCCATCACCAACCATTTTGTCGGTGGATAATATGGAATGGAACTTTGATGGTAGGTCTAATACTCCAAACTTATCCTGAGTTGCTGAACTCGTTTTAACACCCCCTACCCTACTACTTTTAACTCTATCCAAAACCTGAACTCGTTTTAACACCCCCTACCCTACTACTTTTAACTCTATCCAAAACACAAGTATGAGTGATGTATAAGCAAAACGAGGGGGTGTTATTAAGAAAACCCATTAGTTTTATCTGGTTCGTTTACTATTGAACCACGAGCCCAAAACGCAAGCGTTGAAGCATTACAAAAGTGGTTTCTCTCACGATCATCCAGAATTCAGAATTCTCTACAATTCTTTCACTTACATGCAATCTTTGATTTCATTTCACTCTTCTTCGCAACTCACCTCCCTCTCTGCATTCGAAACAGTAAGCATTCGTTCATTTTCTTCTCAAACTCTCTTCAATATCGACGCAACTTTTTTCCCTTAATTTACTTTCAAAGTAGTTTTTTCCTGCAAATTTATCGTTTTTGTTCATTTATTTATTTCTTTATTTGTGTGATGATTGTTAACATTTTTAGTTATTAAAATAAATTTGCACAGGTTTTGGGACAATGGCTAGGGTTTATATTGGTAATTTGGATCCTCGAGTCACTGAGAGGGAACTCGAAGATGAATTTCGTTTGTACGGTGTTCTCCGCAGGTAATTCACTTCTTTACTCTCTCTCTCTCTCTCCATGGAAAAATTGTTGAATTAATTAAAATATTTTCATTTTAGGAATAATTATAATTAATTTTAATTTAAATAGTGGTTAATGATCGAGTTACCATAGCTTATTCATGACCATAGCTTGTTTGTCCTATTAGATAAAAAAATGATTGAATATATCTTTAGTTAGTCATTTTAATGCTCAAATTTGTTATTGGTTGGTCAGTTTAGTCCATAAAATTACTAACAAAAGAGATATTGGGAATGTATTTTCAATTTTGATACATGTGACAACACTTCACACATTAAGGGACTACAATGGATGTTTACTCTAAAAAATACATTTTTTGTGTTTAGAATGTGATGCATTTTTATTTTTGTTACAAAATTTTCATAACATGTTCTATCATGATTGGTTGCAAGTCTTAATATACTTTTTTGCAATACAGTGTTTGGGTTGCTCGTAGACCACCAGGATATGCATTTATCGAGTTTGATGATCGGAGGGATGCCCTTGATGCAATTCATGCCTTGGATGGTCAGTTTGTGTGTGTTATTCATGTTTTGTCAATTTGTCATCATATTTGTCCTTCTGCTATTTTGTGCATAACCCAGATTTGGAATTATCATAATTATTGTAATGTATGAATGTCAAACAGGAAAAAATGGCTGGCGTGTAGAGCTTTCTCATAATTCTAAGGATGGAGGCGGGCGTGGTGGTGGACGTGGCGGGCGTGGAAGTTCAGACTTGAAATGCTATGAATGTGGTGAACCTGGACACTTTGCTCGGGAGTGCCGTGAACCGCGTGGTTCACGTGGCCTAGGGAGTGGAAGGAGACGAAGTCCTAGTCCTTATTATCGTCATCGTAGAAGTCCAAGTTATGGTTATGGCCGCAGGTGTGTTATATATGCATATGCTTTATATGAATACAAAATTATGCATTTCAAACGACTTTTTCAAATAGCTTAGCTCTGAAATTTTTATTTTGTTACAGTTTGAATTGGACGTAAGATTTTAGAAATGCAAATATCTTTGAATATTGTTTGCAAACTTAAATATTAAGCCCTGATACGAGGACGCAAATTTATTTTTAAATTATTTACATAACCATAACCTGCTTAAACTATTTGAATGAAATTTAATATCATTTCTGTGGTGCTTTCTTTTGATTGTTTTGCAAATTAGGTGGAGTGCAACACTTTTTCAAGTCTCATTTTCTATAATTCGCAGTTCACCTTTTATTTCTTGTTAATTTGGTAGATTTTTTTATTGCAGGCCCTATTGAATTGTGGATTTGTATCTACTTTCTTTTGAGTTATACCACTTTTTCACATTTTTTATTTAAGTGAAAACTCTGCCTAGAGAAATTTGACCTTCAGTGATCTATAACATTTTTAGTCTGTCCTCACATTCAGACTGGAAAGGATATTCATAAGCTAAAATCAATCCCAACCAACTATGAGTGGCCTGGAAAATATCTCAATCTGAATAAGGGTGTGGTAGCCAGTCATTTTGATTATCATAGTATTTGAAATTCCTCATTTTCACTCTACATTTTCTAAATGCATTATAATAATTAAAAAGCATCTCCATAAAATGTCATTTCCTAGCAGCTAATCCTTTTCTGATATATTCATCATCTCATGTTTTCCTTTGGGTTTGCTTCATTGTATTAGGAGTTATAGCCCACGTGGGAGAAGATCTCCAAGACGACTTAGCATAACACCTCCACGTGGTCGTAGCTACAGCAGATCCCCTCCATACCGTTATTCTCGACATGATTCACCTTATGCCAATGGGTGCGATTGATTAATGTTCAACTCAGCTTTTTCTGATGATGTGAGTTAATGAATTACATGAGAACTTATGCATGTTTTTCAATTTTCTTTTTCCAGAGATTAAGATCAGAATGTGAATGGAGCAATTGATGAATAATTGTTGTGGAGCCTTCTATGCTATAGTGTAGTTTCTCTAGGATTGGGTGAGCATTATACAACATACATGTTAATTATGTTATGTCATGACGATGGGTATTTCTAGGAACTTGGATTTTGTTAACACTTGCAAAGTGTTGTAGCCGCAAAAAGGGTACCTTGGACACTGTTTTGCGTCGGTTGTCTCTCTTCAGCATACTAAAACCCGGAGGTTTCTCCTGTCTTCCCTACTTTATATATATCAAGTTATGTTGATTCCCTACTCTATATATATCAAGTTATGTTGACTGTTTGTTTTTTAGTCTTGCTAATCCACTATGGTTTTTGATATACTGTGAGTTTACTAAAATGTTTAGGTTTCTCTGTTTTGAGGTGTGGTTATCGGCCAAAACAGCATCGTTTCACCACTTAGTAGGTCTTGTTTGCTTCTGTGCTGCATGCCTCCACAATTGGCTCATCTAGTTGCTTCTGCATATAAGTTGACTAAAACTGCAATATCAGGAAGTTGAATGACCTTTATTGTTGACTCTTAAGGAATGCTACGAATGGATCCTCCTTTTGAATTGGAGAAGTTTAAAGAAGGATAGATAAAATGTAGATATTGACTGCTTCATCATCGTGAAATCAAATCAAACTGGGGTTTGCTTAGTGATTAGCTGCATGTAGTGTCTGCTTCTCACCATTCTGTGTGGTTAAATAGATGGCTGCAGGTTCTAAATGTCTGAATGTTGATTAGAATGTTACTCCTTGTTTCATCTGTAGTCTCCATGGTACACTATTGGGATTGCAATGATCGCTGTTTTGGTTGTGTGGGATCGGAAATGTTGATTCTGTTTAACTAAACTTGCACACACCAAATGTTTTGCATCACCGCTCATCCTCCTTTTGAATTGGAGAAGTTTAAAGATGGATAGATAAAATGTAGATTCTGGCTTATTGCATCTTCTTGAAATT
This sequence comes from Cicer pinnatifidum, assembly GCA_037974775.1. Classification (NCBI taxonomy): domain Eukaryota; kingdom Viridiplantae; phylum Streptophyta; class Magnoliopsida; order Fabales; family Fabaceae; genus Cicer; species Cicer pinnatifidum. The sequence goes on along the minus strand of JBBPBR010000007.1, from coordinate 20,756,853 downwards.
TAGTCAACTGGGATTTGCTGAATGTAGTTTATGGTGCTCTCAACATTATGCATGGTTAAATATATGGGTGCGGCTTCCAAATGTTTGCATGTCAATTAGAATGTTTCTCCCTTGTCTCGTCCTAAGTCTTTCCATGGTACACACTTGTAGGACTGCAATAACCGGCATCTTAGTTGTGTGGGATCAGAAAGGTTGATTTTATTTAACTAAAGGTTTATGCACCGATTGTCTTTGCATCACCCCGGCCATAACTAGTGCCAGCTTCCTTATGTTGCCTTCGCATGCTTCTACGTAGAGTTTTGTGTCTTTGTCACCCTCAACCACTGGGATCAATGTCTCTAGTTGTTTTCCATCTGCAGTTCTGCTTAGCCTAATATTGTTTGTTATTACGTTGGATGGTTGAAATTTGAGGAATTCCGCTGTCTCAGCATTTAATTTTAGCTTCAAGTTACGTCTTTGAATTGGTTTATTTGAGGAATTGTCAATTTGGCATGCTTTATTTTCAGCTTTGAGAAAAAGATTTTGAAAAATTCAATTTTATCAAAACAAATCAAAATGCCAAGACATTTTCATGTACCAAAAGGAACCGATTTTTTATGAATTCACTAGCAGTTAAGGGGTCCGTGGATTTTTATTTGTTTTTGTATTTCATTCTTTAGGAGCCTTGTAATCAGGTGCTTCAACTATGCAATTCATCGTAGTTTCGGCTGTGTGCTCTCTTGAATCTGCCAAAGTTATTGTCTTGTGTGACATTGAGTTCATGAAGTGTAGTTATTATGGTTTGTGATTATTGTGTTGTTTAGTATATGTGAAAACATTGTTTTTTTATTTATTAAAATTGATGAGATGCTTTTGGAGTAAACTATTATTATGAAAAAATAAAAGATTAGTTAATGAAGATATATTTTTAAATTTAATGAATTTTTTTTATATATACATTTATTTTGGTTTTAGAAATGAAGACAATTATTCATTTCAAAAGTTTCATATTTTATTACTAAGTAAAATTAATATTAATTTCGTAAAGTGAAAACTTACAATATTTTTTCAAAGTAAATGATATTTTTTGACTAATTCTTGTAAAAGCGATTATTTATACAAATAATTAATGACAACTATAAATTGTGATAAAAAATTCAATGAAATGTAATTATCTTTTTCATTATTATTTGGACATGCATCATATTCATTCCTTCTCTATTGATATTTAGGGTTGGTTTAATGGTCAGAACATAGAAAATGGTTCCGAGATACCGAGTGCAATTAAAGATGTCAAATGGGCCATCAAAGTTGACAATTGTGAAAGTGGCAATAACATAGAAACCGCCCACTTTGTTTGCTATGCCAATTTTCCATCCACAAAAACCATTTAATAATACTATGTAAGTCACGAGTCAAAGTCTTCTCACAGTATTCTCTCCCTCCATTAAAGGAAAAACAAAAAGAAAGAAAAAACCTATATCTAAGGTTCTTCACATAGTACTGATCTACTTCACTATTGTTCTTGAAAGTTAAGAGACATGGAGATTGAAACCAATCGTAAACAGAAGCTAGAGGTATCTGATATACTCAAAGAAGCTTTTATGATATTTGTCAAAAATCTCAACTTTATCATCTTCACCTTTGTCACTTCTCTTCCACTCTTTTGCATCATGGTTTACTATGAAATTCAGCTTCAAGAAACCTTAGTTGAGACCTTCAATATTATTAACCCAAAACATAATCACTTTAGAGACTCTGGCTACATGCTAGATCTTATGAATACAGCTTATTTTCTTAAGTTGATTCAACTTGGATTTATTTACATGGTGCCTCTTCATGTTCTAGAATTTTGTACTGCAATTGTTACTATAGATTTAGCTTCAATGATAAGTTTAAAAGAGAAGAAAATGACCCTTAAGGAGATGTTTCAAAAACCCTTTGAACCATCAAAACTTAGAGGCTCATTTCTCACTTATATCTTTGTTCTTTTCTTGACAACTACTCACCAACTTGGATTACTATGGATAGTTATAAATTACCATTTTTTCTTGAAGGGCTTGAGTTATGTTTTGTTTGGAGTAATTTGTAGCATGTTGTTTGCAAAGGTTTTAAAGATGTATTTGGAATGGAGTTCTATGTGGAACATGAGTTTTGTAATCTCAGTATTGGAGGGTATATATGGTATTGATGCATTAGCACTTTCTGTTAATTTCAGCAAAGAGTGTCACAAAAAAGGGCTCTTTTTGATGCTGATTTTCTTTGCATGGGAACATTTTTTAAGACTTTCTTGTTACCTTATTGGAGGCTATTATGAACAAGGAAATGGAATTTTTATACAAGTCGGTTTGATGTGCATAGTCATTCCATTGAAATGGGTGGTTTTCATGATCTACTTTAATGATTGTAAGGGGAGACAGTTGGAAAAGAAAATGGATGAGGAATTAGGCAAAGATGTACAAGTGATGAGTGAATGAGAATTTGTTGCTTTGTACAAAATTATGGGTGTTAATTGAGTTCAGAACTAGAATTTAGGTGAATTTGGATTATGGAATTTCAATTATGTGTAGTCAACGTGGCTGTAGTCAGTATCTCGGAACCGTTTGATCTTTGATCGGAAAGTTTAAATCTTAAGACAGTTTTTATTTTTATTTTATATAAAATTATAAAATTTGGATTGACCGATCTTGATTACACTGTATCAAACTTACTGATTGTATGACATCCCCACCTAGATTTCTAGTTTTGCTTATGCAGCCTCTTTAATATGTTTTAAACATGATTTTCATTTAGTTTGTTTATAGCAGCTATAATATTGGTGTTGAATGTATGTTTGGACTAACCAATCGATACAAAGAAACTTGCAATATTTCATTAGGAGTATATTTTGCATTCACTCTTATGTAATTTAAAATAGGTGTAAAGTACCTCATTTGATGTGTTCTCCCTTCATCTTTTCCAAGGGATGTGATTATGTGTTTTTAATAATGAGTTAAGTTAATATAAAAACTTCAAAGGATATATTAGAATCTATTCAAAATTTGTGGGGCCACTTGCTGTTGAATCACTTTAATCACGCTCGAGTTGTTTAATCATACTATCCTAGGCTCAATATCGAGTTTTATATTGGATTGTTTATAAATAAAAGATATCTCTCACCTTGCGTTATAAACTAATTTTGTAGGATTGAGTTAAATTCAATTCAAATTTTAAAAGTTAAGATTCTTTCTCCTATTCCTCCTTAATTCAAACAAAACCTCCTTAGAACCATCCCTAAAAAAATGATTGATTTTGTAACGTCTCAAATTTTTTATCTTAAAATTACTTAAAAATATTTGTTTTCTTTTAAAAACAACTATAATTTTTCTTTTTAGTAGTTTATCATGTAATAAATTGAAGATGCGTCGGAAAATGACTTGATATATATATATATATATATTATTATTTTTTTAAAATAACATAATATAATTTACCAAAATATTATTTATTTATTTGCAAAATTGATCTTCAAGTTGTTAGATCGATATTCATTTATATTCCAAAATAAAATAAATTTTCTTTTAAGGGAAATTCAAAAGAAACAAGGTTGAATGAAAATTATTGATGATTCAATTATTTACTAGTGAATGAAATATCACTTGACATTTCTATTAAAAGTTAATGATGAAGAGTAAATAACTTTACAATGTACCACAAAATTTTTACTAATACAAAATATTATTTTTTTTAAGTAAAAGTCTCATTTTCCCACGCACGTGCACCAAACAAATATCATTCACGCAACTCTTTGAGATCATTAGTACCTAAATATTGGTGTAAGGAGTCAGTTCATCCCACATAAAAAATTAAACCAAATAATAAGTTAATAGTCATAAAATATAAATATAAAATTTTTTCGTAATAAAAGATTTAAAGAAATTGATTATTTAATAGTTCTCAAAGATGTATCAAAAGTCATAAAATGTATTTAAATAAATCAAGTAGCAATTGTAGAGAAAATAATTAAATCAAAATAAAAATAATAATAAAATATATGCAAGCTATGCATACTCCTAAACATATATGATCCAGATATAACCAGCCACACAGACGTCCCCACAGAAGTCATCCATACCAATGAAAAACAAATTAAACCATCCACACATGAGTCACATAAGTCATCCATACCAATGAGGAAAAATTAAATTAGTCACACAGACGTCCACAAAGATGCATATGATATATCATGAAATGATAATGATGCTCAAAAGGTAAATGTCACCATCCACTTAAATAATCACAAAGAGAACAATGTCAAATACACAAATCATCAACCACTTAAGCAACCTCAACGATAACAATATTTAAAACACAAATCATCAACCACCAAGGCAACCAGAAAGATAACGATATTTAAATCACCAGCCATCTAGGCAACCACAAATATAACGACATTTAAAACACAAATCACCAGCCACTTACGCTACCACAAAGATAACAATATTTAAAACACAAATCACCTGTCACTTAGGCAAACACAAAGACAAAATATTTCAAATTAAATTTTTTAATCACATAAGACATCAAATTTATGTTCTCATAGATGTTCATAATTAGAGCTCAATAAATTCAACACATCAAATATGCACGTGAACCAATATCTCAAAATCATCACTTTCATTTTAATAATTCATAAGATTTGATTTGGCTACTTATTATTGATAAAAATTAAAACTCATATTACCAAGAATACAATAACAATAGAAATTTTATTTTTTTCAATACAAAGTTTTCGCATTATAAAAATGAACTATACATTAATACATTTCAATAATTTATTTTCTCATATTGTCAAAATTAAAAATATAATTTTCTCATTAATTTTCTTATGACACATATATTGTTCATAAAAGCCAAAATTTAAATTTAAAATGCTCAAAAAGTCAAGATCTAATATCAAATACATCATAACAAACATATTACTAATGATATCATAATAAGAATTATAACTTTAAAATTAAGAACTCTAAAATACGTAAGACGTTAAACATTTTCACTACAAACATATTTATCAAGTGATATTAATAAAAATAGAACTCTATAATTAAGTTCATCAAGATAGATGTATTACTCAAAAGAAACAATAAAAAAATTATAGTTAATTTCTTTACGACAAAAATAAAATCAACCATTTTCTTTTAAGACATCCATACATCATACCAATATCCTACGTACCACTAATTTAATATCTAGCCTAACTCTGCATGGGAAAAAGTTCTTACCTTGAACGCTTTCCTTCCATGTAACACTATATAGCCCTCGAAAAATCTCATAAAGATGAAGGAACGAAGGTTTAGAACTTCCACAAGAAAGAGAGGGAATATGTGGGTGGTTGTTTGAGTAGCTTAGAAAATATTTGATATAAACAAAATATAATGTTGGGAATGACGTGTGAGGTATGGGTGGTTAGTTGCAAGTTTTATCATATTATATGAGAAAAAGCTGTATGGGACTGATATCGAGACGTGAAGCGGATTGGAGGAAGAAAATAATTCTCCTCATTGAGATTAATTGCACACATAAATAAGGTATCAATCGTTATGAATTAATTGACATTCATATACTGATTCTTGCTTGTTATACACATTTGAGTTGAGTGGATGTAAAGTAGAAAACACACGGTTCTATAACTAAATGCTATTAAAAATAAAATATAGTTATCAAAAGTAGTAGTGTAAGTGATTAAATTTTGACCGAAATTGACTTGGTTATTGTTCACTCTAAAAAAAATACTCCTACGAGTTTTAATTAATTACTAACAAAACCCCAATAATTAATTAATTAATATAAATATACTTCATCAAATAATTAAACATTAAAGGAACAATTATTTTATTATTATTACACTAAATTAATTAAATAGAATATATAAATAAAACTAAGGATTTTCACTAATTCTACTATCTTCTTGGTCAAATACTTATTTGATTTAAAATAAAACTAACAAACGATATAACTTCTATAAATTAAAATTTAATTAAATAATTCAACTAATGTTTTCATCAACTAAAATAAATTAAATAAGACAAAAATATCACTGCAGGTCACACATCATAAAATAAAGCCACGTATCTAACACATCAATTTCATCATTATCGAAACTAATCAAATAAACAAAATACACAATTGTCCACGTAAAAAATAATAATGCCATGAACCGTTCTAATGTAATTATCACACCAAAACAATTAAATAAAAATAAAGATTATAATTATTCAAATAAAATAGAGAGTGGTACATTTTAATTTAATTTCTTTACATATATAATAAAATATTAATTAAATAATAAATTACGAAAATTACTAAAACACATATAATAATGTATATGAAAATATTAGAGTGTTACAAATTTAGCTCATCATTTTTTTTTTAAAAAAAAAGAGTAAAATTTATAAATATAAATTTAGATTAGGGGAGAATCACCAAATTCATTGAGAATTTATAAATGAATTTACGTCTAACCTACTGACTACATAGTTCTGAACTTAAACCAAGTCTTTGTGGGTGTAACGGAAGGTCCAACTATTTGGGTCGACCGCAATGACACATAGAGAACACAAATATAGATTATGAAAGATATCATTTTGGCCTAACAACTAAAATAGATTAGAATAAGTTGAAGGATGACGAAAATGACCTAAATGTTAATATAATGACACAAACAATCTTATTAGATGCACAAGATTGGTTCAACAATCAACATAGATTAGAATAAGTCGAAAGATGACGAAAATGACTTTAATGTTAATTCAATGACACAAACGCACTTATTGAATGCAGAAGATTGATTAAACAACCAAAATAAATTAGAATTAGCTGAATGATGAAAAAATGATTTAAATGTTAATATAATGACACAAACACACTTATTAGATGCACTAGATTGGTTAACAAACCAAAATAAATTAGAATAAGCCGAAGGATGACGAAAATGACCTAAATGTTAATTCAATGACACAAATGCACATAATGGCATATATGGTTAAATGAGAACAAAAATATAGATTATGAAAGAGGTCATTTTGGTCTAACAACTATAATTGCCACCATGTTTAGATCTCATACCTAGACTTTCAATCTCATTACATATTTTAATTAATACAACAGTCCACTCAGCTGGATTTTATACTTCTTACTAATGAAATACCTATGATACCAAGCATTCAAGACACACAGAAGATCATAAGGAATAAGAATGCATTTCAATTTCAGAACAGATAAAAAACAACCATTTTCATTAAACAAAATTTTTATCTACCAGCTAATCATAGTTCGATCATGTTTATGACGAAAATTGTTGATAACTGAATCCATCAGCTATGTCATTATCACCTACAACAATTCATCTGCAGAAAATAAACAGTTACTATTCAATGTCAAATTTAACCTATGACTTTTTATTACATGGTCCAGTGATATATGAATGATGGACTTCAACAGCCACATGAGCTCCTTTGAGCTTTGAAGAATCTTCTCAATTTTCTTTGGAACTAATCTTCCTCTTCGCAAACGATGGAAGACAGAAAGCTGCTGTATGAATCTGGAATTGAAGCCAAACATAGATATAAGTATAACAAAAAATTAAAGCAACTAAGGTCTTGTTTAGATAAACAACTTCAGTAAACAATAAAAGAATGTCAAAGTGTTTTCATATAAACTATCATGGAGAGTTAATGGAAATAAGCTGGAAAACAGCTTATGGACAATGTCATAGGCTGATTCTATAAACAATCTACAAGTATTTATGTAAGTAGATAAACTCAAATAAGCCAATCCAAACACGCCTCACAGCAGCAGAGTATTGAAAAGAAAATGATAAGACTGTTGGAGCAACGCACCTCAGAGTTGTAAAATTTCAGTGGTCTTACTGAATTCTGAGACTCTTTTTCATCTATTGGATTCACTGGATGCTTGAAATCCACAGTAGGTCCCTCAGTTGAGCAAAGCATAAAACCAATCATTCCACTAAAATGAAGAAGAAAAAAAAAAGAAATATAAAGATGGATTATCATATACGTTCCAACATCTAATCACAGAAAGCACATTATACACAATATTTTCCAGGACAACCAAAAACCTGCACCTCCTAGAGGCAAGCAATTGCATTTTTCTTGAGGAGATTTTAATTTCAAACGACCATTTTGTGGCAGAAATAACATACCTATAACTTCTTAACATGTAATAACTAATACATATGAGTAAGTTTTGAAGAATTCAAATAGGAAATAGAAAAAAGGCAATCAAGTAATATATAACTCAGCGCCATAGCAGAGTGCAGGGAGGGTCAGACCCTTTTCTGGAAGGGTCTATTGCAGATGGTGTTGTTGATTTTTCATATTTATGGCATGACGGATTCTGTGCCAGCCACTATAGGTCACAACATTTATTATATCCTCCATGTGTCTGCCATTGATAATACTGATTTTACATAGACCAATTCTTTGACTTGAATATGTGAGTTTTAGTCGCCAACATTTATTATATCCGCCATGTTTGTGCCGTAGACCGCAACAGCATGTTTATCTGGCGGATTTTTGGCTTCCGCCATTGATGATACTAATGGTAGACAATCTTATCTTAAGTTCACAATCATTTGCAAGAGGCCGATTCGATGACTTGAACATGTGAGTTTTAGTCTGCCAAGATTTTCCTTCTCAAATAGGAAAATAGATTACAGAAAACAGTTTGAGAAAAAACATACCTTGGATATGTAGGAACTGTAGTCCAAGCATAGTTGACGGAGCCTTTGAAAATCTGACGACAATTAGACACAATGTCCTCAATGATATCCATATGAAGCCATATACTTTCTGCCTGAGTGCACATAACTCCTCCCGGACGAAGTGCCCTCGCCACTGACTGAAAAAAGGGCTTTTCAAAAAGCTCCTGAGCAGGACCTTAAGAATATCAAATGTAAAATTAATACCCCTTTAAAAATAAGTTTATAATATCACATAACACAGCCCTATTTGGATAAACAGCTTTGTTAAGCATTTATAGTATGAGGGCTTATTATATAAGTGCTTATGTATAATAAAAGATAAAATTAAGTAAAATTGCTTTGATAAGCTATCCTCAAAAGTTTATGGAAATTAGCTGAAAACAATATAAGGACATGTCATAAGCTATTTTCATAAACTTCTCCAAATAGTCACACAAGTGTTTATGTGAGTAGATAAACTAAAATAAGTCAATCCAAACAGACCCTAAAACTATATTGTATTACACATGTAGCATACCAATCGGGTCAGATGAATCCACTATAACTGCATCATAAGTTCCTTCTGCGGCGGCCTTCAAAAATGCAACTCCTAGACCATTTTGACAAAATCCATCATGAAATAAATATAACTTCTCAATGAAGAGTGAACTATTTAAAGAAAAATATTACAGTAGGTGATCTTACCATCACCGATGCGAAGTGTCACACGTGGATCATTAAACCCTACTGCAACTTCAGGGAAAAATTGTTTGGAGACCTGCACAAAGTGAAGAGTTCAAAATCTACAGTGAGTAAATACTGCAACTAGAAGACATTGAGATTGAGCAATAGAACTAGACTTTTTAGACCAACTGATAAAGAACGGAACAGAAATAACTAATTTGCTTAAGAAGAAAAATCCACATCAAATCAAGAAAAACTTGAGAAAAATAGAGACTAATGATTTAGTCAACATTTTAAATTGCAGTTGTTGTCAAAGTCGTGTCTCGATTTTTATAATTGCATAAAATTGCACAAAAATGATGTTGATTTTCCCACAATTACAGCCGCAATGTGGTCCCAGATACTGAAAAACCTTGACATTAAGTCTGCAATTACAGTTGTGAACCACAATTTGAAATCATATTATTTAGCTTTGGTTATAGATAGGAAAGAACATAGCAAATTTTTGTGTGGCATACTTACTTCAACAACCATATTGTCAATTTCACAAATGTCTATCTTTTCGATTGAAGAATGACGCGATACTTCCCGCAGGACTCCTCCATCACCTCCACCAATAACCAAAACCTAAAAGAGAAAATTAAAGTGAAAAAATTACATAAGTACAGACTAAGCATGCAATTTAGACATATACTAAAATTTCCTTGGCGCATAGAAGTGTCAAATGACCTTTTTCGGGTTTGCAATAGAGCAAAGAGGAAGATGAGTGATCATTTCTTGGTAGGCACATTCATCCCTTTCTGTGAGTTGAATAACTCCATCCAAAACAAGAACCTTGCCATATGTTGATGACTGCAAAAAAACATTACAGCATTGTATTGAAAATATGGATAGAAACAAGTCCAGTGAGAATTCATTATAGAGTATATATTGACACGCACTTTGTAACTGCAACTTAAAAATAACCGCAACATGCTAGATTCTCATTGGATGTTAAACTAGGTGCATGTCCCCTTTTCTCAGAAACATAATACACCAAAAAATGTAATTGTAGAGCCTCATGTACCTGGAAGACCATGACTTTCTGGTATTCAGATTTTCCTTGAAACAAAATCTTTTCTATCTTCAAGGAGTGAGCTTCTCCTGCAAAATCATAACCAGATTTAATTCATGAGTTTTATTAAAGGATTCCATTCGTATGCACGAACAATGTAAAGTTTTTTTACACTCTCAGTCAGTCAATCACAATTGTTGGATTACTAAAAATATAAAAGTATTTTACTCTAATCATATCTACCGTAAAAGTCATACAATACAAAAGATGATTTGTGATTGGTTCACAATATACAAAGTTATTTGCTTGGTGGACATGCACTTTACTCGAAAAATACGTGTGACAATTGCATCTCAGTTATTTAAAACTGCATTCTGACTTCACATAACTCAGTAAAAAATATATTCAAAGCTTAAAAAGTAAAACCAAGAGAGGTTCAATGATAATAGGTAAAACAAGATTAAGAGGGGAATAAAAAGAAACCTTGACAAGGACACAGTTATATTTCAGTGATGGCACATAAACACTGCCTATATAAATTTATGAAGTATTTGTTCTTGTCCATGCCTTTCTATCCATTTATGGAAAATTAAAGGACAAGAATAAATATTTTCTATACAAACTAATCCTCTTTCACTTTGTTTGAAGACAAAATATCTATTATCTCATAGAAGAAACATCAAGTAGAGAAAGTCCCAAAGAGATAAGATCATTGATATATTGTGAACCAAATGGCTTCTCCACTTCAAATTTGGAATTCATTCAAACATATCTATTTGATAGTGAATTTGTTTTTGATGCATGATAGTGAAATTTCATAAATTCACATAATTTTCATATCTACACACTTTTGTTTACCAGAAAACCAAGACTTGGCTTAACACAAGATTAAGCTAAACTACCACATGTTCATATGTCAAAGAAGAAAACAAACATAACCATAACTCCACAAATCATGCAGGAGTATAACATGTAGGGAAAGGAAAAAAAGTACACCCAGGTATATCTTCAACGTGGTGCTGCATAAACAGAAACAGATAACCAAATCCAAACTTCTTCACACAAAGACAAATTCCACAAGAAGTTGAATCCAAAAACCAATACAAGTTAATTCCACATAACCATAAAAAACATAAACACTAAAGTTTGATTAAATTTCCATTCCCAGCAAACAAAGATAACAAAAAGACACAATCTTTGAAAGAATCATGCAAAAGGGTATGTAGAAAAAGAAAAAGAAAAAACTAACCAGGCCACATTGGGCTAATTTCAGAGAACCACCCAGGAATGACAGATGAAACACCATTACCATCTGGGGCTTTACCATTTTCTTCATTATCATTATCTTTTTGTCTCTTCATACAGGATTCAAATTCCACCATGTTCTTCTCTTCAGCCATGGCAAAAAAAAAAAAAAAAAGTTTTTTTTTTCCCTCTATGTGAAGAATTATGAGCTAGGACTGTGTTTGGCTGTTAGTATAGTGTTCGTGATTGATTGAGATATTATTGGAGAAATAGGAATAATGGAATAAAGGGAAAAGGAAGGGTGTGGCGTGGGACACATTGTGAAACGGAAAGGAGGAATCTGCTTTTTAAGGGATGCGATTCGGTTGAGAAATGTGTGAGGTTGTTTTAATGGCTTCCCAAACACTGCCTTAATAATAATATATTATATGCATGTGACGTGTTTTTTTCTTTTCTTTCTGACCAAAAGTGTAACCGAAAGTGATAGCATAGTGTTGAATTTTGAGGATTGGGATTCTTCATAATCATTAAAAATGCTTCAACCACTATTTTCAGTTCTTAGAAACTAAACTTTCAACTAGTTTAAACTTCATCAAAATGGTTTTTCCGCACATTATATAATTTGAGAAAACAATATAATATTTCATAAATTTAAACTCTTAAATTGATGAATGTTTAGAGTTTCATAGTTTAAAATAGTAGTTTACTTCATAAAAAGTGCTTGTATTATACAAATTTTTGAATAAAATTTACTAATATTTTAGATAATTAATATGAAATGTGGATGATTAATGCATTTCTCAATAAAGTATTATAATTTATTAATTATATGTCAAACACAAATTGAACATAAGTTTTTAAATATTATTAACTACAATTTCAAATATATATTTGAACATAAATTGTAGTTAATATATATATATCCAAAATCACAAATTGAAATGTATTATTATATTCAATAATCATCTATCAAATAAAATTAAT
>JBBPBR010000007.1:20730396-20743946 GCA_037974775.1 Cicer pinnatifidum | reverse complement strand
AAAATTAATCACATTTAAACTGTTACAGATAATCACCTTCATAATTATCTAACAGTCTTACAAAAATCAATAACACTCTTCAAAAACACACTTTTATACTTTTAAAATATCATTTCTAATCTTTAAATGAACTTAGATTATTTGAAGTCTTTAATATTAGGATTTCATGCGTTCGGGTAAATCACCGGACCTATTTTAGAATTAGTGAAGGAATAAGGATTTAGTGGAAATATAGAAATTAGAAAAAGTGAAATAGAGTTTTTATTTAATCCCTTACCAAAAGAATTCATGAGCTATTAAACTATGAAAGGAAAATTTTACCTGTAGCTCCCACCATTATATTTTTATCCTATATTCTACTCAAATTACCTATTTTATTATTATTTTAAAAAAATATATTATAACGTCAATCTTGAAACTAGATTTCTTGAAGATTGATCTTTTCAAAAAATATATATATATATATATATTGTATCACTTCCAAATTTAATTTAAGCGAAAAACACAAAATTAGAGTTTGTCTGGCTATATTTTTATACAGACAAACTTAAATTGATTTTTTTTTTTTTATAATACATTTAAAATTTCACGAAAGTAGAAAAAAGAATTATTTGCTTATAATCTAGATTTTTAGAAAATTTATTTGTCAGGATAGATGGTAAAATTTTGAATACAAGGACATGGAATTAGCTCATCCCCAATCCTCAATGTTGTTAAGAGGTCCCAAACCTTTTAAATTAAGCCCTTACCGAATTTCAATATCCAGATCGGTAAATTTCCGAATCCTCACATCCATTAATTTAAGTTACCGCCTTAATGCATCTGGTAGGTACCAATACATAAGTTATGTCAGTTTTTTCATCATACATCTCTTCGTCAACATTGAACTTCAAATCTTCACATACTTTCACATTTTTTAAGATAACAAAACTCTATTCTTCCATCAACGGCAATGTAGCACTAAAATCCTCATCATTGTCATTTTGGTCGTTTAAGTTTTTGAATAACTATATTGCGTAGTACCAAATGTTGGGATCCGATAGTTAGTTTTCAACTACCAGAGCCACATTCGGTAGTTAGTTTTTCAAAAACTTAACACGATTGAATTAACACGTCAGATAGTAGTTAATGCAAACTAAAATAGTCTATTTGCTGCATAATTGAGTTTTAATTTGTGTTAAATGTTTGTAGTTGGTTATAATTGAGCCTCAAGTTGAATCCAAACATATGTCTGCAGCTGAATTGAAACTTGAGTTTGTATCTAGAAATCCAAGGAAACAATTGATTTGAAAATAAATAATGCAGAGCTAGTGGTGAATGACATTGATGTTGGGATAAAATTTATTACTGATAATAAATATAGCACCCAAAATGATTTGATTGCATGGGTTCGTCGTTAGGCAGCTAAGTTAGGATTTTCAGTGGTAATTACAAAATCTGATCATGGTTTTGATAAAAAAATATCTTTTTGTAATGGATTGCGAAAAAGGTGTTGTGTATAAAGAAACCAATAAGAAGTTGAAACACGAAGACACGAGATCTAGGAACACGAAGACACGAGATCTAGGAAATATGTTCAAGTTGTGTGGTATTTCTTGACACACAAATAGCGGAATCTTAGTGTTGTGTCATGAAAACATAACCATGAGATATATCCAAAGTTAGAAGATCATCTTGTTGTTCGTCATTTAAATGAGGAAGATAAACTTGTTGGTGAGATGACAAGGAACATGGTTCCACCAAAAAATATTTTAACGACTTTGAAATATAGAAGAAATGAAAGTGTGACTACAATGAAGCAAATTTATAGTGTGCCTCAAAGATACAAGAAGACAATTAGGGGTTTGATACCAGAAATGCAATATCGGTTGAAATGATTGGATGATCACAAATATGTATACATATATAGAATGATTGATAAGTTTGACATTGAAATTCAGGATATTTTTTGGGCTCATCCTGAATCAATCAAGTATTTAACATTTTTTTGACTGTGTTGCTGATGGATTCGACTTATAAAATAAATCAATATCAAATGTCATTGTTTGAGATCATTGGTGTAACTTCAACATAGATGAAAATAAGGATAATTTTACTTGACACCTAGATATGTGTCGTGATTTATTGAAGTTTGAAGACAAGATGGCCAACGTAATTGCCACTGACATAGATATTGCATTGATGAATGTTGTTGCAAATATTTTTCCAACCTCCATTGTTTTATTGTGTTGATATCATATTTCAAAAAATATCATAGCTAGATGCAAGTGGATGTGTAGGTAAAGCTTCTGAAACATATAGACATGAATGTGAAACAACTCAAAATGACATAATTATGGAACATCATAATGAGGGCTTATGACGTTGTAGTAGAATCTCCTTCAAATGATGCATATATTGGTTCCGTTGTCGAGTTCAAAAAAGTGTGGAATTTTTTTTTAATTCCTCAAATATGTGGAAAATATCATATGGGACGTGGTGAAGGAGAAAATCGTAACAACATGGACAAACTGTGTGTTGCACTTTGGCAACACAACTACAAATATAGTTGAATTTGTTCACGATAGGTTGAAAGGGTATTTGTTGGATAGTAAATATGATTTGGTGAAAGGTTGAGAAGCGACAAACAATTTGATGCAAACACAATTCACTGTTATACAAGCCTCATTTGGAAGAAGTTTGAGTGTGTCAGAGAAAAAATACAAAGACAAAGTTTTGTATTCGAAATTGGTGTTTAAAATTTCAAGAGTTGGATTGAATTTTATTTATTGCAAAGAAACACGGGCAAAGGAAAGCGGTATGGAATTATAAAGTGTGGTTTTGGAATTAGAAAACTTTCAGTTTGTATCATTGATAAGAAAGTAATGCATATTACACATATTCGACTAGATAAGGCACACACTCATTGAAAAATGTTATGGTTTGATGACAATGTTGTGGAAAAATAAGGTAATTTGGATGTTTCTATTTTGATAGAGTAGAAAACGATTCAAGTACGTTTTAGTTAGTTAAATTGAACAGTTAAATAAGATTTTAATCCATATAAAATATCACTATTTTGTTTTTAGTCGTTATAAAAAATTTCATAAACTTCTAATTCCTTTAAATTTTCCTTTTCATTTTTTGTCCCTAATTTTAAGCTAATTGTGTATCTTTGAATTTTTAATAATTTTTTGAATTAATATTTAGGACATATTTAACAATATCCGTACAAAAATTTAGAATTTTTTTAAAAAAATGATGAATTAAATGTATTTTAAAACTTTTTGTGCTTAAAAATTCATATTTAATTTATTGTTAGTTAAAAAATTTTAAATTTTTGTAGGAAAATTTATTTTAATGTTCCAATTATTAGTGCAAAAAGTTATTCAAAAGATACACATTAGTTGGTATAAAATAATTAGGAACCAAAAATGAAAACATAAAGGAACTCAAAGTTGATAAAAAAAAATTTATAAGGAATAAAAACAAAATAGTGAGACTTTATAAGAACTAAAAACTTATTTAACCAAAAATTAATTAATTGTTAACTTTAGTGAATTCGTGTGATAATATATAAAATTTAGGCATACGTTCGTATATCAGGAATGGTTTGAAAAAACGGATTACAGTACATAATTGCTTGAGCAAATTGGTGAAATAGCTTTCCTAGAAACGAAATCGTTAAATCCACCTAGTGAAAAGGTGAAAACAAATGGCGCACCAAATAAGGTAAGGTGTATGCCAACAATTGGGTCAGTTAAACGTTCTTCATCTTTGTGGGAGCATGTTGATTCACTAAATCTAGAAAGTCCATTTTCTCAATCGAAGATATCATGCCCAAACAAAAAAGAGTGTTTTATTGACCATATACCTCTTTTTATGCATCATATATCTACAAAATTATGGATATCATTGATAATGGGAATCATGGATTTTGGACTATCGCTGCACATCTTGGTAAGGGTGAGGATAGTCATGCAATTGTCCGACATGGACTCATTAGAGAATTAAATAAGCACAAGGCAAATTATATCAAACTGTATTTGTTAGAGAAATGATTGAATGTTATCAAAAACATTATGTATCCTAGAAAGTTTTATAAGGCATCTACAAAAAAGTGGATGTCGTTTCTAAAAATGGGACATCTTGTTACAACTTAATACAATAGAGTTCTAATTGAGTTGACGAGATTTCAAGATCAAGTTTCTAAAACATTTCTACCACTACGAGATCGTCCACCCATAAATTCAACTTTGTTGAGACAAAATGTCAATTTAATGTTTTGATGAAAACAAACAAAAAATTAATTAACAATGTTAATTATGATTCTAAATGTTATGTTAATTTAACTTATACTTTTGAGTGTATTAATTTAAAGATAGGATTTAAACAAAGCAAAGAAATCAACATAAAAAGGCAAGAAACTGAACATACAAGGATGGAGAACATTCTTAACCAAATCTGTAAAACAGAAAATGTTCTCCAATTTCAAGAATGATCATCACAACTCCAAAATCAATCAATCTCCACTAGTTAAAAGAAGTTTTAGTCTCTGGATTTTACATCTATATCATCAACACTTGATAAGAAACAAACTGAGATGATCAGATTCAAAGAAACTATTCGAATCACAAAGAGAGAAGATTACGAATTAGCAAGAACAGATATATTTGAACATTTTTGACAACATTTTGATCATTTTGGACAGCAGTGTAACATCAGCCTCTAGACAGATAAACATTCTTCATTGTCCATAATGATCATATCATTCTCCAGAATTATCAGATCAGCCTCCAGAATTATAAGACCAGTCTCCAAAATTATCAGATCAGTCTCCAGATTGATTATCAATCTCCATGATGTTCAAGACAAAGTCTGTAGATTGATCATCAATCTTTAGAATTTTCAATAAACATTCTGCAACAGTTCATCATCATTCTCCAAGTTGTTTTAGCGGAATCAAATCTCCAAATTGAAGCAATATCATCAACAAATATATCTAAGGCATAAAGTATCATTAAACACAAAAGAAATATGATTAAGAACGAAGAAAAACATCCAATCAAACAAATTTCACAAAGTTTTCAAAGGCTGAAATATTTTTATTCATATATATATATATATATATATATATATATATATATATATATATATATATATATATATATATATATATATATATATATATATTGGTTTTGGTCAAAATTGACAGAGCACTACCAACAGCTCTTTTGACCATTATTAAAGGTCCTAAAAGCCTGTAAAAGGAAGGCCAATGCTAAAAAAAGAAAAATCAGAGCTTCAAGTACTAAGCAATTCATTACTCATTTCAATCATACTTGAATTTCTCTCACTCATATACATTGAATCAGTTTTGATTTTTTCCATTCGATTCCTAGAATCATTATCGTGTATTTCTCTATTAAAGAATCCTAACTCAAACAAGTGTTGAGCCTTCTCAGATTCTAACAAAACAATCTCATAATTATTATAAAAACTCAAACTATAAGAGTTTAGTACAGTTTGGATAGATTGTTAGAAATTCTATCAAGGCTGATAAGTGAATTGATTATCAAGTTAAATACATAAACTGAATTACTGATTTTAACTAACCTCGAATGTCCTCTGTTTTCTGGTTAAAACCAAGAACGTTATCCGTTTTCTATTTTCACAACCAAGATCAATCTTGAGTTATTTTCTTAAGTTTTCAACAAGAAATTTTAAATAGGAACATTTACAATTCAAAACCCCATTTCTTGTTAATATACATTGCAACTTCAATTGGTATCAGAGCTCAATCTCTAAAGTTGAACACCTAACAAGTGTTAGAGAGAAAGATTTGGAAGAAAAATGTCAAAAGATATGTACATTACTAAAGGAGGGTCATCATACAGACCACTTTACTTTGATGGCACATACTACTATTTCTAGAAAATCAAAATGCAGCTGTTCCTAAAATCTCAAGATACTGGAATGTGGCGCATCATTACAGATGGAGATTTCATACCAAGAGTCGACCAAAATGATCCAACCTCTGCTAAAAAGAAAGAAGTAGATTGGACAACAGAAGAAAAATCTAAGGTACTTCTAAACTCAAAAGCTCAACTATTTTTATCTTGTGTTTTAAGCAGGGAAGAAAGCAAAAGAGTTGATGAATGCAAAACTGCTAAAGAAAGTATGGGACACATTACAAACTCATCACGAAGGAACAAGCCATGTGAAAGAAACAAGGATTGATATAGGCATAAGAAAGTTTGAACTCTTTGAAATTAATGAAGGAGAAACCATTGATCAGATGTACTCAAGATTCACAACCATTGTAAATGAAATGCGCTCCTAAGGGAAAGCATACTCAATACAAGATAGAGTAAGAAAGATCATGAGATGTCTTCTAATAATATGGAGACCAATGGTGACAGCTATAAGCCAGGCCAAGAATCTTGACGTACTCGGAATGGAGGAACTGATTGGAACTGAAGTAACAATGTCGATTTACAAGTAAAGGGGGTTTGAATTGTAAATGCACCTTTTAAAAATTCCTGTTAAAACTTAAGAAAATAACTCAAGAATGATCTTGGTTAGGGAAATAGAAAACGGAGAACGTTCTTGGTTTTTACCAGAAAACGGATAACGTTCTTGGTTAGCTTTAAAACAGAAAGTCAGTGTATGTTTTACCTCAGTTAATCGATTAAGCTTAATAAATAAAGAGATATGAGAAAGAATACCACACGCAGATATATCCTGGTTCACCCAACTTCGGTTATGTCCAGTCCTCGCAACTTGTGAGATTTTCCACTAAGTGTTCAGAACAAAGAACCTTCTTGGTTTTACAACACCTAGCTTAGATCAACCTTGGTCTGTTACAAGCTCTATTTCTTTCCACCCAGAAAGTAATTAATCACCTATCGATCTTGATAGGATTCGTTACAACTATTCAAACTATACTTAAACTCTTATAGTTTGAGTTTTACAATAATGATAAGATTGTTTTGATAGAATCTGAGATGTCTCAACTCTTGTTTGAGATTTGATTTCTTACAAAGAATTCATTAGTAATAACACAATGAGATAGAAAAGTTCAGAATTGATTCTTCTTTGTGAAAATGAGAATTTCAAGTATATGAATGTGAATGATTTATGAGAGTTTGATAGCACTTGAAGTTCTGCATTTTTCCTGGACAATGGCCTTGCTTTTATAGGTGATTTGAGCATTTAATAAGGGTCAAAAGAGCTGTTGATAGTACCTTGTCCTTTTTGACCAAAACCATTAAATATGATTAAAAAATAATCCAGCCTTTGAATATTTTGAATATGTTTTTACTGATGTTGTTACAGCTTTGCTAAATCTGTTTTCCTTTGAGTTTAAAGATCTCTGAGGCTTGTCACTCAGTTATTGATGTTACAGCTTCGATCTGAAACCTTGAATCTGTCCAAAAGAATTTGATGAATGATTATAAGCCTTTGCAGAAGTAAGGAAGTCAAAACTGGAATTTTGCAGAAACGAAGATTGATTATCAATCTGGTTTTGGTAGTTTGAACTTTCTGGAGATTTGATGATCAATCTGGAGATTCAGTTTGATTGTTCTAGATATCTTCCTGATGTCTTTTGTACAGATCATGATTGATTGAGCTTTCTTGACAATTTGGCTGATAGTGTTCCAAACTGTCACTACAAGAAAAGAAGGAATTTGTGAGGGCTTTTGCAGCCACAAAGTTTGTAAAACACGTTGCCATTTGTGAGGGCCTTTGCAGCCACAAAATGCTGCATTTGTGAGGGCCTTTGCAGCCACAAAAACCTGCCTTTGTGAGGGCACAGGCCGCCACAAAGGACAGACTGATTTTAAAAAATTCAGCCTTTGTGAGGGCCCAGACCACCACAAAATCCCTCCTTTGTGAGGATTTAGGCCACCACAAAATACCATACAGATTAAAAAATAAATATTTTGTGGGGGCTTAGGCCACCACAAAATATTACGTATATTAAAAAATTAATTTTTTAAATTCAAAATTAATACTGTATTATAATATTATATATAATAAATTAATATAAATATAAATTTAAAATTAAAATTATAATTATAATTAAATTAAAATTAAAATTAAATTTAAAATATAATATCATTATAAATTAAATTTAATATATAATAAACTAATCTGAATATAATTAAAAATTTAAATTAAATTTAAAATAAAATATTTAAATTATAATTATAATTAAAGATTAATTTAAATTACAAATAAATTAAAAATTAAATTAAAATTAAATATTATTAAAATTAAATAATAAAATAAAAATAAAAATATAATATTAATAATAATTAAAGTAATTACCACCAAACCAAATAAAACGTACATTCCAAAATTAATAAATAATGTCTTACAAACCCAAAATTTATAAATAATGTCTTACAAACCCAAAATTTATAAATAATGTCTTACAAACCCAAAATTAAACACATAATAATTAACTAGGGCAACATAATTAATATGTTTTCATACAACCCAAAAATAAATTATGAAATTATTCAAATGACATCAATCCTCATAATAATTCATCTGATCAGCTCCACTCCCACCATCATTATTTCCTGCAATGTTGCCCGACGAAAGAAGTCCCTTAAAAGTATTATTAATTTGTGTTGGAGGAGACATCATGGTTTGAAATTGAATTTCATCTTCAATGGCACCACCACTAGTTGAAGGATGATCCCTAGCTGGTTGAGGTTGATTTAAATCTGGTCTGATCAACCCAGCTGTTGGCATAGTTGGTCGGTATGCAGTTTGATGATTTGGTTGAGGTTGAAGAAGTTGATGTGAAGATGACGGAGCATACTGATAATTATGAAAATATTGTTGTTGCTGAAACATTGGCTGCTGCTGTTGTTGGAAGGCAGAGTTCGGAGGATCCTAGTGTTGTTGTTGGAAATTTGGAGGTGGTTGCTGCTGCTGGGAGTATTGAGAGTAATTTTGTTGCTGCTCGAAAAGTGGTTGTTGATGCAAGTATTGAGGCCGAGGCGGGAACTGCTGATGAAACACAAGAGGAAATGAAAATTGTTGTTGTTGAAATTGTTGTTGTTGTTGAAACTGCTGCTGCTGCTCTTGAAACTTTTGTTTCCATTCCTCATTCAATTTATCAATTGCAGCTTGTATCAGCTGTTATGTCCTTTCTTCTTGCTCACTTGCCCATTGCTCCTTTAACTGGTCAAGATTATCTATCGACGGACAATGAGATCGATCCGTACTAGCATAAGAAGAAGACGTCTTAGTCTGAATATAGCCGGTTGGACCTTTCACAAAGGTTGATGATAAACTACCGGCACCCAGCACACGCCCTTTGTACTTGCCACCACTGATGTTCATAAAACTTGCTATCTCATATTGTTTCCGCTGCACTGGACCAGCTCGCTGAGCAGGAGGAAGAGTAGCTTGATGATCATCCCATTCTTTCATGACTTGTTGAAGTTGTTCCTATATTAAAAATAAAAAAATTCAAAATTAAAATAGTTAATAATTAATATATAATAATTTAGAGGTCTAATTAATATATAATAATTAATATATAATAATTACCTGAATCATTTTTGATAATTCATCAATATACTCATTTGTTTCAGGATTAACATGAAGATAACGATGTATCTCAGCCTGAATGACCTCCCTTCCAAGTTGCTTTTCCTAAAATATTAAATTAATGTCAAGTTTATAAGTTGGTGAAATGTGATGATTAATTGAATATAAATTAATAGATATATATTATAAATATTAATTAATTACCATATAATATTTAATTTCTCCAGCAGACATGGAACCTCCCTTATGAGTACTGGTATCCCTCTCAGATGCTCTATTAATCTTTGCTTTTTCTCTCTTCTATTTGTAAGCATCTGTGTTCCACTTCCTCCACAAAGCAGTCCAAAAATTTTCACCAATCCAATTAGGCCGTTTTTCCTCGCCCTTATTACGTGCATAAGCCAACATAGATGAGAGACGCTTTGAAAAGCGATGGTCAAAAGAAGCCAAAACTGCGGCATCATGCTCTCTTTTCCAAGTACATTTAGTCTGTTGTTTGTTTAAATTTAAAAAATATTAAAAATATAATTCAATTAAGCAATCAAATGTATATATAATTAATTAGTAATTAAATAAATTAATTTAATCACTTACTTTGAAACAATGTAAAAATTGATCAACTTCGCTAAATTGAGGTGTCTTGTCCTCTTTTATCTCACCCCAAGACAACCATAGTTTTTTATATTTCTCTTGTATGACTTCAGCAATTGCCTTTGCAGATGATTTAAAAGGAAGATATCTTCAAAGTTTATATGCAAATTAAATATAAAAATGAATTAATAAAATTAATAATGTAACATGCATAATGAAATATTTAACAATCATAATTTAATCAATCATAGTTTACATACACATCTCCTTCTGGAATGATGACAATGCGGTTGTAGCAATCAACACATCCGGGTTCCATTATTTCGTCTATGGTATAAGGCTCTACTGGGACCTCTGGATATAGAGGAATAGCTCCACCACTAGTACCAATGGTCGGCATCGGCATGAGAGATGGGTCATTAACAACACGTGGTTTAGCAACTTTTTTCTTACCACGTATGTTTTGGATATTCCTCGTATTGCCACCGTTCCTGTTCCTCCTGATCCTCCTACTCCCGACACTAAAGTCATGTATGTATATATATATATATATATATATATATATATATATATATATATATATATATATATATATATATATATATATATATATATATGCGTAATTAATTAATTGTCTTCGTCTTCGTCATCGTCATCGTCGTCGTCGTCATTTGATGAGTGAATTAAATCATTGCCTTCATCATTCTCTAATCCATCTATTTCTTGTTCATCAACTTCTTCTCCAATGTGTGACTCATGACAAAGTTGATTAATAGTCTCATCTCCAATCACATGATCCAAATTTTCCATTTCATCCATTTGAAATGCAACTTCTTCATTTTGACCTGCTTCAACTTCTTCTATTCCACTCGTTGGTCTTGTTTTGATTGCAGCACACCAACCTTGTTTGCTTATGACAGTTGATGGATGAGGAACACAATACGCTTGTCTTACATTATGGGCCAGGGCATATGGATCAAACTGTGGATATTTTTTGCTCATACGAATGTCTACAGTATTTGATATCAAATTTATTTTAGCTCCTCTGCTAGATGGATCAAACCACTTACAGTAAAACAACACCACTTTTTTCGCATAATCTATGAACGCATAGTCAATTTCGTAAATATGCTCAATTATTCCATAGAAATCTTCTACTATACCACTATCAGAGACACTTTTCATACAAACTCCACTATTAATTGTTTCTTTTCCTGCAGTCCAGGATTCAGTGTGAAATTTGTATCCATTGACGTAATAGGTGTGCCATTCTTTGAAACTTCTACTCGGGTCCATAGATAAGTGCCTTAAGTGGATGATGATAGGAGTTTGTTCTTTGAGATGCACTTGTTGTTGAAACCATAATGGGAAATTTGAATTTATATCATCAGATGATTGTCCCGTAGTTAAAAATGCCCTGATCGATGACTATATATATGGTGAATATCAATTTAATCATATAATTAAATATAATTAATAAGAAGAGGAATTTGAAAAAATACTTCTTTTTGTCCAATTGTGCCATTGTTCGTAACCTTGTGGTTTACAAGCCACACCATTAACAACATGTACCTTTGGCATATCTTTTACTTTATTCAAAACTTGTTCTGATGTCAATTTAAGCGGGGGTCCTAGACTTTCTGCATAGCCCTTCTTAAATGCAGCTTTGTTCCTTCTAAATGCATGATCAGCAGGTAAAAACCTACGAAGCGAGTCAAACCACAATGCTTTCCCGCCAAATTTTAAAGTAAATGCTTTTGTATCTTCCATACAAATAGGACAAGCTAATTTACCATGGGTGCCCCATCCTGACAACATCCCATAAGCGGGGAAATCATTAATGGTCCACATCAATCCAGCTCTCATCATAAAATTTTCTCTCCGAGCAATATCATATGTCAAGACACCATTCCACAACTTCTTCAAAGGTTGTAAAAAAATATCTATACCAGTTGTAGGATTAGAAGGACCTGGTATCACAGCAGCTAAGAACATATAAGGTTTAGACATACACATATCATGAGGAAGATTGTAAGGGGTAACAGTAACCGGCCAACAAGAATAAGGAGTAGACGATGCTTGTATGTAAGGCGTAAATCCATATGAGGATAATCCAAGTCTTACATTGCGTGGATCTGACGCAAAATCAGGATGCATTTGATCAAAGTATTTCCATGCCTGACCATCAGACGGATGTCGCAACTCGGTTGAATTTCTTCTATTCTCATAATGCCACGTCATCTTTCCTGCAGTTTGTATTGATGCAAACAATCTCTGCAATCTTGATACAATATGTAGGTAAAACATTGCTTTCCTTGGAATTGATTTTCCCCTACTTACCCTAGAGTTATTCCTTTGGTGATACCTTTGTTGTTGACAAAACTTGCAATCAACTAAGTTAGCATCATTCATACCAAATTCATTGTCATAATACAACATGCAACCTTTAACACAACAATCAATCCTCTTGACACCTAATCCTAACTTTGACACTAACCATTTCGCATCGTAATAACTTTGCGAAAAACCATCTCTAACAGGTGTTGCGTCTAGCATCATTTTAGTCATCAAATCCAAAGCTAAATCAGGAACATGAAATTGAGACTTTAGACCTAATAGTCTAATACACATTGATAACTTTGAGTTTGGAGAACCTTCAAACAACGGTTTATTTGTCTCTTTCAAAAGACCATAAAATCTCTGAGCTTCTTCATTGGGAAGTCCATCGGTATCGTAATATTGATCTTCATTGAATGACAGATTAACCCCAACAGCATCCGAGATCATATCATTCATCGCCTCAAAGTGTTGATAGTTATAATAATCTATACTTAACATGTTAGTACTACTTGAAGGACCTATGTTATAATTCTCCACAGATGTACTAGTATTAGGCGCCGCTGGAGACTCTTCCCCATGATTAGTCCAAATCCAGTAGTTAGGCATAAATCCATCTGCATACAAATGCACTCTTATTTCATCTTCACTTTTAAACCGTCTATATCGACATAAACAACATGGACATCTTATTCCCCCCTCATCTTCGACAATTTTTTGCACTCTCGCAAAATTGAGAAAGTCTTCAACCTTGTTAGCAAAACGTTGTTTAAGACCCTTTCTTCCAGGAAAATTCATATCGTACATCCAACTACGGTCTAAATCCATATATATATATATATATAAGTGTGTGTATATATATATATATGTTTATTATGAAAATTAAATAAATATATAAATTTTGGCATACAATTTATATGTCAATTAGGGGAGCATGTATTTGCAAACAATATAATAAATTAATATCAATACAATAATTATATAAACCGAAATAAAATTTTAAATTATATTTTTTTTAATAATCAAGACTAACAAAAAATGTCAATACTAACAAAAAATAAACTATATAT
>JBBPBR010000007.1:20696636-20729726 GCA_037974775.1 Cicer pinnatifidum | reverse complement strand
CACACACACACACACACACACAAACACACACACACACACACACACACACACACACACACACATTACTAATCTAAATTTAAAATATATAAAATACTAACTTGATGCCGAGTAGAGTCTGACTTAAAATACTAACTTGATGCCGAGTAGAGTCTGACTTGAAGCTTTCACGTACAAAGCTTACAAGTCTTCGAAGTAATTAACAAACACTGTCAAAAAAAAAATTCAATAATATTAATTACTTAAATCAAATCAAAAAATAAAATGAAAAAACTACATATATTACCAAAATTGAATCAAGCTTGATGAATATTTTTTGTAGAGAGAAGGTGGAGAGAATAGTTAGAAGGAGGTTTTAGAGAGAAGTTAGAAGTGAAAAAATGAAAGAGGAGTGGAGTAATATATATAGGATATGCTTGATCCTTTGTGGCAGCCAAAGCAGCCACAATGACCAACAGATATTAGGAATTTGTGGCGGCCTGGGGGGTCAGAACTGCCAACGGTACTAATGTTGTTTGTGGTGGCCTTTGCCGCCACAAAATGTAACGGTCTTAACCTTTATGGCGGTCTGGGTGGCCAAAAATTCCAATGTCACTATTCTTCCTTTGTGGCGGCCTTTGCAACCAGAAACAATAACGGTCACTTGCTTTTGTGGCGGCCTATGCAGCCACAGATAGACATGTCACTTCAGTCTTTTGTGGCGGCTTTGCCCCTCACAAAATTTATATTTTGTGGCTCAAAAAGCCCTCACAAAATTCTTAAAAATTTAACTGGATTTTGTGGCTGCCTAAGCCCTCACAAAATCACAACGTTGTGATTTTGTGAGGGCTTAGGCAGCCACAAAATCCAATTAAATGTTTAAGAATTTGTGAGGGCTTTTTCAGCCACAAATAAAGACCAATTTCAATTTTTGTATTTGTGAGGGCTTTTTCGGTCACTAATTTGTGAGGGTTTTATTCGGCCACAAAATATTTATAAAGTTGGCCACAAAATAGTGTTTTTCTTGTAGTGTGTTTTAACTAGCTTAAATTGAGACTTTTTTATCTTAATGATTCGAAAGCCTTCTTTGACTGAGATGAGACCTATTTGTTTCTTGCCACGTACTGATGAACTTAGTATAAAATTCAGAGGCAAAAGCTTCGTTAAAATAGTGGAGATTGATTGGTCAAGTTACTGTGACAGCCATTCATGAATTTGGAGATCATTCTCCATTTTGTTAAGAATAATCTTGTTTCTTTGTTTGTTCAGTTTTTAACTATTTTCTTTGCTTTGCTTGATTCCTATCTTTGAATTTACACACTCAAAAGCACAAGTTAAATTAACAGAACATTTTAGAATCATAATTAATATTCTTAATTAACCTTTGTTTATTTTCATCAAAACTTTAATTTGAGAGTTTGGTTCAATAATCTCCCCCTTTTTTATGATGACAAAAATGTTAATTTAGATTTTAATTTTGATTCTAATATCAATTTTGAAGAGCCTTAATAGCTTCCCTTAATTAATGAAGTAAGTGATTTTGACAGAGTTTTAAACAAGCATATAATTTTGACATAAGCTTTTTTTCATTAATTCAGAAGAGGTACAAATAATTAGTCAGTTAATCCTGGATACAAAAAAGAAGTCTAAAATAGAATAAAAACTATCTTAATTCTCCCCCTTTTTCACACAAAAAGGAAGGAGTAAAAGAAATTGAAGATGCCAGCGACGAAGAAGATCCTTCAGAAGATGAGGATTTTCCTGGGTTAGGAACTTGTGGAGGAACAGGATGAAATGGAGGAGGTGGGATTCCCAGCTTGGGAGCAAGTTGTTATGTGAGTCAAGTTTTCAACAGAGTAGTCTCTTGATATTGCTGAAGCTGATGTGCTATTATAGTTTGAAGAGCAGCCATGATGTTAGAATTTGAAGGTTCAGCTAAGCGAGGAGAAGAATGAAGGAGAGTAGATGGTTGAGAAGTGGTAGCGACAACTGTGTTGGATGGAAATGGTGTTTTAAAGATGGATGAAAGAGTGGCAAAGGAAGACGATAAGGATGGTAAGGGATCAGATGTTGGGTAGGTTGTATTAGATGGACCAATAATGTCTAGAAAGTTTAAAAACTGACTAATACCGAAAATGGAGGAGCTCGTTTTTTGTGGGGACACAAACAGTGGGGACCTGGTAGATAAATTGGAATTGGATAGTAAAGTACCAAAGTCATGAGGAGGAGAGCGAAGTATTTGAGAGTATGAAGGAAAAACTGTGGAAGATAAGGTGGATGGTTAAGGAAAGAAGGTTGATCGAGTCGGGATTCTTTCTTGAGAACGTTATTAAGTTGGTGGTGATCGTTCAAGGTTTAGTGAAGAACATTCTGGCTTTGGTGAAGAACGTTCTGGCTTTGGTGAAGAACGTTCCGGGTTTGTGCCTTTTGTTGTATTTCCTATAAGATCAGATGAATGAGGTGAGAATGGGATAGGGTGTGTAGTAGCTATTCTTCCTGTCGAGTGTTTGCGCTTTAAGGAGGTGGGAAAGGAGGATGGAAAGGAGGAGGGAAAAAAGGAGGGAAAGGAGGAGGGAGTAGGGGTAGTTTGGGCAGAGAATGTTTTGCGCATGTGGGAGAGGTTTTTTGTGGAAAATTTGGAGATTTTAATGAGTGATTTTTCAGTGGTGAGGGGAATTCCAAAATGCCTAAAGATCATAATTAATATCATTCTATAAGGAACGACATTTTCTTGTAGTCTTTCGTGGCAGCACAGATCATGTGCTGAATGATCACATGAGGAAGATTAAGACGCTTACAGTTAAGAAGATGATAAATGATTAAGGCATCATTGGCAGATACATACTCATGGCTTCCACAATGATGAATAAGAGTATGTTGGCTCATGCTGTTGAAGACCTTTGGAAGGGGTTTGAGATATGTGGAGAGGTAGCGGGTGGAACCTTCTTGAAAGAAGTCAGAAAGGACCTCAGTCTCTTTGAGATTCAGAGCTGAGTACCATTGATTTCCAAAAACAGAAGATCCTTCTGTAGGTAGTTGAAGGATGGAGGCAAGGATATCTGGAGTTAATTTGATCTTGATTCCCTTAATGGTGGAGACAATTAGGGATTTGTTTGGAAAGGTAATGGCATTGCAATAGACGGCTCTTACAACATCTGGATAGTAATGTTCAGATGTTTGGAGAAAATAAGTTCATCCTAGTGCATCAGTATGATGCTGGACAATATTGCCATCGATTATAAGTTTATCAAAAATAAAAACTTTGTCGATTCCAATAGGGCGTTGAGCCCATTTGGCTTTGAAGTTCTTTGAATTTTTTGGTGAAATAAGAGGCAGTGTGTTTGATTTGAATTTTTTGGACGGTGGAGATGGATCAAATGTCTTAGATGGGGACGAAGATGTTTCCGAGGAAGATGAATAAGGTTCATATGGTTCAGGTGTGGATGAGCGTTTGGATTTTGGTGAGGAGGAAGGTGTATGGACAGGAGAGGAAGGTTCTGGAGGTTTGGAAGTAGAGAATGGTTGAGCAGGAGAACATTCTGGTGGTGAGGAATGAGAAGGAGTACGAACTGGAGAACGTTCGTGATGGGGAGAACGTTCTGGATGTGGGGTTGGGGAACATTTGGGAAACAGAGAATGTTCTATAGAGGCGAGTTCAGTGAAATGTAAGTTTTGTTTGGGTGCAAGCGTCTTCTTTCTTTGAGGATTTTTTAGGTTTTTCTGGCTATTGGGCGATGGTCATGGTGGTTTTAGTTTTCATGGATTGTTGTGTTGGTTTTTTTATTTGAGTTGAAGATTGAGATTGTTTAGGAAGAGAAGAGAAAATTTCATTTATCAATCTCCTTTTTTGATTAGGGGGAGTTGATTGAGATGGTTCAGAGGATACATAAGGTTTTGATTGAGTGATGGGTTTGGTTTGTTCTTTCGTTGTGGTGTTTGTATGAGGAGAGACATTTGATGAGTCATCAGTCTCTAAATCTGAGAGGATGAGGTAGTATGGTTTATTTATAGAAGCTATTGAGATTCCAATGCCATATTGTACTCTCATGGAACGTCTTGATGTGAACAAGTGAGGGGGAACTTCAGCAAGATTAGGAGGAGGACGTGTGTATAGTGGTGGAAGAACAGTGGATAAAGGTTTGGGATTGATAGTGATATTAGGGTTATTTTCTGGGGACGATGAAAGGTAGTCAGAGAAGGAGGTATCATAGGAAATGTGTGGAGGAGTTGATCATGGTGGTTGAGAGGGTGAGCGTTGTGATGATTCCGATGATGGGGATGATGAAGATGGTGAGGAAGGATATGCATTCTTTCTTGCAGAATGCTTTGTGTACGCTATTTTGTGGGTTACGAAGGTTTTTTAAGTGAGAGAAGTTTGAGGAAGAAGATGAGAAGTTACTGTTTTCCGTTTTTAAGGAGAAAGGACGAAGATGGAGTGGTTAGAGTCAGAACTGCTGTTTTTGATAAAAAGTAGCAATGATTATTTGGAGCCTTGGGAAGGAGAAGAGGATTTTGGGGGCAAGCGTGCTGTGTGTCAGTTCTCTTTGCAGACAGAGAGGCACATGCATTAAATGCCAAGTTTTGCTTTTTTGGTTTTGAGAGGGAAAATGATGACACATAGGAGAATGTTGGTTGAAAAAATGGAGACTGATGTCTGGAAAAATGGAGATTGATAAACGTTCTCCGTTTTCTGCATAAGCATATTTTAACCAGAATTTTCTGAATTTTTCGTAATTTTCAGTTTCTCATCAAATTGAAACTATCCTCGACAAGAGGCTTTGTGAAGATGTCATCAAGTTAATTTTGAGTATCAACAAATATTAATTCGATATCTTTCTTATTGACATGATCACAAATGAAATGATGTTTTATTTCAATATGTTTTGATCTAGAGTGTTGTATTGGATTTTTAGACAGATTTATAGCACTAGTATTGTCACAATAAATTGGAATGCTGGAATAACTTACTGAGTAGTCTTCAAGTTGATTTTTAATCCATAGAACTTGTGAGCAGCAGTTTACTGCTGAGACATATTCAGATTCAGTTGTTGATAAGGCTATAGTATTTTGTTTTCTGCAAGACCATCTTATCAATGCTTCACCTAAGAACTGACATGCTTCAGTTGTTGACTTGTGCTTTTTCTTTCGATTTTGTCTCCAGCATAATCAGCATCACAATACGCTCTAAGATCAAAATGCGGACCTTTTCTATACCAAAGACCAAGATTAGTGGTTCCAACAAGATATCTAAATGTTCGTTTTACTGCTGTCAAATGAGATTCTTTTGGTGCTGATTGAAATCTAGCGCATAATCCCACTGCAAATACTATATCAGGCCTACTAGTAGTAAAATAAAGCAAGGAGCCAATCATTCCTCGATATTCTTTTTTAGAAACAAAATTGCCATTTTCATCTTTCTCTAAAGAAGAAGATGGATGCATGGGAGTGGTCATGATCTTTGATTGATTCATTTTATATTTGGGCAACAGATCTTTAATGTATTTTTCTTGACAAATAAAAATGCCATTTTCATATTGTTTAATTTGTAATCCAAGAAAATACCTTAATTCCCCCATCATACTCATTTCAAATTCACTTTGCATAAGTTTTGAAAAATCTTCACACATTTTTTCATTTGTTGATCCAAAAATGATATTATCAACATATACTTGAACAATAAGTAAGTCATTCTTTTCTGTTTTCTTAAATAATGTAGTATCGATTTTTCCTCTTAAAAATCCATTGTTGATTAAGAATGAACTCAATCGTTCATACTAGGCTCTTGGTGCTTGTTTTAAGTCATATAGAGCTTTGGTAAGTTTGAAAACATGATTTGGTTTTGATTGATTTTCAAAACCTGGGGGTTGTTTCACATAAACTTGTTCATTCAAGAACCCATTTAAAAATGCATTTTTAACATCCATTTGAAACAATTTAATAAGCTTATGAGATGCATATGCAAGAAGTATATGAATAGCTTCTAACCTTGCAACTGGAGCGAAGGTTTCATCATAATCTATACCTTCTTGTGGATTGTAGCCTTGAGCTACTAATCTTGCTTTGTTCCTGATAGCCTTACCTTCTTCGTCTAGTTTATTTCTGAAAACCCATTTTGTACCAATGATTGTT
Source organism: Cicer pinnatifidum (assembly GCA_037974775.1). Lineage (NCBI taxonomy): Eukaryota > Viridiplantae > Streptophyta > Magnoliopsida > Fabales > Fabaceae > Cicer > Cicer pinnatifidum. The sequence continues at coordinate 20,723,621 of JBBPBR010000007.1, read as the reverse complement.
TGATTTAATGGATCGGGTACCAGTTTCCAGACTTCATTTTTTTCAAACTGCAGCAGTTCTTTATGGGATATCATTAATGGCTTCCTTAATTGATTTTGGTTCAATATGGGATATCATTGTCATATTGTTTTCATCATTCTTGAATGATTTTCTTGTTTGAATCCCATCAACAGTGTCTCTAATAATTTGTATTTGAGGATGATCTTCAATCGTTTTGCAGCTTTTTGGTGGAGAATGAAACGAAGATTGTTTATCAATCTGTGTTTTCTACAGATAGTTTTGCTGCTGTAACTCATTTGGAGTTTATTCTTCCTCATCCTTTTGATAGCTTACTTAATGATTCAAATTTGCTTTTTAAAAAATGTAGCTCTTAAAAGGATCAAGTTTTAAAAGAAAAAAGGGAAAAAGAGAAAGCTCAGGTTATGATTGATGAACTAAAAAACATCATTAAGAATATGCAAGATTCTCAATTTAAGGAAAATAATGAATTAGAAAATCAAGAACGTTATGTAACAAAAACGGAGAACGTTCTCCTTAAAACTGAAAATGAACTTCTTAGAAATGACTTGTCAAATTTTATTAAAGCTATTGAAACCTTCCAAAAAATCATGGGATCTCAAGTGGGAATATTTGATAAAGCTGGTCTTGGTTTTGATAAAACTCAAAAAACGAAAATATATGAAAACTTTTTTGCTTAGACGTCTGGAATTTACTTGCTATTGTAAGAAAATAGATGAAAAGATTAAAAGAAAAAGGTTTTTTGAAAGGGAATATGGCTTTACAAACAAAGTTGAACTAGTTTTGAAAAATCTGCAGAAAGGATAACGTTCTCCAGGTTATTCTCAAAACAGAGAACATTCTAGAACAAAAACAGAACTTTCTCCTTAAAGTCTGAAAAAAGGAGAACAGTCTGGAACTTCTTCAAAATCAAGATTAAAACCCATATTTCAAAATCAATTCCAAGATCAACAATTAAATGCTTCTACTGTCTCAAAATCGGTCATCAAGAATCGACTTGCTATTTTAAAAAGAGATCAAGTTTTAAAAAATCTTTTAATAGAAGATTTACTAAATCAAGGACCCAAACAAATATGGGTACCAAAGTCATTACTAACTTATGATGTAGGAACACCATCCAACAATCAAGAAAGAACATTTATACATGGACAAGGCATGCTCAATACACAAGAATTGAAAAGTATGACGCCTCCTCTCATTACAAAAATTTGGAGTGTCTATAACCTTTGGAAACATTAAAGCAAAGGAGATGAAGAAAAAGAACATTTTGGATAGCAGCAACATAATGCATCCTACGAAACCGAGATTGATAAACAATCTCCGTTTAATTTATTTCATAAAAGCTAGAGAACGATAAAAATAATTGGAAGGATATGTGCCAAAGCTGTTGTTGGAAGTGTAATTATAGTGATTGATTTGCCTCTAAAATACATAAATGATATTCAAGTTTCCTTTAGAAGAAGCACATATTCACATTGTACTCTTGTCTAATTCAAGTACTTCTTTGGATCTTATCAAGGTATAACCTGATCATGATTACTTCTTAATTCATTCATGGAACTCAAATCATTTTCTACGAATTCTCCTTTTTTAAATGAATAAATCTCTTTGATCGTTTCAAAAAATTAGTTTTGAAAAACACAAACTTTATTAGCATAAGAATGTTTTGTCAAAAGAAACATTATTATTGACATGTTGTCACATTCATATTATTTTTGCTTCCCAATATGTGGTCACTCTCTCTTGTTCACGTTCATCGTATCTTACTTGTGTTTTGGAATTTTGAAAGATATCAATTTCAGAATATTAAGGGAGAGTTTTTTAGAAAATGTTATTTTTCTTAAAATTGGGTTCTGCTCATTGTTTTCTATGAGTAGTATACATTTCCTTTGTATACCCCAACCTTTTTGTGATGACAAAGGAGGAGAATTATTTTAGATTTTATGTTTAGATTTTATATTGGTTCAAAAATCTGAAGCATATTCTAAGGGGAGGAGCTTTTAAGCTTTCTATGATTAAAATTAAAATCTAAATTAACATGTTTGTCATCATCAGAAATGGGGATAATGTTAATTATTATTCTAAATTATATGTTAATTTAAAGATAGGGTTTAAAGAAAGCAAAGAAATCAGCATAAAAAGGCAAGCAACTAATCAAACAAGAATGAAGAACATTCTTAACAAAATCTGGAAAATAGAGAATGTTCTCCAGTTTCACGAATGATCATCACAACTCCAAAATCAATCATCTCCACTAGTTAAAAGAATATTTAGCCTCTAGGTTTTACATATATATCTTCAACACTTGGCAAGGAACAAACTAAGATGATCAAATTCAAACAAACTATTCGAATCACAAAGAGAGAAGATTACGAATTAGCAAGACCATACAGATCTGAACATTTTTTTACAGCATTCAGATCATTCTGGACAGCAGTGTAACATCAGCCTCCAGACTCATAAACATTCTCCAGCACATTAACATTAATCAAGATCATTTTCCAGCATGTTAACATCAATCTCCAACATGCTAACATCATTCTCCAGCATGTTAACATCGATCTCCAACATGCCAACATCATTCTCCAACATGTTAACATCAATCTGTAGAAAGTTCTCATCAGTCTCTAGAATGATCATATCATTCTCCAGAATTATCAGCCTCCAGAATTATCTGACCAGTCTCCAGAATTATCAGACCAGTCTCCAGATTGATTATCAATCTCCATGATGTTCAAGACTAAGTTTGCAGATTGATCATCAATCTCCAGAATTTTCAATAAACATTTTGCAGTAGTTTATCATCATTCTCCAAGCTATTTTGGCATAATCAAATCTCCAGATCAAAGCATTATCATCAAAAAAAAATATCTAAGGTATAAAGGATCATTAAACACAAAAGAAATATAATCAAGAACGAAGAAAAACGCTCAGTCAAACAGATTTCACAAAGTGTTCAAAGGTTGTAATATTTTTATTCATATATATTGGTTTTGGTCAAAACTGACAAAGCATAACCAACAACTCTTTTGACCATTATTAAATGTCCTAATAGCCTATAAAAGGAAGGGAAGCTCAAGAAAAAATTAGAGCTTCAAGTACTAAGTAATTCATTACTCATTTCAATCATACTTGAATTTCTCTCACTCATATACAATGAATCAGTTTTGACTTTTCTCATTTGATTCCTAGAATCATTCTCGTGTATTTCTCTGTCAAAGAATAAGAACTCAAACAAGTGTTGAGCCTTCTCAGATTCTAACAAAAAAATCTCACCATTGTTGTAAAAACTTAAACTATAAGAGTTTAGTATAGTTGGAAAAGATTGTTAGAAATACTGTCAAGGTTGATAGGTGAATTGATTAAATATCCTTATGGGTAGAAAGAAATAGAGCTTGTAATAGATCAAGGCTGATCTGAATTAGGTGTTGTAAAACCAAGAAGGTTCTTTGTTTTGAACACTTAGTGGAAAATCTAACGGTGGTGAGGACTAGACGTTTCCTTATCTATTTACTTTCATTCTAACACGGGTCGGTTGAACCAGGATATATCCTTATGTGGTATATGTTTCCTTATCTATTTACTTTCATTGTAATTAATTATCAAGTTAAATACATAAACTGAAGTATTGATTTTAACTAACCAAGAATGTTCTCCGTTTTCTGGTTAAAACCAAGTACATTATCTGTTTTCTGTTTTCACAACCAAGATCAATCTTGAGTTATTTTCTTAAGTTTTCAACAGGAAATTTCAAATAGGAACATTTACAATTCAAACTCCCCTTTTCTTGTAAATCGACATTGCAAATTCAAACTTCACGTATTTTGTGCATTGGATTAGTCAATCAAAATCATTTTGTTCATGTATACTTGAAGGACGGTTGTCCAATACCTCCAACATTTGTATAATGAAGAGTGAACCTCAAATGAGAATCAAAATCATTAGAGAATGGAAATTGAAAAAGGTGTCCACCCACCCAAAAAATTGAATGTTGACAAATTGATTGAAGTATCAAAACAAAGATGATGTGTTGACCTTGAAATAAATTAGTTGAGAAGTATAGAACTAGTAAACCACATTAGGATTTAATTAAATGTATATGATAATTATGAGTATAATGAAATGTGTGGTGTATTTCTTGATATATTGTTTAAACTAAATTTATATTTCTGCACAAATGTTGTTTCTTTTGTTTGTGGCGCAACTATTAAATTATGGTTTTGCTTATATTCTGCATTGATTGTATTTCTGCATATAGTGTAGTTTATGCAATTTCACCTCAAATACATTATCAGATCCTGGATTTGATAGATCCTGGATCTGATAATGCATTGTTATGTAAAAATAACTACCAGATGCATGGTTCAGATAGTATATTGTGTTTTTTCCAAGTAAAAAACCATTATCGGTTTTCAGGATATGATAATGTATTATGCATACTTTTATAAATGTGTGGTTCATACTTAACCCTAATTTGTGCGATCAATATTATACATACACTTATATATATATATATATATATAAATCTTGTTGGTCATCATGAATCATAAACTTCCTTTTTTTCTTATAATTTCATACATGGTTCAAGAACGTGTTGAAGTTTATTTAGAGCATTTAAAATCTCCAATAAAATTTGAAATTTGTAACGGCGGTACTCTATCAAAATTGAAGAGTGTTCTTAACTGCATATTTAGATTAGAGGGTGTCACTACTACAAGGGTGAATAATATATCATGTCATTGTCATTATGTCACACTAAATGAAAGCAAATCATAATGTAATATTTGTTTTGATTGGGTGCATCTTATGAATAATACAATCGTAAGATCTATGTTCTCGGTTAACAATGTTTACAAAGATAAAAGGTCGACCAAATTGTACGTTAAATGTTCCTAAAGTAAGGACATTTATTGAAGTGATGTTGTCGCCAATTTAAGAGATTCATGATTTAGTTAATATAAATTGATATTTTTTATTTAAGTTATGTAGTCGCAAAATTGTACTATTTTGTTTATGTTTTTTTTATCAAATTATTTATTTATGTTATTTTTAATTTAAATTATTTTTATCATGACAGGATCATGTAATCCTATAGTTGTAATTTATAAAAGAATATACTACATGATCCTATAATTTGGTAGTTTATTTAATAGAAAAATATATTATCAAGTCCTATAATCCAGTAGTGTGTTTTATAGGAAAATTCACTATTGGATCACAAAATCTAGTACTAGTCATATCTCCCAATTCAACAACTCGAACACACAATATTTATTCCATAAAACATAAACATCAGTATTTGATAATATTATCAGATAGATAGTCACAATTCAGCTAAAATAACCTAAACAAAATAATAATCATAATGTTAAATCCCATTTTCAACCAAAGGGTTATACTCAATTAAAATATTTAAAATCATGTACATTTACACCAAAAGTAATAATACATAATATATAAATATTACGCTACACTATTAGATAACTCTATCTCTAATGTTGTTTTATCTCCTTCTACAATATAAAAATACTTGTTGTATGTGATCAATGATCTGTTGAACACTATTATTGTAGAGTCTCTAACCATTATGCAAATATGCAGCGTGTCAACTATATATGACGTAGACTCCTATTGTGTAATGACCTCCAAGTTTATAGGTCTCAGAGGATTTCTATTTGGAAAATATTGCATGAAATGATGTGAAACCTTATAAAACCATGTTACTCATCCAACTACGGTTCTCAACTGTTGTCCTTGAATAACCCTTGCATATTTGGAGTAACTAAGATACAATCTATAATATTGATATGCTTGGTCGACCTCTTGCATACTCATGGTAGGAGAAACACATATGTTCGGATGTCTGGAGATGGTTTAGATATATCCAAATTTTCTAAGCACGCACCCAAGCAAGTGAGGACATATCATCCTAACTCCACATCTAATCTAGCCAGAGTTCCAACATATATCCTTCAACGGACGAGTCAAACAGTAGTCGTCATAGGGAAAAACACAATAATCTTGGACCTCCGACCAATCTAGTGTATTCATATATGTTTCTAGAAGATGATTGACCCAAATGTGGAATAAATAGACATGCACTTGGAAGGAACTCATCATATTGAGCTTGGAGAGTCTACAAACAATTGGTAGGAAAATGATGCATGGTCCAGGCCTGAAACAAAACAAAAAAATACATTAAAAATTAATTGTAAATATTATAAATAATGTTCCAATAAAATTAACTAGTTTAATAAAAAAAATCAATTAAATTATTTTATACTTATAAACAATCAATTAATTATAAATCTTAATTACCCCTAGCTAATTGTACAAGAAAGCAAAGCAGCAACACCTCATGCACACTCTTGGACAATAGCAAGGTCTCTAAAGTACTACACGTAGATAACACCAACGTACATTGCACTTTTTCTCGTTGAATATGGTTGTGTCCACCAAGTAGAGAAGATAACATCCTATGGAGTAAATCATATGACATTCCTTCATCATGTCATCAACATCAAACTGAACTGGTCTATTCAAATGACTCAAGAACGACGCTTCAAGGGTTGAGATTCTGACATGAGCTCATCTAGTTCTTTGAACCTCTGTCAGTGCATCATCTAAGTTGAACCCAGGATCATTATAAAACCACTCAATCCCCTCATCTTTTTACCGACTCATGTGCCAAGATGTGTCTGGTGATGGACAAGTGAAAAAGATAGGACACATCGTCTAGAATCATTGTTATCTCACCGCCAAGAAGAATGAAAGGGCAAGTATCTATGTGGTACGTCTTAGCAAATGCAGACAACAAGCTGATGTATATTAATTTGTAGCATGTGCGCCCAATATCAACCAAACTAGAGGCTTTGATTGGATTCCTAAACTAATCAATAGTAGAAGATGGAACCTCTAGCTGAGATATCTTTCAATAATTGTTGATGCATTTAATAGGAATATGCTCATAAGAAAATCAATTATTAGTTTTGATAATTAAATAAATAGATATAATTAATCCATAATTAATTAATCCATGCTTTGGCCACCACGTGATCTTCAAAACGTCGTATCAAACACATATTAAAAGGCCTCAGAAACCTCTGAACATGTGATAGTGGTGGTGGTGGTGATCCTTGAAATAGTGAAGGTAGTGAGAGTGGTAGCGACAATGGTGGTGCAGATACCTAGTATTGCACATCGTCAGAGTCAACATGTCCTTAAGAGCGATAACTTTCACCTCTAATCCATTGTCTTTTAGCATAACGCTTTCTGTGCATAGACTCAAGTTGTCTCTCTACCATGATGAAATAGAGTAGCGTTGTAACACCCTGATATTTAATAGCGCGAGTGCATTTTTTTTTTCAAGAACAAATTAATAAAATCCCATGTCGTAACACAAACGACAAAAGTCTTGAAAAATTACATCATATATACAAACCAACTAAAATAGTTTATAAGAACATAATCCAAAGTATACAAATAGAAAAATACACTAGGGGTATGAGACCTATCAGACATCGCTCATACCCCTGGGGTATTCTCGGCAGACACCTGCACAAAAGTATTGTTCCAAGAATGTTATCTCCCCATGGTCACATCAAAAAATGGAACATGGGCTCACCAAAACAAAAGTCAACTGCCAATATATGTTATAGATACAGTCATCCCAAAATAAAATAAGTATGACCACCAAAAAGACACTAAGCCCTTATACAACAAAACTAATTTAATCATCCACTAGCAACTACAATAACATGGGTGACCTCCACACACTACAAAAGTCCCATCTGACGCAGTATCTCTCTTTGAAGTAATCTCCTTCTCAAAAGTCAGATCCACCCACGAGATAGGTGGCTTCGGCGACCCTGGGATCTCAAAGCAGTCCGCTACTTCAGCGACAGTCGGTAAAGAATCATTCACCGGAAGCGGATACTCTGGAAACAATCCCGTGACCCATCACAATCACCACTAACACTATGGCCCATCATAGTCACCACTAGCTATGAAATGCATGAGCATACTCTGACTCTTTTCACAACAATCATTATGTAAATGTAGCTATTAAAATACTCCCCTTTTAATACTCATTTAACACTAATAATTTTTCATGCATATCACAGAGAACACTCAAGACATATTTTCTTCAATAAAATTCATAACATATAACAAAACGTATTTTCACTCAAGAATATATAATCACATCAAAATTAATTATCAATTCATAACATATAACAACACGTATTTTCACTCAAAAATATATATTCACGTCAAAATTAATCATCACACGTTCACACATCAATCACACATATAAGGTCCTTATATGCAAACTAAAAATTTGGAAGGAGTCCTTACCTTAGTTATAGCTTTTCCAACGGTTATCACTACCACAATCAAACACAACAGAAAATCTCGTTCATGATGACACCTTTAATCAAATAGTATTTGACTTAGTCAAATTAATCTCTAAAATTTTAAATACCTTACAAATTATTTCTTACTCCTAACTCCCTTAGAGTATATTTTACTAAAAGTTTACAATGAGTAAGGACTAATAGTATTATTAACCACAACACACTTTCAACATATAAAATATATTTTTAGATATTAGCATCCTTTAATTTTTCAATAAATTCACTAACAATATTTTGAAACATTTTAAATTATTTTTCTCAAAATTTTTCACACAACAACTAATTTTTCTCAAATTTAACATAACTCATTTTTTTCGTTTCAAATAACTACATAACCACACAAAAGATATCAATAAATAACTTTTTTTTCCAGTTTCAAGGTTATAACTCTTTGAAATAGTTTCATTCCTTTCAAAATATATTAAATATTTTATTTTTCTTTAATCACCACAACAATATTAATATATCAGAGTTCTCTCCATCGCTAACTCGGTGCCAACAGTCTCGATTCCTTTTTAAGACTCAATGAGCTAACTACATAAACATAAATATTTATAACAATTTGTTCACAACTAAAATTTATCCAACCACAACAAAATTCCTAAAATTATATCTTTTTCACACACCATACTTTTAAAACCAAATAATCTACATTATTTAGTTAAAACTAAATAAAACGAATATTTTCGAAATCAAATATACACACTCTCAATTATTAAAGCACAAAAAATTGAGTTAATAAAGTACTCTAAACTTTTTTCTTTTTAAACTCAGTCCAAGAGTAATTAAAAGAGTAACATTTTTAACTCTAAACATTTTAATTTCAATCTAACTTTGTTCAACTCTTTAACTTTGTTAAAATTTGAATTTTTTTCACAACTTTAAGAACTCTAATTTTTTTTTATAAAATTTCAACTTCAGTTCAAACTCATTTATTTGAAAATAACTCATTACATAACTCAAACACATCACGAATCAATTTCTTTTTTTTTAACCATTACTAACAAAATCAACAACAGCCACAACCAGAACCACAACAACAATGATTTATTAACAACTCAAAAATTTCACTCATACTCCCCCATCATATAAAGTTTATGAATTTAGGAAAAAGAAGGACGAAGTAAATGTCTCACCTTAAATAAATTAGCTCACAAGCATGGTATAGTATAGAGAGGAGTAACTTTCCTTCTTGACACTTTTTGAATGAAAGCTTAGATCTAGAAGAAAAATGGAGGTTTGTGTTTTGCATATTTGAAAACCACCAACATTGTGTTTTCTTTTTCTTGAAACCAAAGAAAGAAGAAAGGAAGGGAAAGGCGAGAGTTCCACGGGAAATGTTTTCTTTCTTTGCTGGTTTCATACCTCTATATATATATATATATTTCTTACAACTAATAATATATATATATATATATATATATATATATATATATATATATATATATATATATATATATATATATATATATATATATATATTATAATTAAAATCAATCAAACAAATATTTAAAAATATAGATATATTATAAAATCATCATTACACTCATCACATCACTCACTTTTTAAAGTAATTTAATTAAAATATTATTCTTGTCGCAACTCAATTGACATGTGAAATTTTTTTAGCAACAAATTACTGTTTTTTTAAAAATATGTCCGGTGTTGAATTTTTTATAACATAATTAAATTCACTACGCCAAAAATGACATTTAATAGCACTCCTTTTACAGCACTGGCTAAATACAAGCGTTGTTGTAAATATATTTTAAAAATAACGGAGCCTTTTACAGCGCTTTTTTGACAAGCACTGTGAAAAAAACGCTGTTGTAGGGTCATATAGCGTTTGCGCATAATGTTATAAGGATTCTACAGCGCGTTTTGCACAAGCGCTGTAAAATGAAGCGCTTTCGCGTATTATTTTACAGCGCTTTTTTCACAAGCACTGTAAAATACATGCGCTTTCAAATAATGAAACTACCTATTACAGCGCTTTTTTCACAAGCGCTGTAAAATACTTGCGCTTTCAATCAATTTAACTACCTATTACAGCGTTTTTTGCACAAGCGTTGTAAAAGACATGCGCTTTCAAATAAATATCATTTACTTTTAATTAAATAAAAACAAATTTAAAACAAATTTACGAACCCTCATCACCTCTACTCTGGGAACCCCCATATCCTCTACATATTGTGCGGCCATCTACGTTGTCTCAGGTATTTTTTAATTTGTTTTTGTCAAAAAATCTTTAGTTTTTTAATAATTGAAAACTAAAAATTGTTATATATATATTAAATCTCTTTTTTTTTTTTTGAAATTTGTTGATCTGTTATGTTTTGAAATCTTTTCTGTTTTGAAATTTTTATTAGATATGTTGATATTGGTTTCTTTTTGAAACTTGTTGATATGTTTTGAAAGCTTATTATTTTTGTAACTGCATTTATATAGGTCGTATAATATGGATAGGAAATGGATGTCTGCCAATCGATTGTCCAAAGAGTATGAAAATGGAGTGAAAAAGTTTGTTGAGTTTGCAGTGAAGAATGCAAAAGATCCAAATAGAGTCGTTTGTCCTTCTTTAAAATGTTGTTTTGGAAAACGCGTTTGAGAAGATGAATTGGAAGGATATTTAGTATGTAATGGAATTGATCAATGCTACACATATTGGATAAGACATGGTGAGAAAAAAAAAGGAAACATTAATTTTGAGAATAGTTCGACATATGCTTCAACTGACTTCGATACAAATACATACGAGTCGGACCGAGTTGATGAGATCGCAAAAGCAGTTGAAGAAGATCTTCGAGATTGTCCTAAAATGTTTGAAAGTTTATTGAGTGATGCAGAGAAAAAATTATATAATGGTTGTACAAAATTCACAAGACTGTCGGCGATATTAAAGTTGTACAACTTAAAAGCGAGTAATGGATGGTCTAATAAAAGCTTCACAGAATTATTGACACTCATAAAAGATATGTTGCCAGATGATAATGAACTTCCCAGTCGAACCTACGAGGCTAAATGGATTTTGTGTTCTATTGGCATGAGTTACGAAAGGATTCATGCGTGTCCTAACGATTCCATTTTATTTCGAAACGAATATGAACTACTTAAGGCGTGTCCGAAATGCAATGTCTCTCGATATAAAAAGAAAGAATCTACTCCAGCAAAAGTCGTGTGGTATTTTCCTATAATGCCAAGATTTAGGCGCATGTATCGCAGTGAAGAAGATTCAAAACACTTGACATGGCATGCAAATGAAAAAATTAGAGATGGAATGTTTCGACACCCTGAATTCGGCAATGGTCTTCAAAGCATCTCACATAGCACGTGGCCTGTGATTTTGGTAATATATAACCTACCTCCATGATTATGTATGAAGCGTAAGTTTATGATGTTGTCTTTGTTAATTTATGGACCCAAACAACCGGGGAATGATATCGACGTATACTTGACTCCTTTAATTGAAGATTTAAAACGTATGTGGGAGACAGGTGTGGAAGTTTATGATGGGTATAAGAAAGAATGTTTCAATTTGAGGGCTATGTTGTTCGGCACAATTAATGATTTTCCAGCATATGGTAATTTATCAGGATATAGCATTAAAGGTCAGTGTGCATGTCCTATAAGTGAAGAGAGTACAAATTAGATGCGGTTGAAATATTGTAAGAAGAATGTGTTTCTTGGACATCGTAGATTTTTACCTTATAGTCATCAGTATCGTGGATGGAGAAATGTATTCAATGGAAAATCAGAGGAAGGTAAAGCTCCTTTAGCACCGACTGGATATCAAATACTTGAAAAAGTACAAGGTTTGACCAATAAATTTGGCAAACCTTTTGCGGGAGAGCTGGTCAAAACTGGGTGGAAGAAAAAGTCAATTTTCTTTGAATTGCCATATTGGAAGTCATTGTATATAAGACATTTCCTCGATGTGATGCATATTGAAAAAAATGTATTTGATAGCGTTATTGGTACGTTACTCAATGTTCCAGGAAAGTCTAAAGATGGCATCAACGCAAGATTGGACTTGGTCAATATGAGAATAAGAAATGAATTGGGTCCCGTAAAGAAAGGAAATCGCACATATCTACCTCCAGCTGCTCATACTCTATCTAGAAAGGAAAAAATTGTTTTATGTAAATTTCTACACGAAGTTAAAGTTCCAGAAGGATACTCTTCAAACATTAAAAATTTGGTTTGTATGAAAGACCTCAAGTTAAAAGGTTTGAAGACCCATGATTGTCATATTCTAATGGAGCATTTGCTACCAATGGGTATACGTTCCATTTTACCTGAAAAAGTTCGACTAGCCTTAACTAAATTATGTTTCTTCTTCAGGGAAATTTGTAGTAAAGTGATCGACCGTCAGAAATTCCCCACATTGCAGAGGGAAATTGTTATTACTTTGTGTGAGCTTGAAATGTATTTCCCACCCTCGTTTTTTTATATAATGGTTCATCTTATTGTTCAACTGGTTAAGGAGACACAACTTTGTGGGCCAGCTTATATGAGATGGATGTATCAGATAGAACGATATATGAAAATATTAAAACGGTACATAAAAAGTAGAAGTCGACCAGAAGGTTGTATTGCTGAACGGTACATTGTTGAAGAGGCTGCTGAATTTTGTACTGAATATCTGTCCAATGTTGAATCCATAGGGTTTCCCATGTCTCGTCATTCGGGAAGAATATTAGGAGAAGGGATAATTGGAAGGACACTACTGACTATATCAAGGACAGAATGGGAGCAGGCACAATTGTATGTTTTGCACAATGATGATGAAGTTCAACCGTATGTTACAATACACATGGATTAGTTATCTCGTTTGAACATGAATAGGAATCAAAATTGGATAACTCGAGAGCACAATCGAAGTTTTATAACATGGTTAAAAAATCACATAAAGTCAAAGTTTGATATAGACTCCGGATCAATTTCACAGAGATTGAGGTGGCTAGCAAATGGTCCGTGCTTACATGTTTTTTCTTACACTGGTTATGTTATTAACGGCTACACATTTTATACCAAAGAACAAGATGATCAGACCACTATGCAAAATAGCGGAGTCACTCTCGTAGCTGAAGCGATGCATGTCTCAAGTGCAAAAGACAAAAACCCAATATATGCAAATCTATCATATTTTAGGGTTATCGAGCGCATATGGGAGTTAGACTACACAATGTTTCGTGTTCCCATATTTGGTTGCAAGTGGGTCGATAATAATAATGGCGTTCGGATTGATGAGTCAGGATTCTTGCTTGTCGATTTTAATAGGGTGGGGTACAAAGACGAGCCTTTTATTTTAGCATCGTAAGCTCAACAAGTGTTTTATGTCACTGATCCTTCTGATGATAAATGGTCTGTTGTCCTATCGACCAATAAAATAAGTGACGATAACAATGTTTTTTAACCATTCATTGTTTTGCATGTTTTTAATGTCATCCCATATTGAATCTAAATAAACCAAACACAAAAATAACATAATAAAACAATGAGGCCTTTTACAACACTTATTTGTAAAAGCGCTGTAAAAGGCTTTAAAAAAAACATTCATATAACATAATAAAACAAGGATGTCTTTTACAGCGCTTGTTCAAATAAGCGCTCTAAAAGACCCTTTTAAAAATAAAATAAAGACATTTTGTAGCGCTTATTTGGAAAAGCTTTGTAAAAGACTTTAAAAAAACATTCATATAACATAATAAAACAAGGATGTCTTGTACAACGCTTATTGGGAAAATCGCTCTAAAAGAGCCTTTTAAAAAATTAAATAAAGACGCCTTTTAGAGTGCTTTTCAAACAAGCGCTGTAAAAGGCTTAGGCCTTTTACAACGCTTTTTGAACAAGCGTTGTAAAAGGCTTATAAAAAAGCGTAGTAAAAGGGTTTTATATATAACAGTAACCGCTTCAGTTTCCTCTTCATTACGTAAACTTCACTCTCATCTCAACCTTCATCGTTCTTCTCTTCTTTTGCAAACCCTATCATCCCGTCCATTACGAACCTTATTTCCACGATCATCTCCTTCATTTCGAACCTTATTTCCATCCAAGATCATCTCTCCCATTGCACACAATATATTTTCATTGAAATACGTAACCCTCATTACGTATTTCTTCAAACCGTATTTCTATGAACCATATTTCTGTGAACTTTCTGCGAACCCTCTTTTCTTCGCATATCGTCTTTCTTCGAACTCTCATTATTCAGGTATTGATGTTATTAATTTTTTGTAATCATTAAAATGCATGTTGAGCTTGTTTAAGATATATTGATACTGATATGTACTTAGAATAATGCATGATGCATGTTGAGCTTGTTAATGTTATACTAAACTGCATGTTGAACTTGTTGTAGTTAAATGGATACAAACAAAGATTTAGAATGTCAAAATGAAGAAGTTGGCACTACTAAGACTTATAAAAATGAAGTCAAACATGGTGCAACTATCGTGCAAAAGTCATTAAAGCAAGGAGCAATGGCATCAAGTTTGAGGTTATACTATACTATACTCTATTTGCTGTGTATTTTTATCTTTTTTTAATAGCATGTACTTACTATATGAGTTTATTAGGTTGGTTGGAATGAGAGTGGTCAGCCAATTGACCCCAACAGCTCAATGTTTGTTAGTTACATTGGGGCTGTTGTTCGACAAAATATTCCAATTACGATTGATGATTGGAGAAATAAGGCGTTGAAGGATACCAAAGATATAATATGGAATGACATTCAAGAAACATTTTTGATCCACTCTTTTTTCATTTATAATTTTTTTCATTGAAATACTTTACTTATAATTTTTTTCATTGCAGACTACTTTTGTTCTTGATGAGGGACGAAAGAGTTATGTTTAGAGAGTTGCTGGGAAAATCCATCGGGGATTTAGATCTCATCTCTCTAATTTCTATCAAAAAGATAGAGAAGGAAACACAAATGCTGAAGCTCCAAAAATATATAAACATTATATATCAAATGATGAATGGAGTGCATTTGTTTCCAAACGTTCGGACCCCGCATTTGTCATAAGTGATTAATTTATTAGCATTTGTGTTTTATTATTTATATTCGTAGCGTATTTTAAATTTTTACACAATTGCTATTTTTTTATATAGAATATTAGTAAGGCAAATCGTGAAAGGGCAAGCAATCCAACCCACCCATACAAAAAATCACGTATGGGATATGCACACCTTGATCAAAAACTTGTAAGTGATTAAACATCACTTTTATATAATGAAGTAATTTGTATTATACATTATAGTGTATAACTAATTTGTATTATTTTGTTTATGATCTTAACGAATAGCGACAAGACACCCAAGCCGATCAACCTTGGGTCGTCATATATTATGGAAGGAAGCGCATGTTGATAAAGACGGACTGATTGATAATGAAAATATCCAAAAAGTAGTAGAACTTTGTGTAAGTATATTATCACTTTAATATCAATTGAATACTTTTTAATATTGTATTTTAAAAATGCTATTGAACTTATCTTTTTAATCCTACATGTATTTTAGGAGATTATCGAGAGGGCAACAAGGATACTTGCATGGACATTCTGGGTAAAGTGTTTAATGTCCCTGAGTATTTCGGTCGGGTTAGGGGGAAAGGATTTGGCATAACTCAAAAGCTATTTTTCTCAAGAGAAGCGCCAAAAACCTTCCAACGAGGAAGTATTAGAGAAGCTCAAAATCCTTACAGAGCAAGTGGCACTTTTGGTGAATACGAACAAAGACAAGCAACTCCCGGATCAGCTCCAACATGAAATACAAATGGAGAGTGAAACCGCGAGTTGCAACGTCGGTCTAAAAAGTATTCCCGAGGTAATTAATTACTTACTTGCTTATGTAATTACTTATGTATTAAATATACTTAGATATTAACCGTACTTATGTTTTAACCATCGATTTAGGGTGTCACTCCATGTGTTCTATACTTGTCCTCGCCTACTCATCGGAAGGTGGGAAAAGGAAAATTGTACAATACTTCGAGAGAAGTATTGCACAATACTCTGATCCCTGCGGGCCATGTCAAAGTATCACTTGTTGTTGCTTTCGAACCAACTGCACTGTTGCCGATACCGGACAACGATTGAGATATGCAGTTATTGGGCGAAGCTATTGGTAGTTACGTGGCATGGCCCACCCATCTTGTTGCCCTCGAAAAAAAGATTCCCAGAAACAAATCAGTTACATCTCCCAAAAAGGTTTGTCACATTTATTCCCTAAGGTTTGTCATTTTTTCAGATTCAATAAACTAACATTTAACCTCATTTTTGTAGATCCAATTAAATAAACCACCCGTACAGCCAAAAAAAGCCAGCAAACCTCCAAAATTGGAGGGTAATAGGGTTGTCAAACTACAAAGGCTGGAGGGTAATAAAGCTGCCAAAATTGCAGCAAGAAAACTGGATCGGGGAAAATCGATCGCAGCTGCCTATGTTCCTAAAATAAGTCAGCCATGACTTGCTAAATACGGGGCGTGTCTTGACATCCAAGTAAAACAGAACATGGGCCGCAACGACAATTCGCGCATCATACCCACGAATAAAGCTATATTCGGAGATGAGTATGATGAATTTCTCGAAAAGGAGCACATTTACGAACTTCTCAACCATAAGGAGCTTAGTGCTACTGTCATGAGCTTGTACATAAGGTAAAAAATACTTTTAATTTCATTTATTGGTAATTAATTAAATGTATTGGTAATTAATCTAGTTTAAAATTTTGATTGAAGGTTTTTGTATGAGAAGGTCGTGCGCACGAGGAAATTGTCAAATAAATACTCATTCTTGTCTCCGCATAAGTTGTCGATGTGCAAACTCGATCCAGGAAATGTAAAGAAATACATTGTAGATATGTTATTAGGAAATATAGAAAAGGATAAATTGTTATTCGCACCACATAATTCAGGATATGTAATTATATATTATTTATTTATATCTTTTTTAATTGATATGATTTTAATTTATTAGTTGTGTATAAACAAAATTGCTTAACCAAATTTTTGTTGTTGTAGGGAACATTGGGTGCTATTTGCAATCAATGCGGTCTCTGAAGTTATATACTATTTGGATCCCTTGCATGGCAATTACAACAATCACTCCGAAATAAAGACTATGTTCGACACGTAAGTAATATTCATTTATTTCTTACATATATATATATATATATATAAATAATGTGTTTGTTCATGCTATAATAATCACATTTATTCATTCGATAATGCCTTACAAGTTTTTCGAGCTCAGAGAGGTGCTACAGTGTCGAAACAAAAGTCTAATAACATCACATGGATCCCAATAAAGGTTTGAAATATATGCCTTTAAATTTTCATTTACAAATATATGCCTTTACGATTAATGCACAAATATTTTATTGACTTATATGTTTTATTTTACAGTGTCCTCGTCAAACAAACAACATCGACTGTGGGTACTACGTATTGAGATTCATGAAGGAGATTGTTGACATATATAAAAGTGTCCATCATATTCTGAGGAAGATCTAATGGAATTAAAGGAAGATCGGTGTCAGTATGTGCTTGAAATGAAAATTATTTGATTTTCTGGGAAATAGCATGCTGCTGGGCAAAGGATCTGAATATTATATGGTAGCTAGTGCATATTCTGTATATTCTGTTAGTTATTATATGTATATGTAGTTAATTAGGTTGTAAATTAGGTTATATATATGTATCTGAATGTAGTTAATTAGGTTATAAATTACAGAGTTACATATATGTTAATTAAGTTACAGAGTTCTGTTTTCTGTTCTACTGATTGTGTGAACTACTTATGGTATTTGAATATGTTTTGTTGTTGTGTGAACTAATTTTGGATAAAAAGATAAAAGACGACACTTTTTAAAAAAATGTCATAAAAAGCTAAAAAGCGCTTTTAATTTCAAATATTTAATTTACAATGTTTAAAAAATAAGAAGCACATTTTACAGCGCTTTTTTGAAAAAGCGCTGTAAAATGTGGATTGAGTGGACATTTTACAGCGCTTTTCTGCAAAAGTGCTGTAAAATATGTACCTATAATTCATATGTTGGGTGTACATTTTACAGCGCTTTCTCAAAAAAACGCTGTAAAATGTACACCCAAAAGCGCTGTAAAATGCAGACCCATAATTCATATAATGGGTGTGCATTTTACAGCGCTTATTTGAAAAAGCATTGTAAAATGTGCATAACAAGCGCGCATTATATCCACATGTTTTATAGTGCTTTTTTAAAAGCGCTGTTGTATCTTTTACAGCACTCGATTCCACAGCGTTTTTTTTTTTTTTTGAAAAATCATTGTAAATGGATTAAAAAAAGCACTGTTAAATCCTATTTCATATATATATATATATATATTAAACATATTAACAACTCTAATTAAAATATATTTTTGGTACTTAATTCACAAAATAAAATAAAATTAGCCTAAATGTCTAAGTAATTCAACACAAAATACACTAAAATTGAATAAATTATAATTTAAAAATTAAAGGTCTTACAAGCGTCATCGTCACCTTCCATCTCTAATAGAAAAAATCAACATTCAGTTATACTTCAACATTTTGACTATATCATATTTCAATATTTTGTCATATTTCAACAACAACCAATTGACATAACAACAACAATAAAATCACTATTGGTCGCTAAAATAAACTAATTGAAACAACAACAACATAAATTAACTATATCTCACTACAAACTCATTACAAATCAAAAGCATTTTCTCTAACACTTAGCATACAACAACAATAACAACTTAGAAAACATAAACTCAATTGAAACAATAACATTCATCTCTAACTACCAATTGAAACTACAATAACAACTATAAACTAATTATATATCAATACAAACTCTTAATAATCAAATACATAAACAAGTGAAGAGAACTCTATAAATACAACTTTGTTGTTTTAAAATGGAGCTTTTTGGTTGACATATGATACTAGTTCTCTTTAAAAAAAAAGTGCATATAAAGAAGAAGAAGAAAATGAAAGAGAGTAGTTGTAAGGAGGAAGCAAAAAGCAGTCAAGTAAGGAAGAAAAAAAAGGCAGAGTCATCTAGTCACAATTTGGCCAATTGAATTTCATAGACAAAAGAGGATTATAACTTTGTGTTATGGCCAACTACATCAGAAAAGACTTAAAAAGGTCTACGAGAATTTTAAGAAAGGGAATTAGTTTTGAAGGAAATATTACCCACCCAAAAGGATTCTCGTTAAAAAATGAATCGCAAACTACGAGGGACCATATTAGTGAAAAAGACTTTTTCTAGGGGAGCTATGATACTCACATAGATGGATAGAGAAGAAGTTTCATGTAAGACCCTTAATTTCTAAATTCAAATTTATGTAATTTTAGGGTATTTTGTGTTCAATTGCTTAGGCATTTAGCCAATTTTATTTTATTTTGTGAATTAAGTACCCAAAAATATATTTTGTTAGAATTTGTAATATGTTTAATATATGTATATATTTAAATATATATTTTGAGACCTAATTAAAATTATTTGTCGAAGAATAATTTAATTATATTACGAAAAATTCAATACCGATCAGTTCTTTTTTAAAAAATGTTACTTGTTGCTGAAAAAATCATCTGTCAATTGAGTTGCGACGAGAGTAGATATTTTTATTAAATTAGTTTGAGATGTGAGTGAAGTGAGGTGTGTGAGAGCAATTAGATATTATAATGATATTTTTTTTAATATATTTAATTATATATATATATATATATATACACACACACACAAACACGTGAAAGGTAGAGGAAAAACATTATTTTTCTTCCTTCAGTTTCGGTCTCTTTACTTTGCCATATTTTTTGGCTTTTAAAAAACACAAAACACAAACCTCCATTTTTCTTCTTGATCTAAGTTTTCATTCAAGAAGTGTCATGAGGGAAAGTTGCTCTTCTCTAAACTACAATGCTTGTAAGCAAATTTATTTAAGGTGAGACACTTACTTCCTCCTCCTTTTTCATAAATTTATAAACTTTATAGGTGGGGGGTATGAGTGAAATTTTTGAGTTCTTAACAAATCCTTGTTTTTGTTGTTGTGGTTGTGGTTGTTGTTGTTGTTGTTGTTGATTTTGTTAGTAATGGTTAAAAAAATTGATTTTTGATATATTTGAGTTACGTGATAAGTTATTTTCAAATAAATGAGTTTGAACTGAAGTTGAAATTTTAAAAAAAAATTAGAGTTGTTAAAGTTGTGAAAAAGTTCTAATTTTAACTAAGTTAAAGAGTTTGAGCAAAAAGTTAGATTGAAATTAAAATGTTTAGAGTTTAAAATGTTACTATTTTAATTACTCTTGCACTGAGTATAAAAAGAAAAAGTTTAGAGTATTTTATTAACGCAAAATTTCAGTGCTTTAATAGTCGAGTGTGTGTATGTGTGATTTGGACAATATTTGTCTTATTTAGTTTTAACTAAATACTATAGAGTATTTGGTTTTAAAAGTTTGGTGTGTGAAAAAGATATAATTTTGGAATTTTGTTGTGGTTGGATAAATTTTAGTTGTGAACAAATTGTTATAAATATTTATGTTTATGTAGTTAGCTCCTTGAGTCTCGAAAATGAATCGAGATCGTTGGCACCGAATTAGCGGTAGGGAGAACTCTGATATATTAATGTTGTTGTGGTGATTAAAGAAAAATAAAATATTTAATATATTTTGAAAGAAATGAAACTATTTCAAAGAGTTATAACCTTGAATGAAACTAGAAAAAATATTTATTGATATATTTTGTGTGGTTATGTAGTTATTTGGAACAAAAAGACTGTAAAACATTTCGAAAAACTATTAATGTATTTACTGAAAAATTAATGTTAATTTCTAAAAATATATTTTATATGTTGAAAGTGTGTTGTGGTTAATAGCACTATTAGTCCTTAGTCATTGTAAACTCTTTTAGTAAAATATACTCTAAGGGGATTAGGAGTAAGAAAAGATTTGTAAGGTAGTTAAAGTTTAAGGGATTAATTTGACAAAGTCAAATACTATTTGATTAAAGGTGTCGGCAAAAACGAGCTTTTTTGTTGTTTTTTAATTGTGGTAGTGATAACCGTTGGAAAAGCTATAACTAAGGTAATGGCTCCTTCCAAATTTTTAGTTTACATATAGGGATCCTATATGTGTGATTGATATATGATTGATGCGTGAATGTGTGATAATTAATTTTGACGTGAAGATATATTTTTGAGTGAAATTATGTGTTGTTACATGTTATGAATTGATAATTAATTTTGACGTGATTACATATTCTTGACTGAAAATACGTATTGTTATATGTTATGAATTTTATTGAGAAAAATTTGTCTTGAGTGTGCTCTATGATAAGTATGAAAAATTATTAGTGTTAAATGAGTATTAAAAGGGGATTCTTTTAATAGTAGTATTTACATAATGACTGATGTGAAAAGAGTCAAAGTATGCTCATGCATTTCATAGCTAGTGGTGAATGTGAAGGGCCACAATGTTAGTGGTGACCATGATGGACTATAGTGTTAGTGGTGATCGTGATTGGTCCATTTTATCCTTACGAGGATTTCACTGTCGTGTAGGTCTGTGATAGACTACACGGTAGTAAATCGTGGTAATATGTGATGGGTAGCACCTCGATAATTAGTATTGGTCTGTGATAGGCGGTACATTTATGATTTACGCCCCTCAGGGAGGGTTTTGAAAATTCTGAAATCATATGGATTGGCATATAAACATTGCATTAGGGTGCTTGGCACGTGAGTCATGTTTGTTATAATATGATATTTATATCTACATACTCTATTATTGTTTCTTATCATGTCATAATTTTTAAGTGTTATTGTTTGTTTTTAGGACGTAATTGTTAAATTTTATTTGTTAATTTCAGTTGGTGACCTTTTACATTATTATGGAAATTAGGCTTTGCCCTCAGATGATACTTGAGTTCGTTCCACCGACTGTTACCTTGACGACGGAAACATCGTTAGACTTCCCTAACTGATATTCGCTGACTGCCTAGGTATACGACCCCATCTCAAGCAGGGCTACTTATATGGGGAGGGTAATGAGGACAAGCATGAGAGTTGGGGCAGTATATCTCGTGGAGCTCACTCGCGAGAGGATCGACTATTCGATACCTTCAGGATTGGTGCTCGGGATGAGTAGAGCATGGGAAGATGTAGGAGATTCCTTAGTTAAAGTTAAAGTGGGGGGCCATCGTAGGAGTTGGAGATACAATGGTTAGATCGGGGACTGGCAGAAAGGATAAGGAGTCGATGCTGGTGGGAAGAGATATTGCAGGATCGTCTAGGCGGGCCCAACCAAAGCATCCACTTCCAGTGAATGATCCCTTATTGACTGTCGCTGAAGTAGCAGACTGTTTTGAGATCTCAGCATCGCCGAAGCCACCTATCTCATGGGTGGATCTGACTTCTAAGGAAACTGGTCCTTCTATGGATGTTGATGAGGAGAAGTTTACTTTAAATAGAGATGTTGTGTCATATGGGAGTTGTGCAGTGTGTGGAGGTCACCCATGTTATTATAGTTGCTAGTGGATGATCAGATTAATTTTGTTGTATAGAGACTTAGTGTCTTTTTAGTGGTTGTACTTATTTTATTTTGGGATGATTGTATCTATATCATATGTTGTCAGTTGACTTTTGTTTTGGTGGGTCCATGTTCCATTTATTTTTTTAAGTGAGCATGGGGGGATAACACTCTTGGAGCAGTACTTTTGTGCAGGTGTCTGTCGAGAATACCCAGGTGTATGAGCGATGTATGATAGCTCTCATAGCCCCAATGTATTTTTCTATTTGTATACTTTGAGTTCTCGTCTCAAAAAACTATTGTAGCTGGTTTGTATATATGATGTAATTATTCAAGACTTTTGTCGTTTGTGTTATGATATGGTATTTTATTAATTTGATTTTGAAAAAAAAAATGCACTTGCACTGTTAAAAATCGGGGTGTTACATTCTACTCCTCGTAAATTCATACACGGTAAAAAATTATTATGCTTGAACAAAAAACAAATGATTGAAAATTGGGATCGTTAGGTTGAAAACGTGAAAAGGCGACCTAGGCAAAAATTAAAGTATATCGATGGACTGAAAACTTGGAAGAGCGGTCCATGAAAAAGTTAGGGACAAAAAAACATAGAAGAAGTTCAAGGTTTCCAAAGTTGAGATGGCTCAAATTGGGCAATCTTTATTCTTTGAAGCTTACCAATGGGAGTTCTATATTACAAGAGTGTTTAACACTTGTTATTCTTCAATGTAAATTAAACACAAACATCCCTACATTGTCACTTGTTTTTTCGTTTCTTATTTCCATTGTAATTTTTTTACACTTTACAAATGTGGCAATACACGTTCGTGGGTTGATAGAATGTGTTTGTGTGTTGACATTCTATGTATACATTACACCTATTTGAGAAGTAATACATTTTTTTCTTGATCGTTTTAGCATTTCGAAATATATTTTATGACAAGGAATATTGGAATTTGAAATGTGTGAAAATATGAAAAAATATATTTTAAATATTTTGATGAAAAATATATACGAGAAACCCGATAAAATTCTTAAGATATATAGGTGCGGAGAAGGACGAAGAGTAATCATTTTAAATTATGGATTTTGTTTCATTACTTTGCCTTCAAAAAATATCTCACGGAATGTACAACGTATCATCATGGAACATTGCGACATCTAAGATCCAACAAATCAGGAAATCAGGAAATTTAGACATAGCTTGTATGTGATACCTGGCATGCATGAATCACACATCCTACATTCATATTGCAATTAATTTCAATTATCTCATTTGGTGTATTGTCTATCATTTATGTCAATGACACACCCAACTACGTTATTGGTTACATATTACTAGTAACCAACCTGGACATGATCATCTACATTCATGTCGATCTACGCATCAGTAACTGTAATCAATACGTTAATTTATATCGATATATGCACTAGTAATCAATCTGAGGATGATCATTTTTAGTGATCACATGTTACCTATTTTTAGCTTTCTCATTTTACCTATTTTCCATTATTCTCACATTTTATTAGCTTTCGCATCAACAATTTATATGCTTTCACATCATAATTAGTTTTTCATTATTATCACATTTTATATTTTTCACATTAATGAATTCTCTATTTTTGCATATGTAACACCCTAACCATTACCATTATCATCAGTGCTATCTCACGACCTTCTCGCCCCCTATCCATCCAGTCGAAATAGCAAGTTTTTGTCTTCTGTGAGATTCGAGCCCGGTACCTGGGAGATAAGTATTGCCTTCACACAGTCCCACTACCAATTGAGTTCTTTTTGTAGTCAAGTTTGCTTGAAGAATTTTTTGACTTGTTACTTTAGATTTTTTTTTTCTCCTTTGGGCATTCAGCTCGAGTTATGGGCTTCACCATTGATTTGAGCAGTCGTGAAACTCTTTAATATGTAGTTTAGACTATGAAAAATCATATGTTTTAATTCTGACATTAAAAGTGAATTAAAATCATAATGTTCTTTTGTAAAAACAAGAACATTATTCGTTTTTGTTTTGTATGAGTGCTGAATTTTGACAGTTGTTGTGTGTGATTCATTTGTCTCAAAAACATGATGTGCTTTATGCAAAAAAAGTGCAGAAATAGTATTCTTGTTGTCATGGATGTCCTTGCTCATAAGTAATCAATTTGGAGATTGATCTTGATGTTTTGCTTTGCATTTGTTGATCCTCTTTGATCGAATCTATCTAAAACAATCTTGTGTAGATTATTAAATTCCTCTATAATGAATATTGATGTTTCGTAGTGTAGATAGATGTTCTTTCATAGTTCAGATCGATCTTAAATTACAACAGATTTTGCTATTTGTAAACCAAAAAGTTCTTGGATTAAAGCTGCAAAAACATATAACGTTCTTCGTTTTATATTTTGAGTGATTTGTTGTTTTTGTTCTAATATGAATTTTGCTTGTATACCAATTTTTTTACAAGTGAATCGCTGATGTATTTTCTCTTCTGTTCATATGGTACTTCTTTGGTTTAAAGTCATTACTCTTGAGGATCAAAACTTGTAACTTCATACATTGTTTATGTCACTGTGAATTTGTTGAATGAATATGTCCAAGATTTCCTTGTGTGTTCCATTCTGATTATTCTGATAGTTACTTGCAATTTTTCAGGCATCTTGATGAGTTATTGCATTTTGAATCAATCTTGATTTCTAGAAGACTTTTTTCTTCGTAAACCAGAGCGTTCTTGGTTTTTCTGTTTAATAACTAAAACATTCTCCACTTCAATTTTTTCAAATTTGATTTTGCTTCTTTCAAATGATCTTGCTTGTTTGATTATGCAACTCTTCTTCCTTAAATAAAATTCAAGTGCAATCATTAGTAGATCAAAATTCATAAAACTTAATCATTTATTCCATAAAGTTTGTTGTCAATAAAACATACATCAAAAAGATTTTTGCCTCAACAAACCATTGTTTATCTAAGAAACAACGAGTTGGGAGTCTGTTCGTAATTTGACTTTTTTAGCCCCCAACTCTTCGAAGAGGAAGAGTCCAACCATGCAGACTTCGTAATAGAATTGGTTATTGGAGGTACAGAAAGAGAAGTTGAGGGATACCTATAAGAGAACTTGAGTGATACGTATACAATGAGTCATTTGTTGCTCTCGAGGAGTAGACTTGCCCAACCCCCTTTCGGATTTGATGATTTGTAAATGAAGATTATCCACCTCGTCCATGGCTCGCTAGTGGTCGCAGTCATTTTAGTAATAAAATTTGTTAGGATCTATTTCATATGTTCCCATTGATAGTGTCAATATCTCGACCTCAAGTTTGTAGTACCACATTGTTTAAGTATTGTCCGATTTGGGTCTTGTGTGCCCTCACAATTTTGGCATTTGTGAAAATGTGCCTCAAAAGTGTTTATAAACTACAATTAGTCTTGATTTTTAAGAAATATAAGTTTTTTAGTGTACCAGAATAGTAGTCACCACTAAAAAAAAAATTGTTATTAGAGTTTTTTAAGAAAAAAATTTGTTTTTAGAGCTATAGTGAATGATACAAAAAGTGGAAAAAAATTTATAAAGGACATAAATTTCTTTTTATGAAAACTTAAAAATAGTACAAAGTATTTTTTTTTTTCTTTAGAAAAATAATATTCATTCATTCAAATTGATAAAATAGTTCGATAAAAATATAAATTCAAAGACTCTAAAATCAATAAGACAAATTTAAAAATAAATTTACAACTAGAGCCGTCAATTAAACTCCAAAGTCCAAAATTTCTTTAAAAAATTATCTATTAAGCATCTAATATTAAGTCCATGTTGAAATAATGTTTTTTAAAGTAGTAGCTCATTGTTTTATTATTTTTTGTGGGCTTAAGTGAATGGACTCATGGGCCTAATGTTTTGTTAATCTAGAATTTTTTTGTGAAAAATTTTAGAAATTTATTTTTCTTAGAAAATATCAAAAAAATCTCAAATATTTTTTTCTCAGAAAAAGTAAAAAAAAAATTAAATTATTATTTT
>JBBPBR010000007.1:20666225-20680827 GCA_037974775.1 Cicer pinnatifidum | reverse complement strand
ATATAACCATACATATACTATGTAATGAAATATAAGCCCTAAAAATATATTATAATATATAACCATACATAACAATATCAATATATCAGAGGACATACAAATTTTTTTATCAAAATATATAAATAGAATTAAAGCTCAAAGATGTAAACTAAAAAATATAAAAATCCTCACACTTTTTGTTTATCTAAAAGAAAAAAGTTTGAAAGCATGTAAATGATCATATATGTCATTGCCTTCCTCTTTCGAGATATAAAATAACTTACACTAATTATCGTCATGTATTTATTTGTTGAGAAACATGTAAACTATAAAATGTAAGAATTCTCACACTATCTAATTATATGCCATTACAATACAATGTCTATCACTTACATTAATTATAAAATAACTTACATTAATTATATGTATTTATCAAAAGATTTAAAATTGACTCAATATATTAATTGAGAGTTAAAACCATAAGAGAAGAACCATTATCAATAATGATGGAGGAAGAACCGTTATCAATAATGATGGAGGAGTAATAGAGTCTTGAATAACTGATAGCTGATATTTATATATTGTAATTGTAACTTATGACATATGAATAGTTCTACGGAAAAATGTAATAAAATTTAAGCTTAAAAACAAATTGCAAGTATGATAATAAGAAATAGAAAAAGTAATTGTTATATGTGACACATTAGATTTTTTTTATAATGTAACAATATTTAATAACATGTCTAATAATTTATTTTAATATATATAATAGATCCTATGATATACAGTTACGAGATATAATATTTTTAAAAAAATTCAATAAAAAACAAGCTCTTTTCATATAATTTAACTACAATGATTAAATTATTAATTTACAATTAAAATATTAAAAGTAAAAAAATATGTTCGATTATGGATCGGATGATTTAACTGTTTATTAAAAATTATAGGACTATTGAAAGATCCAAATAAGAAAAATGTAACCAACCTATAACCTATTCAGCTTTACGTGTAACATTTTATTTATGTCTAAGAGGTGGCATTTAAATTTAGTCACTGATTTGGGTTCATTTTCAGAAAGATTTTGACCACAAGCTAGATGATGGTTTTAGGTAGGTACAAAATTTTGGTCCAAAAATTGACTATAGACCATTTTATTTGGGTTATTCATTTAGTTATGTAAACCAATAGGGAAACAGGTTTGTTATTCATTTAGTTATGTAAACCAATAGGGAAACAGGTTTAGAGTGTCAGATTTGTAAGTGTACTCCTACATCTAATAGTGTACTCCAATAAGACTGCAAAAATATTAAATACTCTCATTTTTTTGTGTTAAAATATTAAATATAAAGAAAATAATTTGTGTACTATAAAAGTCATTTATAAGATAATGTTTTTTGGATTTTTTTTTTATCAATATATCTCCTTTTTTTAATTTTTAAATTAAAATATTCCACTTTGAGTTTTATATATCAAAATGCCCTATTTTTTGGGGTAAGTAGGAAGTCGTGGTCTGTTGGAAGTGCGACCAGGTGAAGCCAAATTTTTTTGTACCCAATAGGAGGTCGCTGGTCGGGAAAGCGACCTCCCAAAGGGATTTTTAATTTTTTTTTGTTCATTTTAGGGTTTATTTAATTTTTAATATGTTAATAAATAATTAAATAAAGATATGAGAAGAATGACACTTAGATCTTTACGTTTTCAGTCTCAATTGATGAGACATACGTCATAGGAAAGCAAACATGATTAATCCACTATTGTTAATTGAACTTGACAAGATTAAGACATTCTCAAGATTGATCTCTTAGTATCTATCATTGTTTCTAAACCAACAATACTAGTCTTTTCACTCAATCTTTCTTTTTCTTCTCCCTTAATTTTCTTTCTAATTTCCCATGAACCATGGATTGCATATCCCTATCTCTTTCTCAGCAATTATTGCTTGCAACAACACATTACAGCTTACACAATGCATTTACAGCTATAGTATTTAAATACAAACTTTTAACTAACTATAACTAACATTGTTTTAACTAAATTCAGTTATAATTATCTAACTCCAAATTGTTACTGATTTGAGGCACACTTCTACAATTCTCCACCTTGACTCAATATCAGAATAATTCAATCATTTACCTTGCTGCCATTACTTCATCTTTACTCTTTGTTGAAGCCAACTATGTCCAAGCAATGCATGAACTTAGCTTGTGAAAGTGATTAGGTGAATGCATCAACTGAGTTGTCCTCAGTTGCAATCTTCTCAAGTGAAACCTGCTTTGAATCAATCACATCCTTTATGAAGTTATACTTAACATCAATGTGTTTAGACTTATTATGATACACTTGATGCTTGGATAAGTGTATAGCACTTTGACTGTCACAATAAATTGAAACACAATTCTAATTTCTTCCTAGTTCACCAATAAGCCCTTTCATCCATAAAGCTTCTTTAACACCTTCAGTAAGCACAATGAATTCAACTTGAGTTGTAGAAAATGCTACTATCGACTGTGTAATTGCTCTCCAACTTACAACAGTCCCATATAAAGTGAACACATAATCATAAATTGATTTTCTAGCATCCATGTTTCCATCATAATCTGAGTCCGCATATCCTTTGATTGGTTCCTTGTCATGATGAGTTTTTTTTTTAAAAATTTTAAACCTGCAGTCAGTGAGCCATTTAAGTACCTCATAATCCACTTGAGTGTTGACCAATGCAATGCTTCTGGATTAGACATAAATCTGTTGACAACATTCATAACATAAGCTAAATCTGGTCTGCTGCAGATCATTCCATACATTGTTCTGTCAACTCCACTACAATAAGGAATGGTACTCATCCTTTGTCTTTCCTCATCTGTCTTAGGTGAGTCTTGCATAGACAAATTGAAATTTTGTCCCAAAGGATTAGTAACATGTCTTACGTCATGCATTATATATTTAGCGACAAGTTTCTTATAGTAGGCAACTTGTGAAAGATAATGTTCCCTCTTGATTCTATTTCTTTTTATATCCATCCCTAAGATCCTATTGGCCTCTCCAAGTTCTTTCATCTCAAAATCATTACTAATATCAGCTTTGAGCCTTTTAATATGGTCTTTACTTGAACTTGCAAGAAGAATATCATCCACATAGAGTAATAGGTAAGTTGGAGAACATTCTTGACTTTCCTGAAAAACTAGAGAATGTTCTTGAGCTGGAGAACATTCTTGACTTTCCTCTTTCAGAATGTAAACATAGTTGTCAAAACTACATCTTTGGAAACTAGTTCTTATCATGAAATCATCAAATTTCCTATACCATTGTCTAAGACTTTGCTTTAGGCCATACAATGACTTTTTAAGAAGACGAATCTTGTTACTGCCTTTAGCAAATCCTTCAGGTTGTTGCATATAAATGGTTTCTTCCATATCTCCATGTAGAAATGTTGTTTTGACATTTAGTTGCTCTAATTCCAAGTCTTGTTGAGTTACAATTAAAAGTAGAATTCTGATTGAACAATGTTTTACAACAGGTACAAATACTTCATTGAAATCAATTCCTAAGCTAAGAAAATCCTTTTGCAACTAATCTTGCTTTGAACCTTATCTTTTCTTTATCTTGAATGCCTTCATTTCTCTTAAACACCCGTTTTGATCCAATTTCCCTTTGTATCTTAGGAATGTCAACCAAAATCCAGGTTTGATTCATAGTTGTCATTTAAGCTTCTTTATCTTCACTATTAATGACTTCCCTGTAGTTGCTTGGATCATCTCTTTGAAGATCTTCAACAGCACTTAAAGCATAACAAATTAAATCTTCTTCACCATATCTCATTAGAGGATTGATAACCCTTCTTTCTCTATCCCTTACCAAGTTGTAATTGACAAAATCTGGTTCTATTGCAGCATTATCATCAAGTGATGTATCAATTATGTCTTCATGATTAATCTCTTGATCTTCAGGCGACTCCACCTCAATCTGAACACTTTTATCATTGTTGTTTGAAGCATTATTAAATGGAGAACGTTCTGCGTTTCTGTAATGTTCTTCATTTCTGTAGCACTGAAATGGAGAATATTCTCTGTTTCTGCATAACTGAAATGGAAAATGTTCTTTGTCAATCATAGGCATTCTTGTTTCATCAAACACTACATCTCTTGATATAATGACATTTGATTGCTCTAGGATCCAATTTATCTTGCCTTGTGTGAGCAACTGCTAAGGAACCAAATACCTTTAGATTTGAGTAGTCATCTGGTTTGCCATTCCGTATCTCAATTGGTGTCTTAAATCCAATAGCTGTTGAAGGGCATCTATTGATCAAATACAGTGTTGTAACTGCAGCTTCTCCCTATAATGTTTTAGGATGTCCTGCACTCAAGATCATACATTTGACCATTTTCAAGATTGTTCTGTTCATCCTTTCAACAATGCCATTTTGTTGAGGGGTGCTTGCAACTGTTCTATGTTTTAGAATACCTAGGTCCCTGCATTACTTATTAAATTGCTCTGAAAGATACTCCAGGCTATTGTCAGTTCTTAAACATTTAAGCTTAGTTTCCTTTTGAGTTTCAATTTGCATATGCCATTCTTTAAATTTCATAAAAGTGTCTTTTTTATTTTTAATGACATCGATCCATACTTTCCTAGAATAATCATCAATGATGGTTAAGAAATAAGAGCATCCAACATGAGTCTTTGTCCTTGAAGGACCCCATAAATCAAAATGAACATATTCAAAAGGTCTAGAGGTGTTGTGTAAGCCAACACCAAAAGTGCCCCTCTTAGACTTTCCTAGAATACAATGATCACAAAATTCCAAATTTTCAATTTTGTCACCATTAAGAAAATTATATTTTGATAACTTAATTAAGCCTCTTTCACTTACATGTTCTAAACTCATATGCCATATTATAGTAGATGGATGCAAATTAGAGCTAGCAACTGAAGCTTGTGCAATTGTAGTAGAACCTTTTAAAATATACAAGCTATTTCTTTTAATGCCTTTACAATGATATCATCTTTATTAACAATAGTCATAATACCATTCTATATGTATGTTGAATATCCTAGTATGTTAAACATGCCAACAAAAATTAAGTTTCTTTTTAATACAGGTATGTACCTTACATCATCAACAATACCTCATTGCCACTAAACATTCTGAATCTGATTGTTCCCTTACCTTGGACTTTACATGATTTGTTGTTGCCAAGCAGAACAACTCCACCATCACGAAGATCTATTGATTCAAAATAATCTTTTCTTGGACACATGTGGAAAGTACAACCTGAGTCTAATACTCGGTTCTTTTCACCTTTAGAATTTGAAATCATTAATGCTTCTGCAGATTCATAACAAGTATCAACAAGTGCATCATTTCCTGAATCTTGAGAGTTCCTTGATTCATTTCTTTCAGGGCGATTTTTCCTAAAATGTTCCTTCTTGTGAAATGGAAGCATTTCTACTTCACTTTAGATTTTGAATTTGAATTGGACCTATACTTATTTCCATTTATCTTTTCTTGTTAGTTCTTCCTTTGGTTACATTCAGAATTTCAACATGATTATCATTCTTAATCTCAAGTCTTTTATAGCTTTCCTTTGTCAGAATAGATGTATGCACTTCTTCAAGAGTAATTGTTTGTTCTCTTCTAAACATGATAGTATCCTTGAAATGTTCATATGAACTTGGAATGACTCTAAGCAAGATCGAACCTTTGTCGTCATCATCTAGCTTGACTTCTAAATTCTCTAAATCATCAAGGATCTTGTTAAAATCAGCAAGTTGAATTGTGACAAATTTCTCTTCACCCATTTTAAAAGAGAACAATTGTTGTTTCAAGAAGAGCCTATTTGAAATTGATTTCATCATGTAGAGAGATTCAAGTTTAAGCCATAAGGTTGCTGTTGTTGGTTCCCTTGCAACTTCCATCAAAGCTTTGTCTACAAGACACAAGATGATAATGCTATTTGTTTTTTCAATTAGTTCTTCCTTTTCTCGTGCAATCATTGTTGTTGGAAGAGCTAATCCACCCTTTAATGCGTTCACCAAGCCTTGTTGTACCATAACAACGTGCATTTTTATCTTCTATAGACCAAAATCATTTGATCCATTGAATTTTTCAATGTCAAATTTTGTGGTTCCAACCATTGTTGGTCCCTTTTCCCACAAATGGCGCCAATTGTTAAAATAACATTGTGATCTGCAACAAGAATTAACCAAAAAATAGAAGACAAACAATTGCAGAGAAAAAATGAAAATGGAGAACGTTCTTTATTTTCTACTGAAAACGGAGAACATTTTTGAACAGAAGTGAAAACCAGAAAAAGAAGACTGTTTATCGTTCTCCTTTCTGCAGTTTTCAAAATACAGTTTTCAAAATCAAAGTAAACGAAAATTAAAGAAAGGTATGAGAAGAATGACACCCAGATCTTTACGTGTTCAGTCTCAATTGATGAGACCTACGTCACAGACAAACAAACACGATTAATCCACTATTATTAATTAAACTTTACAAGATTAAGACATTCTCAAGATTGATCTCCTAGTATCTATCACTGTTTTTGAACCAGCAATACTAGTCTTTTCACTCAATCATGCTTTTTCTTCTCCCTTAATTTTTTCTTCTTCTGATTTCCTATGAACCATGAATTGCATGTCCCTCTCTCTTTCTAAGCAATCACTACTTGCAAGAACACATTACAACTTACACAATGCATTTACAACTATACAATTTAAATATAAACTTCTTAACTAACTATAACTAACATTGTCTTAACTAAATTCAATTATAACTAACTAACACTCCAAGTAATTACTGATTTGAGGCACACTTCTACAAAATAATTTTTTTCTTATAAAAATTGTGACTCGTAAAAGTCATCTTAATTATTTATAAAAGTCATCTTTAAGATTCACAATTTTTCTTCATTGAAAAATCATCTTTATAATGAATGAATGTGAAAACTTTAAAAATAAAAGTAAAAATTGAGACGAATATTATTGGAATTAAAAGATATTGTTGGGGTACATACACTTAAGAATTTTGTTAGTAGCAAGAGTTGGGTTCCCTATATCAGTTTCCAACTTTACTCTCCCACACAAAATTCTCGTAATAGGAAGTGAATGTTAAAATACTTTATGAACAAAAATATTATTCTGAAAAACTTAAAATTTTAGTTTTTCTAAATTCCAAAGAACATAAAAACTGATTTGTTCGAAACAATGCTATATTTTCTAAAATTAAAGACTTAATTGTAGTTTTAGTTCCTCTATTATTATCAATTTACATAAATAATTCTTTTATTTTAAAAGTCGACAATTTTGATCACTCATTCAGATTTTAGAACTAAAAACTACAAAATTGACATATTTTTAATGACGTGACATACAATTATATGATATATAACCATCTAGATATATTAATTACTCATATGCCAATAACTAAATTAAAAATATAAAGAAAAATAATTGTAGTTTAAAGCTAAATTTTTATTGCGTTTTATTCCAATTTCATTGGTGTTAATCATTTTACATTATCATAGCATATGTTCCGTTTAAACATTTCATTTTATCATTTTTTAGTTAAAAAATTTGAAGCAGAAATCAACACTGTCGACTTTTAAAATAGGGGATCAATTTCGTGAATCGGTAAAAATAGAGGGACTAAAATTGTAATTAAGTCAAAATTAAATTTATAAATTTGTTTATAACCGTAAAACTAAAAATTCAAATCTCTAAAATATAATATTGTTCTAGAAAAACTTAATTTTTAGTTGTTTCAAAACTTGAATTGGCTCAAGATATTAATATTTTTAAAAAAATATTTTAAAAGTTTTTCGATACATTTTTTTTAATTGCATCACAAATGGATGACATTGATACCTTAATGTATGATGAAGCAACTTTATGTTTAGATTGTATTGATGCATTCAACACTATAGAAAGGTAATTTTAACCTGAATTGATATTATTATGTTGGTGTATATTTTTTTGTAATATTATAATCTAATATTTTTCTTGTAGTTTTAAATATTTCAAATACGAAAACTCGTATTGTGTTGGGTTTGAAGTTTGGAAACAAAATTGAATAGTTTTTATTATTACTGGATCAGATACAAAGATAGAAAAAAGAGGAAGGAAATATAGTTTTAATGCAACATATATTGATGTTAAGAGAAAACATGAAGCAAGAGAAAACATGAATCATGTGTTTAGAAATATGACGCAAAGACTTTGATGTTATGAAGATAAATATTTTGGTTATTATATATATATATATATATTTTAAAAAAATTATCATATAAAAATGTCCTAATTTTTTTTTTTTATGGAAGTCACATCTCCACCCTATGACTATTTGAACCATAAATTTTTTTAATGTAGTAGGAGGTTACATTCAAGAGATGCGACTATGTATAAGGTTTTAATTTTGTTATTTTCTATTTTAACAATTAAATACTTGTTTATTTAATAAATAAATAATAATAAAATATTTAAAAAAAACAAAATTATATTAATAAAATATATTAAATTGAAAAAACAAAATTGTGGTCGAGTAAATGTGTCAAAATAAATAACGTATTATATTATTTTAACATATTATGTAGATAAATTTATACTATTTTAACAACTTCGACATAAATTAGCAATTTAATTCTATTTTGCTAACAACTTCTTCATATTTTCTCTTCGGATCTAATAAATAAAAATTAATAATAATAATAATAATAATAATAAAAATAATTATAATTAAAAAAAATAAATTATATTAATTAAATCAAACAAAATATATGAAATTGAAGAAAAAAAATACATCAAACTTAATGCGATTGAATAGATATATCAAAATAAATAATGTGCTATATTATTTTATCAAATTAATATACATATTATGGTCCATCGGCACTACCACATGTATATATATATATATGCACAAATGCCGACTCAATATTACGTTTAGTGATGTCAGAAATACCAACTCCGATCATCCGACATAATATGTATATTAAGTTGACATTTCTAGCACTCACGTAACGTAACACTCAATCAGTATTTCTGTAAATACATGTATATGTGGTGGTGGTTATGCACGATAATATATACATTAATTTGATAAAATAATATAACATATCATTTATTTTGGCACATCTATTCAACCACATTAATTTTGATGTATTTTTTCTTCAATTTAATGTATTTTGTTTGATTTTATTAATATAATTTACTTTTTTTAATTAATTATTTTTATTTTTAGGTTTAATTGCAGTTTTTGTTCCTCTATTTTAGCTGAATCGCGAAACTAGTCCCCCCATTTTGTTTCTCTCCAGTTTTGGTCCCCAAACAGAAATTTGGTCCAAAACTTGATGAAATTTCATTTTTTAAAGTCGTACTACATCATTTATGATCATAGATTTCAGGTACAATTATTGAAAATGAGATATTGAGGCATGATGTGACTTGAATAAATGTAAAAAAAAAAAAAAAAAATTCATCATGTTTTGGACCAAAATTATGTTTGAGGGACCAAAACTGGAGCGAAACAAAATGGGGGGACTACTTTCGCGATTGAGCTAAAATAAAATAACCAAAATTGCAATTAAGTCTTATTTTTATTAATATACATTAGATCTGGAGAAGAAATTGGAGGAAATTGTTAACAAACTAAAATCAAGTTATTAATGTATATCCAAAATAGAAGGAAAATATTGAAATAATATAAATTTATTTACCTACAAAATGGGGGGTTTTTAAAATGATATAACACTTTTGACACATCTACTCAACCTCATTTTTTTTCTCTTGAATTTAATGTATTTTATTTGTTTTTGTAAATAATTTTTTTTCATTAAATTAATAATTATTTAATTGTTCAAATAGAAAATAAAAATATTAAAACCTTATACATGGTTGCATTCTCGGAATGCGACCTCCTACTGCATAAAAATTTATCCTTGAGATGGTAGCGGTACAGGAATGCCATCTCTTGAAGGTGAAAAGAAAGAAAAAAAATTGATATATATTTTATAAGGTGGGTTATTTTGGTGAGTTTTATTAAAAACAAAATATTTTAGACACATCTATTTGATAAAAGTTATGCTTCTTGTGACCCATTCATTATCACTTTAAGGAGAAAGGAATTCTTTGTTTCAAAACTAGCAAAGAATCGTCCAACCCTCATACAATCTTCTTTGCATCAAGGACAAACACATACTAACCTCATCTCAACCATACCTCCAAGCAACAAGAAGGGGCACGTTGTCGACCTTCTTTGGTTAGACATTGTCCCAAGATCGAGCCAAGCTTATCTCTGCACTTGTAGTAATGAATTCTTGCTCACACAATGGGGTGGATTATCTATCAATATTTTAGAAGATGAATATAAGGCGTCTCAAAGGATTCTTCATGGAAGATTCACTCTTTCAAACAATATTCTCAAGATTCGGCGAACAACTACATCTTGGTTGATGGTTTCATTAGGAAAAGGTTATTATGAATTCAAATTTTCTTTTATAGAGGATCTTAGAAGGATGATATCAATATGTTCTTGCAATTGGGTGTTACTCACGAAATGAATTACAACGAAACTTTAGAATAGGAACTTTAAAAAATTGATTGAACTAGTTTTTAAGAAATGGTTTTAGTACTTCAATCAAATATGACGAAGATCATAAAATAAATATTCAATGAATCTTAATCAATAGATATCATATTTTCTTCAAATTGAATCAAATCTAAGATGTTGAATTCCAATGTTCAAAATATAATTTTATTCAACATTCAAAACTATGACAATATTTCAAAATAGAAAAATCTTATAACAAAATTTCTATCAATTTACACCAAAACATATTTTCCACCAAACTCCAAAATAAAATAGAAAATCAATAAAAAAGTAAAAATACAAAAATTAAAGAGTTAGAAATAGAAAGGTTTACACAATAATCTATACAAGTTCTTCTACTTTGTTTTGCTTGTAGAGTATATTATGTCCCCATTCAAATGAGAGTTTTCTTCTTTTATTATTATTGTGAATGTTTACACAATCATTCGGCAGAAGTTACAAACACTTGTACACACAACCATTTCTTTCTCAAACACTCTTCCACACATAATCTTAGAACACCCTCCAAATTCTAAACATAAACTTATCTTCAAGATGAATATCACACTTCACTCTTGCAAGATAGAAACCTACAAATCCTTCTAGGAATTTTATGAAGAACACCTTCTCCAACCCTCCTTATACAATCCATTGATATCCCTCGATGATTTGTATCTGAAATAGACATTCCAACGAACTATATCCTCTCATTGTTGTTTATGGCTTCACTAATCGAATGTAAACCCAACTTGATAAAAAAATAGTTTTAAATCTATGATATGATCTTGAATGCTTGAATATAAAGAATGAGTGAAAGAGGTAACCCTATAAAAAAATGTGTTCTAAAAAAAACCACTTTATAATTGTCATAACAATTTTAAAATTGTCAAATTAAGTATGAGCTATGTGATTTGATTCATAAGATAGGTGAGTCGACTCACACTGATAAAAAATCTAGAAATGAAGTCTAAAGTTGTGTGATTCCATTCACATAGTTGTGAGTCAACTCATATAACTCATTTTCTTGATGATTAGTTGATTCACACTCTTTGTGAGTCGATTCACATTTCTGGGACTTTAAAAGTTCTTGAATACTATGAGTCGATTCATAAGTGAGCTAGTCGATTTACAAAGTCAAAACACTTAAAAAAAATGATTTGTATTGAGTTTCAAAGGTTACCAATGCAATATGATCATGCCTCAAACTTAATGCATGCTAAAACACATGTAAATAAGTTTATGTATGATAAAAAAATTATTTCTTAAGCAATCAAGTGGTCTATGTAAAAGTTAGAGAAGGAGAATCGACAAAGTACACACTCAAATAGACATCCCTCAAAATACTAGATCTAAAACAAAATTAATTAAGAGACATCCTTACAATTACATTTGACTTGAGTTTTCTTCGTATCTTTGCATGGACGAGATATTTCAATCCAAATTTAATCAAACAAACTTGTTTTTAGACTTGGACTAGGTAGCATGGTATTGCTAGGGAGTATTGGAGGCCAAATATTCTGTTTCAAACTGTTGGTTCTCTAGGTGTTTCTTTGGCTCTAGATGAGACAACAATGAAGAGTATTTTTTTAATTTCACTTTGCAAGAATATTGGTGGACGTATATTTAAATTCTAAATTACGTGAGCATGTTCTTGTTGGAAGTAGCTCAAAGGATCGATTGATAGTTCTAAAAAAAATTATTCCTTTTTTTTTTTCAATCGATTACACTAAAGAAATTATTTTATTCTTAGGTTGTGAGTTCCTTAATTATTCTAAAGATCGTTAAATTAAACTATCAATGTTTTGAAAGTGTAAAACATAAGTAAAGATAAAATATAGATAAAATGTACTAAAAATAAGATTTTGATTGATTAAAGTGTGTTAAAAATGATATTTACAATGTATAATTATAGAGTAGTGAGTAGATCCTAACTCTTGTCAGACTTGTGTGGCTAACTAAAATTCATAATAACAGTAGTGAGTATGCAAATCTTGTGTAGGATCGACCCTAGTGTATGTTGGGTATTCAATTATGAGTTTTTAGTCTCATATTGAACAGAAATGGAGGTTGTATTGGATATATAAAGAGAATGACCCACACACCTAATGCCTTAAGGTTTTGAGTTGATATGTGGTGTCTAAGTCTCTTATTAATCTTTGTTTTAATAAAATTGCCTCATATTAGGGTTTAGGGTTTAGGGTTTAGTTAATAAAATTGCCTCATATTCTAATATTTTTAAATCTAAAATTAATAAAATTATATCTAAATTTAATATTATTTCAACAAATATTATATTAATTCACATGATTAACAATTAAAAAAGAATATTATAGAAAATTGATAATATTAATTTAATAAATTAATGGATTTTTATTCAAAATGTCTGAAAAGTAATATGTAATTTTGTTGTTGTTGTAATTTTATTAAAATACTATTATAAACTTTAAATAGTGTCGTAATAAAATTCACTTTAGACCTTATCTCTTGGGTAGACCTGATTTAATAAGACATAACCTTGTTGATTAATTTCTTATGTTTTGACTTAGTCTCTGCATGCATGCTCTTTGATTCTTCTTTTTATGTTAACTAGAAAGAAACTCGTGCTATTACATGAGTGATAAATCGTTGATTTTATACGTGTCTTGTGTAGGTTTTAAACAAAAATTTTATTTTATTTTCAATGATAAATATTTATCTAATATTTTTTTATATTTATTGATGTCAAATAATTGTTTTATATTTTTTTTAATATTTATTAATGATAAATAATCACCATATATTTTTTATGCATTAGTGGCAAATATTTATTCCGTAATTTTTATATTTATTACTCAAAATATTTTTTTTTGTGTATTAGGGAAAAATATTTATTCAATATTTTGTTTATATTTACCAATGACAAAGATATGTCCCGTATGTTTTTTTAATATTTATCAATGATAAATATTTATCCCATATTGTTTTTTATATTCATCACCGAAAAATACATGTTTCATGTTTTTTAAAAGTGTTTGAAATTAAAAGAAAGAAGAAAGGGAAAAAAAACCAACAAATATCTATCCTTTTTATGTATTAGCGGCAAATACTTGTACTATAATTTTTATATGCCTTAATTGCAGTTTTGGTCCTCTTATTTTAGCTGAATCGTGAAAAGTAGTCCTCCATTTTATTTCTCTCCAGTATTGGTCCTCAAACAGAATTTTGGTTCAAAATTTGATAAAATTTCATTTTGTTTGTATTTATTTAAGTCATACAGTGCCTTAAGATCATGTGGTGCAACATTTGTACTTGAAATATATTATCATAAATGATGTAATACGGCTTAAAAAAATGAAATTTTATCAAGTTTTGGACAAAATTTCTATTTGGAGACCAAAACTGAAGAGAAATAAAATTAGGGAGACTACTTTCGCGATTCAACTAAAATAGAGGGACAAAAACTGCAATTAAGCTTTTTATATTTATCACTCACAATATATATTCTGTATAATTTTGTATATTTATCATTGACAAATATATGTTTCATGTTTTTCATAGTGTTTGAAATTGGAAGGAAAAAAAAACACTAACAAATATTTATCCCGTAATTATCACTTATGTAATTATATTGAAATTATGAATTTTTTTTATATATTTATCACTGATAAATATTTTTTCCATGTTTTTTAATAGGGTTTGAAATTGAAAGAAAGAAACAAATAAAATAAAATACCAACAAATACTAATTCTGTCTTTTTTTATCTATTACTTATGTAATTTTATTGAAGCTACATATTGATTATATTGTTGTCCTGTTAATGTATTGATGTATTTGTTAATTCTTTTACTTTAAAAATCAATTATATAAATGACAATTATATTTCTCTTGCACTTTTATTGTTACTGCAATGTTTTTATTTTGCAGTTCTTATTTCTTGATTATTACTGCAATGTTTTTATTTTGCAGTTTTTATATGAAGTTTAATGCATAGGAATTTTAATTTATTTTTTAGTTTTTTTCTGTAGAATTTTCTTTTTGCAGTTTTTGTTTGT
>JBBPBR010000007.1:20622892-20657058 GCA_037974775.1 Cicer pinnatifidum | reverse complement strand
TAAAATCATTTTATATTGTCAATCAATTCTAAAGGTAAGATAAAAAAAAAACCAGATACAATATTTTATTTTAATTTTAATTATTTTTAATGTCATATGTAAAATTGACCGTAATTTGTTGATAATATAAAATATTTTACACTTCTCGTATATTAAAAGTGAACTTTTATATATTACGTGTAAATGTAACTTTATCTTTTGAGAAATGTTAACCAGTGTTATAATAGTACTTATTAATAGATCAAAAAGAAAATGTGTAAGTTGTACA
The DNA here is from genome assembly GCA_037974775.1 of Cicer pinnatifidum. Taxonomy (NCBI): domain Eukaryota; kingdom Viridiplantae; phylum Streptophyta; class Magnoliopsida; order Fabales; family Fabaceae; genus Cicer; species Cicer pinnatifidum. Next base: position 20,656,790 of record JBBPBR010000007.1, on the reverse strand, counting down.
TTCAATACTTTAAAATTTGAAAAAGTGATTCTTTTTATTTAAAACTTTTTTTTTCTCTTTTGATTCCTTAACATGACTCTAATTTTTTTATTATTTTTTTTAGAAAATTAATTTTATTTGTAGTATACTATATATAGTGTAACAAATTTTGGGTGGTTGAATTGAAATGGCATAGAAATAGCCTTTCACAGATCAAGCAATCTTAAATGCTTTAGTCATTTGAGCTTAAATTGCTAAACTGAAAATGGTTAAGTGGTGGGTAAAGCACAGTTATATAAATTAATCAAGCGAATCAATAAGGAATCTATAAACTTTAATAAACCATATAATAAAGTTAATTATATAAATGCATGCTAGGCAAAGATGTTAAGTATCTTTATGTATATGAAAATGACTAAATCTGACAGGAGTGACTTAGCTGGCAAACAGAGGAATCTGATGCGACTAAAGCACATCACAAGACACACCATTGATTTTGTAACTTTCTTTTGATATTGTTAGTAGGAAGAAAAAAAAAATTGCATGTGATGTATATTGCATTAAGAAAGAGGACGTGCAACTTGGTGATTTATGGCAAGGAATTACTTTTTGTTTATATAGCACTCAATTGAAGATTGAATCTAAATAGGTGAAAGAAAACAAGGAAGAGATAGAGATAGCATTGACATATGCAAGTAGGACCAATTTGGGAGTATATGGAAAAGGTATGTGTAGAATCAAGCCATGTATTCAATGTATTACTTGATGTTACTCTATATGGAATTTTGTGTAATTGAGGTCCAACACTATTTTTTTTTTTTTTTTTTATAAAATAAAAACGATATTTATTCATTCAAATCAATATATATAGTACATTACATATAAATACAAATTTAATATTACTAAAAACAAAAAGAATACATTTTTATTCATTCAAATCGATATATATAGTACATTACATATAAATACAAATTTAATATTACTAAAAACAAAAAGAATAAAAAGAAACATATGGGTAATTTTGGGTAAAAAAATACTCAAAACAACTTATTTTCGGTAAATGAAGAAGAAAAGAAACTTAGAGAAAATGTTGAGTTATTTCCCTAACAAAATTAGGGCTGGCTAGGAGAATATGAAGTTAGCTCGAACACAACACAATATTGAGATTTAACATCTGCAAAACTTAGGAGTGTTTTGGGGTTAGAGATGAAAATTGACTTGACTTAACTTCCCTAAATAAATTGCTCTAAAGCGGATTTTGAAATGAGTTTTAAAAAATGTGAGATGTTAATATAAAAATAAAAATTATAAACCAATAAACGAATAATTTATATTTTGAAAAAACAAAAAATAATATAAATACTACTATTCTAGCACAAAATATGCCATGAATAATCACAAAAACAAGATTACATTCTCAACCCTTGAGAGTTTAAATCGACACGTATAAAACCACAACAAAAATCAACAAAAAAAAAGCTCAAATTATAGTTAAAGAACATTAAAACAACGGAGACAATCAAGAAGATTTATCCACTATTGATTCAACTCGAAGACAATATTTAAATGTAACTTTTAACCCCCACCAACATTAGATTTTGATTTCCTCAATAAGGTGATCCAACAATTATTCTTTTTGACCAAAAATCTTATTATTACAAACTTTTCAAATTGACCAAATGCATGCTAACCAAATTCAATAAACCTAAGCTCTTGAACCATTAGGGAGGCCAAAAAATTGATTTACATGATCGTAGGCATGATGGGTTAAAACACTACAGAAACCCAACCATTCCAGAATTGCATTCCAAACCTTACTAAAAAACACACTAAAGAAATAAATGTTACATGATTTTTCACCCCCACAATCATAAACATAAAGCAATGAGTTTGTGTTTAAGATTCCATGTCTAGCCAAATTGTACTTTTGCAAGTGGACTATTGTAAAACAATATCCAAATTAAAAAGCAAAACTTTAAGCAGTATTATCTTATTCCATATTAAAGCATGTAAGGGAGACCTCTCAGAGTCTTACATCAAGAGTCAATAATTTATATGCATTTTTGACAGAAATTTTCTCACTTTCCTGCAAAAGAACTTTAGACGACAATATTTTTTGTAACGAAAAAGTACATAATTATTTATAACTTAATTAATTATTACGTAAATTATTTTGCATGGAGGCTTTTTTCTTTTGTTAAATAAATTAAAGTTAAATAAATTCTTAATCTCTATAAAATTTTGTATTTATTCTCTTTAACGAACTATGTTTTTTGGTCCCTTTAAAATTATCCCGTAATCAGTTTTAGTTTTCGATAGAACGAAATATGTTTAATTATTTTTTAATTTGTTAATTTTTCAATGATTTTTTAAAAACATATTTAGAATATTATAATACGAAATCTCCACAAAAAAATAAAAATTTTGTATTTGAGAGTTTAAATGAATTAAATATAAATTTTTTAAACACATAAATTAAATATAAAAGTAATGAAAATATAGACTAAAAAAGCGACTTTTAAAGATTATTTTTTGTAGAATATTTTTTATAATGTTGCAATAAAACTTAAAAAAAATTATTAAAAAATATATATTAATGTTTCAACGAAAACTAAAATTTCCTCTAAAATAATTATATATGAATTAAAAAATATAATTTTTTTACGATGACTAAAAACAAAATTTTAATATTTTAAAGTATAAAAACTTATCTAACACAATTTTTTTTTTTTAAGTCTCATCAATTTCTTTGACCCGTTAAACATATTAAAAAAGAACAAAAATACTAATATATGCAGTTACAACAAAGACACGTGTTAAGCAATCAAATATAAAAAACAAAGTTTTGGAGCTTGTTGTATTTGATTTTTAAAAATTACTCTTTCTAAGACAAAATTTCTATTTTTTTATATTATTGTGTCTCACAAACAAGTCCTGCAAGTACTCCAACCTAACATAGATGCCTTAATCTTCCTCTATAGCTGCATAGTAAGAGCACATGTTGAAGTCACATCCATATATATCTGCATGTGGTGTGTAGAAATCAGTCTTAATCAAAAGGTGAAGTACGTTCGCCACACAATCCTATATTGGGCTGTGCAACAAGCTCTGTAACATAGGGTCTCCAATTGGTGAGTTCTATACTTGTTTTACAATATAATAAAATGAGGATAAATTTTTGTGTTAAATATATTTTTAATGATTATAAAATTACGACATTTTAAGTTTAATTTTTTTAAAAAAATTTTTATTCATTTTTAGTTTTTATTTTGATTTTATAGGAACTTTTTTAAGAGACTAAAAATATTATTTTTTTATAAAAAAAATTTTAAAATTTTATAGAGGCTAAAATTTATTTTATCAATTTTTTAATTATTAAAATTGCACTGTTTTGAAATAAGAGTCTAATTTTTATGATTAAAATAGAGTCTCTAAAATATTTAAGATGACATTGTCTACATTCAGCAACCACTTAAAAAAAATTAGGAAAGAGATAAAATTAATTAAATTTAAAAAAAAAAATTAAATAAACACACTGGTAAACTTCATCAAAATTTACTAATTCATCGTTGTTAGTGCAAAACCGGTTTTAGCTACAATCATCTAGTTGATATTTTGATGATAACAAAATAAACAAATAAGAACAATTATCCTATAATTGTATTTGCTAGGTGTGCAAATTAAGTTAAAAGATAAAGAATTATATTAATGACTATCTATTTTAAGGTAGCATAAAGTATGAATCAATTAGAGTGAATATTCTAATTGTTTTAACACATAAAATGTTTTAACACATAAAATATTATCACCTAATAAATAAATAATTTATATTTTCTAATAGAATAAGTCATAATATAGCAATAAGAAGCATTGCAACAAACATATGATAATCTACAGCCTAAGTCAAAGCGTTAATAACAAAGAAAATACAAGTCAATGATTAATCCTCTAAAGACAAAGGAAAAAGAATGCTACAATGATTATCTGCCTATGACTAAAAAGTCACGTTGATCCTCTAACTCAAAGATCAAATGTCTAAATGAAGACTCTAATAAAGTCAATGTTCTGGTATAGGTTAAATTCTTATATGAACAACGAAAGAAAATCTACTAAACAAGTTCACAATGACTATGAAGAATCTATTAAAGTTGTGACTAACTTTGATAAACGCACCCTCAATGCGCCTTTGACAAATCTGTTAATATAAGCTCACTGAATGACTTTGCATATGATAATTTGAGTAAACCATTTGACCGTCTGGTAAACGTTTTAAGCGCATGACATCCTTTGATAGTGACAAACCCTCTGAGATTCATCTTCTTAATTGAAGATACGTTGAATTAATTATTGATACATATGGATATGTCTTGAAGGTTGATTTGCTTTAAATGTTGATTCAAGATCTCTACGATGACATTCTTGACATATACATTTCTTAATATATTTCAGTAGAAACTAATAAGTAACATTCTTGACATATACATTTCTTAATATATTTAAGTAGAAATCAATAAATATAAAAGAGTAGCTGAGAGAACAAAAAAGACAATGTATTAAGAATACTTTATGTAAAAGCCTAGAACACTTCAAAAGAAAAGAATGAATGAAAAGTCCTCTTAGTAGAAAGTTATTAAAATTGATGTAAATCAAGAAGTTGTTTGATACACTTGAATTGATATCGAATTTAAAATTTAGTATTCTCCTAATGAGAGTTAGAATCCTATAAACAAACTTTGTATCAATTCAGACGCGAATCAGAACTGTTGTAAATTAGTTTGATTGTGGCAACAACTCTTTCATCCATAAGAGGTATCTGAAGAGGTATAAAATACTCATGAACCTCAACAACAACCTGCTAGAAAGTTGAGAAGAGTTCTAATGGTGATAGTCCGAAGAGGCTAAAGAAGAATACTAAAAGTATTAAGAGATATAGTAAATAATACTTATATGTTATTGGTTAAATAGTAGATTAAGTCCTCGATTGTATTGACACAAAATCTTTTTTATAAGGAAATGACTAGATGTAGTAAGAGTCTGATGTAAACTAATATAAAAATATTGTGATATAGGACTAGTAGTGAGGAATTGACACGCAAGAATCACGATATGAACCGCCAAAAGATGCACACACAATAAAAATAACAAGTATACCTCATCAACGTGTGCATAATTCCTTCTCCAAAACGACTGAAGCACTCGTTGCGAAACTGTGAAATTGGGTATTAGGTTTCAATTCAAAATTCATGCTTTATGAGCTAGGGTCTGTCACTATGCAAGTACTGATCTAACAATTAACTCTTTCGATTTATACCTTAGGGTTTTGGTTTCCTTCACAACATCAATGATAAGGAACAATCAAATTATCTAAACCATTTAGGGATATATGTGCAAATACTAAAATTTATAGTCTTTAGTTTTTTCCATTTAATTATCCGCCAATTGTTCAACCACATATAGGCACCTATATCTGGCAAAACTTAAAAGTATCAAAAAAGAAAAAAAAAATAAACAAAGACTAAATAGAAGTTCTAATTTTATCTATAAATAGATACTCAAGACTGAAGAAGAAGATTCTCAAAAATCAAAAAAGAGGAGAAAAACTCAAAATTCCAAAATTATTTTTAAAGTTCATAGAGAGAAACACTAAATGAGGGGGCTGGATGTAGCCAAGTAAATGGTGAAATCAGGATAAATCTATGTGTCCAATTATTTATGATTTCATTGTTTGTTGCATTTGAACCCGATTGCTTCTTATCTAAGTAATTCATAAAAACCAACCAACTTTCATCAAATTAGTAAAAAATTATCAACTTTGTTAAACACAATTCAATCCTCTCTCATGTTTGCATCTTCAATCATATTACCAAACCTAAGGAGAAGATGCCAATTGAAACTAAATGGGTTTTTAGACACAAGTTCAATGAGAAAGTTGATCTGGCTAGAAATAAAGCTAGACTTGTAGTCCAAGGATACAATTAGTAGGAAGGTATTGATTACACTGAAACTTTTGCCCTTGTGGCAAAGTTAGATGCCATCAAAATTTTACTTTCTTTTGTTGTATTTAATAAATTTACTCTATACCAAGTGGATGTGAAAAATGTTCTCTTAAATGGTTATATTAATGAAGAAGTGTATGTCAAAAACATCTTGGATTTTTAAGATAATGAATTTCATACCATGTCTTCAAACTAAAGAAATCTTTGTACAGTCTAAAACAAGCTCCAATAGCTTGATATGATAGACTAAACAATTTTTTATTAAAAAATGATTTTAAAAGAGATAAGGTTGACAGGATCTTATTTAGAAAAAAAAAAACAAGAAACACAATTCAAATCCTTGTTTCTCGTTCTACAAAAGCATATATGGTTGAAGAGCCATATAGGTAAGAAACTTCTAGGTTCGTGTATTTTAAATTTGTGGGAAACTCAAAATCCCAATTTAGATTTTTAAATCCATTAAATAATCATATATTTTAATATAATAAAGTACATAAATTTAATTAATCATATTAGAATAAATTAATTAAGGTAATTATTAAGTTAAGTGGTTCCATTTTATTTTATTTCACCCCATTTCAATCAAACGTTTTATAGTTATCTTCTTTACATCATTCAAACTTCCATTTTTTTGGCAACAAATCGAACTTTATCATGTAAGTCTATGTATTTCATACACATTATTGATATATATGTTGTTTGATCTACTAGGATATGGTCTTATTTTTGCACACCAGGTTTTAGTTGTATACAATGGAGAATATTAGGTTTTAGTTATATGTGGTTATAACATGCATTTGTTGCTTGATCAAGTAATGAGTTATTTTTTTTTTTTTTAGTGTACTTTTATTTTCACTTTCTCAAGTCTTCCAAATTCCAAGCTTGAAAAAGTCGTTGTATTTGTTTAGCTAATTAGTCGTGTGGTTTCAACCTCTTAGTATAATTTTTTGACCATTCGATTATTACTTATTTCATATATGTAGGCGAATTAGATGAAGGGGAGGGGCAAGACCCATTCTTGCCCCTTGGGTCCGTCCATGCGTCTAATTGAACCAATCAAGTTGTTTGGTGATTCAAAGGAAGTTTGAAAATTTGTTGACAAAATAACCGAGCTTTAATTCATGAAGAAAGATATATAAGCAAGAGCATTTGAAAATGGTGGCCATGGATATAGAGGACACAAATTTTAATAAACTTGATTACATTTACCTTAGCCATTTTCATGGTGTTTTCTACCATTAAAACCTAACATGACTCCATTTTTTAGTAATAGAATACAAGTTATTGTTCCAAAGGAGGAATGTGTGAAATAGAAGATGACTTTGAATGTTGCTCATTTAAGAGTGGGAACTTACTTAGTTGTACATTATGGGAAGCTTTTGCTATAAACTTGGTCAATTACGACAACAAGGAAAATAATGTAAGATTTATGGGTCACATATGTAATTAATTAATAAAGTGTGTTAGGGTCATTATATAATTAGCCAATAAATTAGGGGTCAAGTAATATATAATAGTTTATGGCTAAAGAGCATAATAGTTATGAAAATTAATAGTGTAGATACCAGGCAGTTTCTAATTTAATGAGGGGCTGAATTAGAAATACTGTAATTTGGGATATAACTATTAATAGTTATATATAGGGGTAATGGTCCCCAAGGCAAACACAACAAGACTATTCAGTTTCACAAAACCCTAAAAGAGAAAACTCTCTGGTTCTCTCTATCCTCATCAAGAGAGCAAGGTCTTCAAGGTGTTTTGCTGAGGAAGATCACCCAACCCATTGGCTCTATCATCATCATCCCAGGATTTCATCAATGGCAATTCCCACAGGTACGCTTCCGCCTTTGGTTATTTATAATGTAATTGGCATGGATCGTTGAGCATAATGCTACTTAGGGTTTGCCAACAATTGGTATCAGAGCCTACCATGCTTAATTCATGATGAAATTCGATTATTGTCTTTGTTTTATGATTCAATTTGGGAAATTTGACATGATTGAAATCTTAGGGTTTGTAATTAGGGAACTTGGATATATATATATATATATATATATATATATATATATATATATATATATATATATATTATGGAATCCATATTTTTTTGTTTCCGGTTATATTTTCTATGTTGATATGCCATTGATGATTCACTATAAAGATTTCCTATAATTGTTGATTGTTTTGGATGATTGGAACAATTAATGAATCGTGAACAATGCCATGAAATTCTGTTCAATATTTTGTTTTATTGCCATGGCTTATTGTTTCATCGTATATACATCAGTTTGTTTCATTCAATCGATTTACCAAATCGATTAACGCCAAACTTATTTCAAAAGAAGCTAATCGATTGTGTCAATCGATTGTATATGTCCCAGACCAAGTTCAATTTGAAACTTATTTTGTTAAATCGATTTTCCCAATCGATTTATTAATATTGGTTTGGCTTTGTGACTTTCACAATTGATTGTGTCAATCGATTTAAACAATAAAATTAAAGTTGTGATTGGATCAATCGATTTGCCAAATCAATTAGCTTGCAAGGCATGCTACTGACTTGCACAATTTAATTTCAGTAAATATGCCAATCGATTTGCCTAATCGATTTAAGCAATCAGTTTAGTCCTTGTGATTTAAACAATCGATTTCCCTAATCGATTTAAGCAATCAGTTTAGTCTTTGTGATTTAAACAATCGATTTGCCTAATCGATTTAAGGCTAACTGGCTCTCTGACTTGCACAATTTATTTTCTAATAAATGTACCAATCGATTTGCCTAATTGATTGATAACATGCTTGATTTTTGAAAATGTGCAAATCAATTTTGCCAATCGATTTATTTATCGCAGACTACAAATACATATTATATGCGTGTTATTTTTTTGATAATTATCATTTTTTTTGAAACAAAATTATCAAATACTAATTAAACAAAGTTTATATTAGTGAACAATATTTTTTTTTAAAATATTGTTTTATTTGGATATAATGAATATATGTTCAAGTCAAGTTTGACATTTTGAATGAGTTAATTGAAACTTGACGTCGCCAAAGTGACCTCTCTTGTCTAAATTGCTCATAAAGAGTGTCAAATAGCTGTGTATATGTTTATTCATGCGGGTATTGACCGGTCCAAAGGAAGGTTAATATTTGGCAGAATTACATGTACACCTGCAATAATAAATGTGTGACAATTATTTGGTATACATGTGAGCAGTAAATCAGCCCAAAGGAAGGTTTATTGTTTGACATGTCTTATTGTCAATAGTTGATCGTTGCAACAAGAGTACCACTAGCAGTTGGTGTTATTGTCCAAAGACTTGACACCAATGGTGCACTGGGTATCTTGAGATGGGTTAAACTCCATGATTTGAACATATGTATTTATTTATTGATTTATTTTCTTATAATGTGAGTTTCTAAGTTTCGTTCTTTATTTAATTCACAGCATCTATTGCTTCCACATCTGCAAATATGAGTTCTATTCCTGTCCTTAATGGAACAAATTTTAAGGAATGGGAAGAGAACATTCTGATTGTTCTTGGTTGCATGGATCTAGATCTTGCATTAAGAATTGATTGACCCCCTACTCCTAAGGACTCTAGTTCTTCTGAGGAAAAATCAGAGTATGAGAAATGGGATCGCTCAAATCACATAAGTCTTATGATCATAAAGCGTGGCATTTCTGAGGTCTTTAGAGGTGCTGTCTCGGATGAGGTAGTTACAGCTAAAAATTTCCTTGCTGAGATGGAAAAACGCTTTGAAAAAAGTGATAAGGCTGAAACAAGTTCTTTGCTTCAGAATTTAATTTCCATGAAGTATCAAGGCAAGGGAAATATAAGAGAGCACATTATGATGATGTCCAACATTGCTTCTAAGCTTAAAGGACTAAAGCTTGAGTTGTCAGATGACTTACTCATTCATTTAGTATTGATGTCTCTTCCTTCGCAATTCAGTCAGTTTAAGGTGACTTATAATTGTCAAAAGGAGAAATGGACTCTTAATGAGCTCATTTCATTATGTGTGCAAGAAGAGAACAGACTGAAGCAAGATAGGACTGAAAGTACTCACTTTACTAGCATCTCTAAAGACAAGGGCAAAAGGAAAATAATTGAGGAGCCCAAGAACAAAGTTGCTACTAAGGGTCCAAAACAAAAGAAGCAGACTAAGGATAACAACTGCTTCTTCTGCAAGATTCATGGACACGTGAAGAAGGATTGTGCCAAATATCACGCTTGGCGTGTTAAGAAAGGGTTGCCTGAACTTGCGAAAGCCTAGTGATACTGAAAGATGCATCTATGTAGGAGATGGGAAGAAGGTAGAAGTTGAATCCATAGGAAAATTTAGATTATTATTAAGTTCCGGTCATTATTCGGATTTAGAAGACACTTTTGTTGTACCGTCATTTAGACGGAATTTGCTCTCTATTTCTTATTTGGACAAATCAGGATATTATTGTTCATTCGGGAATAAAGAATTTACTTTGTCTTTAAATTCGAATGTTGTTGGAACCAGTTTACTTTCTGGTTATGATAATCTTTATTTGTTGGAAACTGTGGCTAACTATAATGAAACCTTTAGTGTGGAATCACGTGGTACTAAGCGAAAAATTGACAATTTCAATTCAGGAGTGCTTTGGCACAAACGTCTAGGTCACATCTCTAGAAATAGAGTTGAACGACTTATGTCAGATGGAATTTTAGATTCCATTGAATTCACATACTTTAACGTTTGTGTAGCATACATTAAAGGAAAACAGATTAAAGGTAAGAAATTAGGCGCATATAGAGCTACAGACGTCTTAGAATTGATACATACGGACATCTGTGGGCCATTTCCAACTCCTTCTTGGAATGGTCAACAATATTTTATATCATTCATAGACGATTATTCTAGATATGTCTACCTTTACCTAATTCACGAAAAGTCCCAATCAATAGACGTGTTCAAATCCTTTAAGACAGAAGTTGAGAATCAACTTAATAAGAGAATTAAAAAGGTCAAATCTGATCGTGGTGGTGAATACTACGTCAGATATGACGGTTCAAGTGAACAACGTCCGGGACCATTTGCCAAATACCTAGAGGAATGTGGAATCGTCCCACAATACACTATGTCGGGGTCACCCAGCATGAATGGTGTAGCTGAAAGACGAAACAGGACTCTTAAGCATATGGTAAGGAGTATGATTTGTCATTCCACCTTGCCAGAGTCACTCTGGGGAGAGGCATTAAAAATAGCAGCATACATTCTTAATAGAGTACCAACTAAGGCAGCAGCTAAAACACCTTATGAGCTTTGGATTGGGCATAAGCCTGGCCTGAAGCACCTTCATGTTTGGGGATGTCCAGCTGAGGCAAGGCCTTATAGGCCGAATGAAAAGAAATTTGAACCCCGAACAATTAGCAGCTATTTTATAGGGTACTCAGAAAAATCAAGGGGCTATAAATTTTATGATCCTAATTTAAGAACAATTTTTGAGATGGGAACGACAACGTTCTTTGAGGATATTGAGTTTGGGGGGAAGATTAAGGTTAAAGATTTTGTCTTTCAGGAAGAATCGGTAACAGTTATAGAACTGATTCTTCCACGAGTTGACTTTCCCATTATTGAACAAACTCAAGATGATCTGGTTGTTCAGGAAGAACAAAATCCAGATCAAATTCAAGATCCTCAAGAACAAGTGCCTCAAGAGCCAGCTCCATTGCGGAGATCCACTAGAGAAAGGAAAAATGCTATTTCGGATGATTATGTAGTATTTATCAATGAGGTAGAGGAAAATGTTGGTATGACGGAAGACGACCCGGTCAACTTTCATCAAGCCATGCAAGATTCCCATTCAGATAAGTGGATCGAAGCAATGAATGAGGAGTATAAGTCTATGCAAGACAATTTAGTTTGGGAACTCATCCCATTACCTGAAGGAGTGAAACCCATTGGTTGCAAATGGATTTTTAAAACCAAGAAGGATTCCAATGGTAATGTGGAGAGATATAAGGCACGTCTTGTAGCTAAGGGCTATACTCAAAAGGAATGGATTGATTATAAAGAGACTTTCTCTCCGGTTTCATCGAAGGACTCTTTAAGAATAATCATGGCTCTCGTTGCTCACTTTAATTTGGAGCTTCATCAAATGGATGTAAAAACAACTTTTCTCAATGGCGACATTGATGAGACGATCTATATGGTGCAGCCAGAAAACTTTGTGTTGGGAGACCCAACGAATATGGTGTGCAAACTAAGAAAATCCATTTATGGGCTAAAACAAGCTTCTCGTTAATGGTACCATAAATTTCATCAAGTAATTCTCTCATTTGGTTTTGAGATGAATATTGTTGATGATTGTGTGTATCATAAGTTCAGTGGGAGCAGACATATTTTCCTGGTCTTGTATGTTGATGACATACTGCTTGCCACTAACGATATAGGCATGTTGCACGAAACTAAGAAATTTCTATCAAAGCATTTTGAGATGAAAGATCTTGGTTACGCCTCTTTTGTATTAGGAATTCAGATACACCGAGACAGATCTCGAGGTATTCTTGGATTGTCACAAAAGAGCTATATCGATAAGGTTCTCAAAAGGTTTGGGTTACAGGATTGCAAACCAGGGGACACCCCAGTTGCTAAGGGAGACAAGTTTAGTCTCAAATAGTGCCCTAAGGGAAGTTTGGAAATTCGAGAAATGCAAAAGATCCCTTATGCTTCAGCTGTAGGGAGTCTTATGTATGTCCAAGTATGTACGCGTCCAGACATAGCGTTCATAGTAGGGATTTTAGGCAGATATTTAAGCAATCCAGGTTTTGACCATTGGAAAGCAGCCAAGAGGGTCATGAGATATTTAAAGAGAACAAGAAACTACATGCTCACATATAGAAGGTCAGACCAGTTAGAGATCACTGGGTACTCTGACTCGGATTTTGCGGGATGCCAAGACATCTTAAGATCAACTTCAGGCTATGTCTTTCTGTTAGCTGGTGGAGCAGTTTCTTGGCGTAGTGCCAAGCAAGGTCTTACTGCTTCATCAACCATGGCAGCGGAATTCGTAGCAATTCATGAGGCATCTGATCAGGGCATTTGGCTGAGAAATTTTGTCACGGGGCTGCAAATAGTTGTAGGGATTGAAAGACCACTCAAGTTGTATTGTGACAATATATCAGCAGTCCTGTATTCTAACAATAATAGGAGCTCAACCAAGTCAAAGCACATTGACATTAAGTTCCTAGTTGTTAAAGAGAAGGTACAAAGTGGACAGATATCCATAGAACACTTAAGGACAAACTCCATGATTGCAGATCCGCTCACTAAAGGTCTACCACCCAAGGTCTTTCATGAGCATACTGCTCACATGGGTGTGCTACAGTTTGAGGAATCTTGATTTTAGTGGGAGTTTCGTCCATTATGCAATTTATGTTCTATGTTTAATTGCAAAGTACAAATACATTGTATTTGGATTTTCTGATCAGAAATAAAATTTAAAGTATTCAGTTTTGGTTACTTTGTACATTTAAGTTATGGTATGATCTCATTCGGTAAAGTAGGATCAGTTGGAAATTGACATGCATTGACCAACTTCATGTAATTTTCATGCTACACTTTTCATAATGAGTCTATGTCATTTAGTTGTGTCAGTACGGGTGATCATTGATGGGTTTAGTTATGCTTATTATGACGAAAGCCTCTTTGGTTCAAGGTGCTGATATGATTAATGGACGGGACAGTTTGGATTATGCTCAAGGCAATTATAATGACATTTTTGACGTCATAAAGTCTAACACACTCCTAAGGATACATGTGTGACCAGTGGAAGATTGTAAGATTTATGGGTCACATATGTAATTAATTAATAAAGTGTGTTAGGGTCATTATATAATTAGCCAATAAACTAGGGGTCAAGTAATATATAATAGTTTATGGCTAAAGAGCATAATAGTTATGAAAATTAATAGTGTAGATACCAGACAGTTTCTAATTTAATGAGGGGCTGAATTAGAAATACTGCAATTTGGGATATAACTATTAATAGTTATATATAGGGGTAATGGTCCCCAAGGCAAACACAACAAGACTATTCAGTTTCACAAAACCCTAAAAGAGAAAACTCTCTGGTTTTCTCTATCCCTATCAAGAGAGCAAGGTCTTCAGGGTGTTTTGCTGAGGAAGATCACCCAACCCATTGGCTCTATCATCATCATCCCAAGATTTCATCAATGGCAATTCCCACAGGTACGCTTCCGCCTTTGGTTATTTATCATGTAATTGACATGGATCGTTGAGCATAATGCTACTTAGGGTTTACCAACAAATAATGGTTATGTTATTATATTGCTAACATGTTCATAAATCAAAAGTCTTGAAGATAATTCCTTTTTCACTAAGCAAGTTAGTTATTGTATGATTGTGTTCAAATGTTGCTACTATTTTTAATGTACGGTGGGTATTGCTTCCAACCTTTTCTAAAGGAAATTATCCAGCTATCGTTTCAAACTCATGGGTTAGATCAAATTTGTTCATCAATAGTAATCAATGTTGAAATTGTTAACTTAAAAAAAAAAAGTGAAGTTCTCAGCCCATATAAATGATAGCAAATATATTCCATTGTCATATTATAATGCACTTTGTAATGTTCTTTGTGTCTATACAACCTACTCCAAGATATCCTTGTACTAATAGAAAGTGAGACCAAAAGTGAATGGAGTCGGTCATCTTAATATACTAATTATGACAAATTTTAGTACATTAATCTCAAAATACAATCTACAGATGGTATGTTTCTTTACTTCTTTTGTACAAGAATTTATGTATGCTTGCTTAACATGTCAAAAGTGTAAGATTGAACATAAAAATCTACAAGAAAAGTTGCAACTAATAGAGATACCCATATGAAAGTAGGATAATATATTTATGAATTTTGTGTCGGGATTGCCAAGAAGCCCTAATGGATGTGATGTGATGTGATTTGAGTCATTGTGGATTAGTTAACAAATTCGGCACTTTTTTTATTTTGATGAATATAGAGTATTTGTTGGAGAAATTGGCTTGGTAATATGTAAACTACATTGGTTCGTATACAATACTTACTTTTGATATTTTGATGATAACAAAACAAAAAAATAATTTATCCTCTAATGTTTGTTGAAGTGAACATGAAGTATATCACCTAAAAAGAAAACCAAGAAGAAAAAAAAAAGATCTTTTGATTCTCAACATCTGGTGAAGTACAAAGTGAATCAGTTGCACTTAGAAGATAAAGATCGTCTAGTAGTACTCAACGTATTAAATCAAGTCTTGATCAACTAAGAAAATCATTTGGTACAAAATGCAGACTTCATAGGAGCAACATAAAGATATCGTCCAACAAGCCCGACTTAGTAAAGTCATCATTTATCTATAGCTTACATCAAATTTAACAAAGTCACCGGAGGGAAATAATGGATTTGTTAGAATACTAAGTTATAAGATTGAAGCTCATCTTAACACTTAAGCTTTTGTACACGAAACCTAAAAAGTAGCCATCAACTTTATGTCAAAGTACAAATGACTCTTTTTCAATTGCGACTATGGACGTTAGTAAGACATCTTCCAATGACTAGTAACATAATCTTCCAAGCTCTATATTATGAAGATATATTCAAGCAAACTTCAACATCAGTTTGAAGTTGATGAAAGAATTCATGAATCGAAAGAAATCTCAAATTGAAAAATAAGTCCAAGTTTGTCCAAAATGGTTCTATATTTACACCAAAATGCATCCAAAACAAAAATGTTTTTATTGTAAATCTTCTCATTGGGAATTATCGCCTTACAAATCATCCAAAAAGAAAATGAATATTTTCTTTGTAAGAGAAACCTAGATTTATAAATTGAATTGCATTACACACCATTTCTTAGAGAGTTATCAATTATCGACGTCACAGACATAATTACATTTATAAAACTACACATTAGTGGCTAGATATATCTCCTTAAAAGGCTTACAGTTGTAAGAAGTTGTTGAAGAGTATGAGATACGAGTATGAAAAAGCTTAGAGAATATGTGAGGTCTGAAAAAACATATAGAAATCTTATACTTGAAGAGGCATAGAGAATAAATAGGCCTAAAGATTGCATAGAGAATACTTAGAATCTGAAGAGTCTAGTAAAGAATAATTGCATACTATTAGTCCATAGTGGATTTAGTCCTTCGAGTGAAGAAGGTAAAATCTCTTTGTAATAAGAGAATTAGATGTAGCAACAGTTTGTGAATTAATATAAAAATACTTGTTTTACTTTGGCAGTAACATTTATATCTATTGTATTTTAAAAATGTTTTTGAACTAACTTAAATCAATTGATTGAAGTTATTAAGAAAAACTTATAAAATCAAAAACATAATTCAAACTTATCTTGTGTACATCGAGGAGATTGTAAGATTGCATGGTGTACCTTTAAATATTGTATCATATAGAGATATAAATCTTACCCTTGAATTTTGGATAAGTCTTCAAGAAAATTTGAGAACAAAGATAAGCCTAAGTTCAAGTTATACACTATAGGTTGATGTTCAAACATAGGGAACTATTCAGTTGCTAGAAGATTTATTGAGAGCTTGTGTACTAGAAAAGTCTAGAAACTATGATAAGTTTTTGCCTTCAATAAAATTTACCTATAACAATTTTCGTTATAGTGTTAGAATGACATCGTATGAAACTATGTATGGAAGGAAGTGTAAAACTCTACTATGTTGTTTTGAATCTGGAGTTAATCTTAAACTTGGACCTAATGTAGTTTAGGATACTACGAATAATGTCATATTGATTTAGGAAAGGATGAAAGTTGCTCGGAATAGGCAGAAAGATTATCATGACAAAGGGTCCAAGTTGATTATGTTTTCTCGAGAGTAACTCCTACTAAAAGAGTGGGGTAGAGTGTTGAAGGAGAATACGTTAACGCCAAAATTCATTGGACCATATTAAATTCTATAAAGGATTGGAACTCTAGCCTATCATATTGTCTTACCGTTGTTTCTGTCAAATATGCATAACATATTTCATGTATCACAACTCGGGAAATATGTATATAGTCCTAGTCATGTAGAATAATCAGGTACATTAAGTTTGAAGGACAATCTTACCTACAAAGTTGTGTTGAAAAGGATTGTGAACCGGAAGAAAAATAAGTTAAGGGGAAAAAAAATCCTTTTAGTGAAAGTGATTTAGGGAGTATCAATAGATGAATGTGCTACGTATGAACTAGAAGACAAGATTAAAATCTTGTAGATGCAACTATTTAACGCAAGTTAGTTAAATCTCGAGAACAAAATTTCTTTTAAGGAGATGAAGTGTAGCACCCTATGTCTTTGTTTCCTTAGTTTAGGATTTGTGTGTTATTTGTTAGATGTTTGAGTGCTTAAACATCAATTTAGAATAATATTCTAAATTGGAACCCTAGTGTTACTAAATGAACATAACTTGAATGCTTATATATACCTAATTTTTATCAAAATTCATCTCTTTACGATAACCGTCACTTTTTTGAAAATGTTGACACAAAAACATTATGACGTAAAGACCATTATTCCATTTGGTTTTTACTATTGACAATCGTCCATTGTTTAATAAATTCATCAAATTGTATATGTTCCTATTTTGTCATTAAAAATACTATTTTTTAAGATTTGTGATTTTTCTTAGTTTTAAAAATTTTCACACTGCACGGAATTCAACATTCATTCGTATTTCCGTATTTATATGTTAATTAAAGTACAAAGTAAATTTGACTATTGAATATAATGAGTAGGTAAAATAACTAATGAGTAGGTGAAAAGTTTAATCAATCCGTCGTTCTAGAAGCCATCTTTATTTTATCTTTATCACGAAAAATATGACAATATAATTATAATTTATACATTGGATCTGTACAAGCACTAGTAAACCCTAAAATAGCTTCAATCACAATTTGTCAACTAACACCACATTTACAAAATAAATTAAATTATAAAAATCGGAAATGAAATGATTTTTATGGTTCTTTGAAATAATCGTTCTAAGATGATGAAATGAAACCTTAGAGAGAAAGGTGAACAGCAGAAGATGTCATTTGAAGCAGTGCAGCACAATAATTTCAATTAGCGCGCGTAGTGCGGCACTGCCTCAATTTTCGTCTTCCATTCCTCACATTCACTTTCTTAGGGATTGTTAATTTGAATTTCATTTCATTTCATTTCAAATCAATACAACACTCTCTTACACTCACATAATTGTAACTGTTTCTCTGAATGCATGGAAGAACAACAACAGCCACAACAGGAGAAGCGTCCTCTTTCTCTCGACTGGAACGCCCTAATCGACGGCGATGAAGCCCCGCCGGCGGAACTTGTCGTGAAGCCTTCTGTTGTGACGTCTGATCAGGAGCCTCCGGTTTTCATCGAAGGCCTTGATCGACTGAAAGATTACGAGCTCGAGGAACAAATTCGGAGAAAGAAGAAGCTTCTCGAAACTTCCGGTAAAAAATTACCCGATGGAGGGGCTAAACTTCGTGCTATGGTCAAACGCTATGAAGAAGAGTTTAATAGCCGAAAATTCAACCCTCGTCCTAAGGTTCTGCTCCTTCCTATGCTAACTCAACATTTTTTCTAAAATACTTTTTTAATGTTTTTTTGTTTTGTTTTTGTACCTAATTTGTTTAGAACCGGTAGTTTTTGCAAAAGCACGGTGACTGAATGTGACTGTGATTCCGACATACAACTAGTGCTTGCTTGTTTGGTTTGGTTTCCCAATGGAATTGGCAGAATCACCACTGTTAATTTGTAGAAACTAAAAAGTGTAGTTTATGCAAAATATTGTGATTCGGCATATAGTTAGGCATTGATTTAGAAGTTATTAATTTTTATGGAATCTACATTACTTGTTTTATAATTGTTGCCTTTATAGTTAAATTTTATTGATTGCTTATGTCCTGTTTTTTTGTTGTTTGGTTTTCCTTTGTAGAACAGAAAGTTGATGAGGAGCAGAAGCCAGTACAGGCTACAAGCTCAGGTGCTGTTGGTGAGGGTCTGTTTTTGAAAGCATCCAATTTCATAGGCTTCATATGGGAGTTATGTTATTTTGACACACAAATTTGACAACAAAGGCTACAATTTAGATGGTTAACACAATTCAAATACATGATTAATTATATTCAGTGGATGATTAATGAATATTATAAAGTTTTGCAACTCATAACCATCCATTGAACCCAAATATCCACAATTTTGAACGTCATTAACCGCAATTTTTCAGGTGTATATTTGAACACAAATTAGAGTTAATGATATATTTTAACACCTAAAAATCATGTATATTTAAACACAATTTTGGATGGTTAATGAATATCATGTATATTTGAACACTTGACATGGTTAATTACGTTAAGTGGATAATTAATAAGTTGCGACACCTTGTTATATTCATTAATCATCTACTGAACACTATTAACTATATATTTAGGCCGTGTTAACTATTCAAATAGTTGTCAAATTTATGTGTCAAAATATACTTTCTCTTCCTATAATGGTTGGAATTGTTTATTATACTTGATAATGATAGGATTAAAATGAGAGTGAAGGAATGGATGGGTTAAAACTTGTAAAAGTTGGTTCTTGGAGGGAACCTAATGGACTGTAGACATTTGAATAAACAATTTAAATAAGCACCATGGCTTTGTTTGAGAGTTGAGAGAAAAAAAGTAGAGGGTTTTGGAGGGGACGAGAGGAAGTGAAAGGTAGAGAAAAACTTCAACTTATTTGGAGGTATGTTTTTGTAGAGGATATGAGGATAATACTTAAGAGTAATATTCTCTTTGATTTGAGAGTATTATAAGGGGATGAGAAAGATTTGAAAATTTATTCAAAACCCTACAAAGTGCTCACTCAATGCATTTCTTGAGTCAAATAAACCTCCTTGCATGTGGGGACTACTCCCCCTTTCCCTTCCCTTTCCTCATCCCTTTATCCTCAAAGTCTTAGCTTCCCTTCCCCTCAAAATTCCAAATAAAACTTAAGCGTTTATCATATAAGAGTTTGTGACAAGCACCTTAGTTCAATTTGCTATTTGCATTCTCAACATTTGTTTTTCACTGTAAAAGTACAATTTAGGATTGATGAGAATCAAAGAGGGGCTAGGGGTTAAGTTCCGCATAAGCTGTTTATATTAGCTATTTTGGTTAAAATAAGTTGAACTAACTTATGAGTATATCAATAATTGATTTTATAAGCTTTTCCAAACAATTATACAAATGTTTATGTCATGAGATAAGCACATATGCTATTCCAAATACATGGTTGCTCATAGAAAGTGACTAACGAAACTAGTAGTGGCACAATGATAACGTCATGATGTTTGGGTCATATTTGTTAGAGGTGTAATGTAAAATTTATTCGTTGTCTTCAGCTTACAACTTAAACATTTCTGATCGCTGATTCATCACACAGCATTAGGACCTGTATGCTTAAATGATCACGTCCCACTACCCCTATCTTCTAATAAAAAGTTGAGTTTTAGCACAAGAGAAGTAGTTCTATGCATTATCCACACTTCAAGCTCATAGGGATCTTGTTTGATGGGGTGTGTTAGAAGTTCTGATACAATTTGAATTAGCTTCTAGTTTATGGAAGCATCTCAACTGAGATGATTATTTAATTCCTAACTTACGTATAAGTCCTTTCAAGTTAATAAGTGCTTGTGGTGAAGTTAGATGAGAGAGTTTCTGAAAAAGTTGCGGTGCAAAAGATGACTTTAACATAGGCGAGAATGTAATCTACTATTTAGAAGATTCACAGCCATTGCAATATCATTACAAAATATATTTTCCCTCTACTGTTTCTTGAAAAGGGTTATCCAAGCTAGCTCATAAGCTAAAATCCATTCATACCTCTTCACCTGACAATTTAAGCTTTTGGAATAGTTGATTCATCACATTACTATCTATTAGTGATTCTTTAGTAAAATTGGGAAAATATCTTGGACACAGCCAACCACATGTTGTTCTTGTTCTTTCTTGGAGAAACAAGGAATTCTGGTTCGTTACTAGATTTTGAATCTCAACATTGAAACCTGATTTTTAGTGTGAGATACCTTAGCTGTATCACAGATTATACCTTATTGAATTACTTGTTTGTTGTATAATAAGAAACTTAATGTTTTTATAGGTGTGGCTAATGACTTGAGACAAGAGTGTTTGCCATCTCGACCACAGTCACAACCCTCTTTTGCAACTTGTTTTTACAAGAAAATAGAAGATAATGTAAGGTCCTTGGCATCATTGGTAAAATTATGTATTTTTACTTTCTATCTTGCCTGATATAACTCTATCTGACTTTAATTTATGAAGCAGACTAATTGTGCGGCTGTTGATGCATTTAGCGAAGAGATGCCGCATTTCAAGCAATGCAAAAATGCCAACAACCAAACAGTGAGCCACAATGGAGAACATAAAAGAAGAAAGAGACGTCGTCGATCATCTTCAAGACATTCGCCATATAAATGTCCCAGTAAACCTTCCAAACGTGATACTTCTGATGATGATAAAAGTTGCCGAGCAAATTCTACTTTATCCGTACGGACCATTAAAATGAACCTATCAAGACGCTTATCAAAAGAGTAAGAGAAAATGTCTTCCTTATGGTTTTTGATTCCATTCCCATTAGTTTGGTTTAGGCACTGACATATGTACCTCATTTATTCACTTCGCCGTTGCTAATTGCTTTACATCTAGCATTGCTTTTCATAAAATTGATGGGCATTTGGCATCTTATGATTTTCACAATAATTGATGTTTTTCTTTCCAATTGTTTTGAATGATAACTTTAATGTGTGATTTTGTCATTGAAATGTTTACCTCATTTAGTCACTTTTCCATTGTTAATTCACTTGGCACATATCTTTTACTTTTCATAAAACTCATTTAGTCACTCATCATTGTTAGTGCAATTTTGACTGCTTACTTACCTGTTAGATTTATCCTGGGCCTGGGGTATTCCTTAATTCATAAGGTTGTGTAGCCTTTTTTATCTGAGTTGGGGTTTATGGTTATTGACTGTACACAGTGAAATCCCAAAAGCTCAAAGGGATAGTTATCTCCTATACCTTATGTTTCAGTCCCCCCAATTCCAGTGAAATTTGAACTTAGGACCTGGGAAACCCAATGCTTAACAAGGCGTAACTTTCAAGGACTAATGTTTTCTAGTTGCTCTTGGTGATCTTAGTTAATATATAGATAATATCAATATCTTTTATTCCTACAGTTTAGGAGTTATGCTTATTTAAATCATAGGGGCTAATAGGAGTTCTCTTAGGCAATTCAGTGTGTTTTATAGAGTTCGCGTGGTATATTGAATAACTACAGTAAGATTTATGAATATGTATTTGCTGTCTCTGTTAATGGAATTGGTCTGCATTTTGTTTGTTGCTATTATGACTTTTCTTTTCCATAAAATATTTTCAATCTAAGAGATGAATGTATACTAAACTCCCCAACCTCTTAACCTTGACAAAAAAAGAAAAGAGATTTTTTTTGACAATTGTCACAAATGTTTATTTATCCTTAAATCAGTACATCTACGATTTTCTCAATCAGACGTGAAGTTATACTGGTTATTTACAATTCTGTGGAGCCATAAGGTTGTTTGGGAGAGTTGAAGTGACAAGGAGGTCGCGGGTTCAACTCTCCCGTCTAACAAAATTAACAACTAATTACTAAAATTAGCTGTTTCAAACAAAAGAAATTTACAATCCTGTCCCACTCCTGTTCTACTATTGTTGTGTTCAAGGGTAATCTTTACATTCAACATCGTCACTTCATCATTTGCTGCAGAAAATTATTGATAAAATATTAAAATTCCTGTTCTTCACCCTTCTCTACTTAAGCTGAAGCTGGGGATAGGTTTGTTGTTAGTTTTTGGCTCTAAATGAGTAGAAAGGTTAATGTTAGATTTTTTACAACATTATTGGTAATGTTAGATTCTTGTTTTCTCTTGCCCCATGTGGTAGAAAGGGTGCTTCTCAGGAAATTCAATCAGATTGCTCAAGGTCCCGGAAGGTATGTTTGCATAGCTTATTAACTGTGGCTGTTGTAGTTGTTTGTTATATAAGATTTATGTCTCAAGTTGATTAGTAGTTTGTTGATGATATGCCACATCTTTACAGCTTTCTTAAATACTTACAAGTGATATGTTATATTGACATTCTAAACAGGGTCAACCCATTGTTCTTGATGACGACGATGACGACGAAGAAGAAGATCCTCATGTTCTGGAGAAAACAGAATACAAAGTTCCTGAATAGTAAGGGAATTTGATTTGATTTGTACATTTATTTAGGATTTGTTTGACGCGCATGATAGGATAGAGAGTTGGATAAGGATAAGATAGAATATAGACAGGATAAAACTTATCATATCATATATCATATAGGATAGAGTTTTATCATATCATATGTTAATTTTTTTTAATTAATATTAATATTTTTGTAATTTTAATAATAATTTTATTTTTAAATATTCATATCAATTGGTTTTTATATTTTTAGATTATATGAATTACAAAATTAACCTTGTGATAAAATCATACATTTCTTTAAAAATTAATTATTATTATATTTATTTTTAAATTTAATATCAAATTCGTTTTTAGTTTGTTTTAATTTATATTTATATTTTATTAAATTTCAATTTTTTATATATTAAATTATATTTTATATGGATAACTTAATAAATTATTGTTCTTATCATATCATATCCTGCTTTCTAACCTAGCTCAAATTTAGGATAAAAATTTTAACTGAAGAGACAAGATAGGATAAGTTTTAGGATTAACTTATCATATGCTGCTGTTTCGTTAAACACTAGTTTGAGACAAGATATGATACACTTATCCTACCCCGTCTCTTATCCTGCGCACGAACACGAAATAGACTCTTAGGGTTTAGGAATATGCCAATGAAATTCTTAATCTTACTTGATTTGTGTATTCTTTTTCAGTTTGAAAGAAGCTAAGACCTATTTTCCATCAAGGTACTTTAGAGAGTAAATATGAGAACATTGTCCTTCAACCATAATTTTCTATGTCTAATCGTAGTTGCTTGACCGTTCAACTTTCCTTTATGATGGTTCAGAGATGATCCAGAGTCTGTTGAAATTTGTTATAATGACATGGAATGCCTTGCCCCTGAAGGCTACTTAACATCGACTATCATGAACTTTTACATACGGTAAATCTATTTAAGCCCCTTCTCACCCTTCCTCCTTGCTGGTTCCTTTGAGTATTTTTGTTTTTGCAATGAAGATAAAAACACAATTTTTGTGCCTTCTCGTGTTACCCTCAAACTCATAGAACATGCTTTGGTGGAATTGTAAATGGAAATTCACATGTTAGTTTGATTGGACATTGAAGACAGTTGAGCTTTTTTGGTTCTTTGTAGAAAAAATTATGGGATGAAGACTCTAATTCAGCTTATCTTATACTTTCTGCACAAGTTATAAAGTCTTGGAAAATATTATCTTTTATGTTTTTATTTGAATCAAATTGCTCCTCTAATCAGTGGTGGATCAAGGATTTTATTTGGTGGAGGCAATAAAATATAGTTAATAATATTTCTACAGAAGACATTTTTTATATAAAATATATAATCTCATGACAAAAACTCCAAATTACCTAAGCCACTTACAATTTTATGCATTCATTTAAAAAATCCAAATATTTATTAAGTGTATTGAGATAACAGAATATATGTGTTGGGAGCAATTGCCCCATAGACAGTCTTCACCATAAATCCACCATTGCCTCTATTGGTGATCCATGACATTAATTTTATCCTTCAAGCCTCAGGTCCAATTTGATTTCAAGTATATCCTAGGTACACCAAAATTGACATCTACTCTTAAATTTCAAATGTTATGAAAATATAGATTTTCTAATCTTATCAATTAGATTATACTGTTTTTTCGACTTTTCTAATGTGATAGTATCATGTCCTCTGGGATTGATATCTGGGTTGAGAAACTATTCTTTTTGTTTATTTACACTGGCCATAACAACTGGAAATTTGATAATGCTCCAGTGGCTCATGAAACTGGTGTTAAGTCCCTGTTGTTGGGGTATATAGCTGAGCAACTAAAGCTCATGCTTCATTTAAGAAAAAATGATGGTCGAATTTGGCTCACTTATTTTAATAAAACACGAGTCTCTTGATGCTGTTTTGAATTGAGCTTCGATTTTTCCCCAATAGCTGAACTCATTCACTTCTATTTACTCTTATTATATACTGAACTATTTATGTTATCAATTTTTTAGTCCCTTTTGAACTAGTGACTCTGAAAACTTGAATCATTCTGCAAAACCGTAATAATACTTTGACATGTTTTGCACATGTAGTTTTTGAGCTCTCTACTCATTACATTTTCTATTGGCTAGATATTTGCAGCAGCAAGTATCTCCGACAATATCTGACTACCATTTTTTCAACACATATTTCTACAAAAAACTTAAGGAAGCTGTTTCCTGCAAGGTACTTTAATCATCCTCCTGCAAGTTCATAGCTGTAATCATGTGCATGATGGAGATTGTTTTCTCTGTAAGCAGACTCTTAATTAGGATATAATGCATTGTTGATTGTTCTTCTTTTGCAAACATTGTAAGCCATTTGCCAGGGACTAATTTCTCTACTGGTTTCTGCCTTTCTGTGTTACTTAATGTGTTTTGCTTGGTAATTTTGGAGGTATATTTTGAGATTAAGGTAGCTCATCACCAGAACATTTAAATGGTCGACCCTAAAACTTCCTCCTCTGGCTCCAGAAACTAGTACTTATATATATGTATAATCATTTTTGGAATTTTCCGCTTGTTGCTTTTTTGTGTTGTATGTAGGTATTTAGGACAGCCGCCCTTTCCCTTTCTGCTTTGTAGAATACAAGGCACGTGAAATAGTGCTTAAATATGATGAAGAAGGATGTGGGATACTAGATATTATGAGAATAGTTTGAGGAATTAGTAATTTGATGATGTGGGGTCAATGGAATTAATTATAAAATTAAATGGAAATTGGAGAGAAAAATTTGAGAGTAATGATTTGAAATAATTAATTCTGTGTGAAATAACATTAATTTTTTTATTAATATAATTATTTAACTTTGTACTGAAAAATTTTATTTAAGGAATATTTAATAGACAATAATGTTTTTGAATTTTTGGGCAAAAAATGAGTTGAGAATCTGAGACGAATTCTTGATTCAATGCAAAGATGCCTTTGTTGTTGAAATTAATTCTCCTGCCTCTATCACATTACCTTCTCTTTGTACTTCATTTGATATTTGCTCTAATTCATTTCCCATTGCAATGTCTAGGAAAGTAACAGAGAGACGATTTTTGCAAAGTTCAGAAGGTGGTGGAAGGGTGTAAATATTTTTCAAAAGGCCTATGTTTTGATTCCTATACACCAGGAGTAAGTTTTCTTGTTAGCACTGAAACTTCTTTTGTAGATGTTAATTCTTGTAAATGGTGGGAAGCTATTTTTGTGCTTTTTTAAAAATAAAAAAAAATCAGTTATTCATCTTAAGAAAAACATACTATCACATGATAGAAAAGGACCATCATTTGAAGAATCATTTATTATATTTTATTTTTTAATGAAATTAAAATTGGCAACCTGGTGCTATAGAGCTCCTGCAATGACAGGCTTCAGGTAAGAGGGAAACCTATTGTAGGTAACCTAATATCTTAACTTGAACATGTGACCTTCACAAGTCACACAGCAGCAAATCCTTAAGGTAAATAATTAGCAACATTTGATTATAAGTGGGCATGATACTGTTGTAATCCTCAAATGAAACACTCCTTATTGTGCATTTGCATGGTGCATGCCTACAACTATGTAATTGTGATAGATATTGGTACCAAACATAGAAATATAAAGGAAATAACTGACTTTCATTGAACAATTGTTCTGATGTGAACTAGTCCATTCATGTGTACCTCCTCCTTCATGCCGGAAGGGGCCTCTCCTTCGTGCTTCATCTTTTATACCAACAATCACTGTCCACCCTCTTCAGCCCCAAGCGTTACATTGGGATTTCTCTATTGTTTGTACATTTATTCTTGTGGTTGCCCCAAGTGATTGGCATGCTCTATTGTTTATCTTTTTACACATCTTTTCCAAGTATCTCTTCAGTTTTATAGTATTATTCTTTCAAGAAGATTGGGTTCAGAGAAGCTGGCTAGAATTTGAATATCAACTTTATACTTATTTGTATGCTTTTATTCCTCTATGCACTTCCTGCCCAATATTTGTATTTGACAGAAGGATTGTTCTTTTTTATTTAAATGCTCAAAACCTCTTCTCATATGTTTATGATGTTGCGTGTGTTCAGTCTTCATTGGAGCTTGATCATTATTTGTATCCCAGACAAAGAAGATGAATCAGGACCAATCATACTTCATCTGGATTCTTTGGGTCTTCACTCGAGTAGATCAGTTTTTGATAATATTAGAAGGTGAGATTAGAGAACTGCTTGTTACTCCCTCTGCCACATATTATTTGTCATCTATACATCTTTAGAAAATTATCATTGCGAGTAATTATTTGTCACAATTATCAGTTTTTTTGTTATTTGCATTTTACATGAATGCTGTAAGATTCTGCTTGAGAACTACTATTTTTTATGAAATAAAGTTTAAAGTATTGAACTTGAAAATTTAATCAATTGTTGTAAGAACGGACTTGAAAACCGGTGACTTGGCCATTTCACTGGTACATTTGGTTGAAATTATGAGTTTTAGATAAAAGGAGGAGAAGCACCATAAAAGCTTTGAATATTATTAAACACTAACTCGAATTTGTAGGGGACACAAGACTCCTAATCCTATATAAATAGAAAATCTAAAATCCATATTAACTAAGATACTCTAAGATTAGAAATTGATCCCAGGTGATAAATTAAGATACTTCATATTATCAATTATGAGATATTTAATATATGCAAACACAATGCAATTTTTGTACAAATAGAAAAATAATGGTTGGGAAAAGTCAACTCAGGGATGCTCAAGAATCTGGCGAGAATTGCTAGATATATTACTTGAATGATTTTCAGCCTGACAGAAATTTATGGTAAGCAATCAAATAAAGCAATGTCCTTATCAAAAGACCCAAATTGCTTCTAGGAAAGAGACAAGGCTAGTACATTTGGGCTGAAGGCGACTCCAAAAGAGTGCATTTGGGACAAAGACAGAGTCACTGCATCTGGGTCGAAGGTTGAGGTTAGAGCATTTGGGACAAAGACAGTCCAAGTCAATGCATTTGGGAGAAAGACGGGGCCTGAGCATGTAGGACAAAGTGCTGCGCGGGTGTGAATCATAACCAACAAAAGACACCATCAGAGTAACCGTCTGTGGGGGTAAAAAGTCATCCCTAATGTGATTCATTTGTGAGAAAAGAGTTACCAAAGGAATAATCGTCAGTGAGAATCAAAGCCACTAGATAAAATCTTTAACATAAGCCGGAGAGGCATGAGGAGGATTTGTAGTACCAGAGGAAGCTGCAAAGGGTTGTTCATGCAACAAAGTGGTATTCGGTGTCTCGAAACCACAAATCAAGGTTGGGAATAGTTCTGGACTGTAGTGGTGACCTGTGCAATTTAAATCGGCATTAGCAAGCTCGTCAGACACGCTTTCACATGACATAGGTTGTGATTAATTTTGTAAGTTCTCTGTCACTGTCAAGGTGAGTGAGAGAGCACATGGCTGTCTTTTGGTGGGAGATTTTGGGACGACATAGATCAGCCACGACAAATTGACAGTGGTGGCTTCGCCATAAAGTGCTCTGGTGTGGTGGCAGAAAGTGATCAGCAGTGGCAATGGTTGCTGGAGGTAACGGCGGCAAGAGAGCCGAAAATGCTGAAAAAGTGTCAGAAAATAGGATGGCACAATAGCAGAAGGCAGAAACCATTTGAAACAAAGAAGAAAAAGAAGAGGGTTCAATAAAATAAATTCACAATAGTTGGGATTGTGAAATTTTGGGAACTCGGCAGCCTAATAGTGACAAGACAAATCATGGAGGATTGAACTAGACTGTAGATATCATGTTGAAGTTATGGGTTTTAGATATAATGACTTTGATACTGACTTGCTATGGTAGACTAAACTCTAACCCCTATTTACAAGGATACAAGACTTCTAATCCTAGACAAATAGGGAAATCTAGAAACAAATCATGATAATTTCTTACTAATATCAAAACCTATAGAAACTGATCCTAGGATATAAACTAAGATACTCTAACATAACATCTATTTAATATATTCTAAAACATCTGTAGTGTGTGATAATTTTTCAGCCAAACTGGTTGAGCCAGTTAAACATGATTTGAACTGGGCAAAAACCTATTTTGAAATTATTTGGTTTGTTTTAACTGGTTGATTTTGTTGATCCCCAGGCCGATTCTTACAACTTTTTTTTTTTGTTAGTTCATTTATCTTGATGTGTGTTGATGACTGTTTGTAGGCATTTATTTTTTATTCAAAAATAAAACTTAATGATGTCAAAAAATACTCTGTAGCTATTTGATTGAAGAAAGGAACTATTTGAGTCGAGAATGTGCATCTTCAGATGTTCCGATTGCAGACAGAATATGGAAGTGTCTTTCTCGTAGAATTGAAACTCAAGCTATAGCCGTAAGTTTCTGTGCTGTAAATCTAGAATCATGTACTGTTGATAGTTTTATACTACCCACGTAGTTGCCTGAAGATGATGTATCTTATTTTACCAGCCATTCTTAAAAATAAACGACCTTTTAGTATATGCAACAGGTGCCTACTCTTTAACAGATTGTTTTTGTCGGTAATAAAATAGTTGCTGATTGTGTTGGAAATTGAATTTTGAAGACTTTCTCTAAGTGAATCACATTTGAAGGTGTGAATCCATCTTTAGAACCTTGTTTTGTGAAAAGCCATATAAGTGTATATAGCCTTAGCTTCAAGAAAGAGCTCTTTCAACCCTAGACTTTTAATATAACCTTAATGATCATGGAGTTTCGTTTCAGATTTTCAGTAGGTTGATTGAGTCTAGCTCATTGAAGTTAGTTTCTTAAAACTTGTTGCTGGAATTTTCATCTCAACAATACTAATCTTACTTTCTTGCTAGCTTTTAATGATCTAGAGTTTTATTCCATTCAACTGGTGGAAACTGGTATCTGATAAGAGAAAATAGGGAAGAATTACCTTGAACCGAGATAAAGAGACAAGGACTCAGAGCTGCCTCTTAGAGCACACCTATAGTGTTGTAGGAAAATCTTGTATTTCAACTTCGTGTTCTCATCCTAACTGTGCCATTCCTTATCTTTGATTAGTCGAATATAGTTGAACTTCTTTCTTTTTTAGAGCCTTCTACAATACCTCTTTAGATACTCTTGTCTTTTCCATATTAATAAAAGACCAAATGTAGGCTCTTTGATTCCTTTATATCTTTCATCAATCTTCGAAGGATACATCAGTGGTAATGGCCAATCTCCCCAGCATAAAGTCAGAATTATTTTGAGATGTGAGTTTCTTGTTTTAATCCGTATTCAATTATTCTCTCAAAACTTCCATAGTATAGACTCGAGAGTTTAATCCTTCTATAATTTGCATTATTTGAATGTCACCTTTTTTTAAAGATAGATACTCCCTCCGTTCTTTTTTAAGTGATGCTTTTGTAGAAAAAAATTGCTTCTAATTATTTGTCATTTTTGAAATTCAATGCAACACTGGTTATTGTTTTGTCAACCCTTAACTATTTATTGAAGAGAGAAATAGGGGGGGTGGGATAATAAATAGTTAAGGGTATCATAAGAAAAGATAAATAATTCCATAAAAGTTACAAAATTTATTAGTTTTTTTAGTATGTGTAAATAATCTTAAAATGACAACTAAAAAGGAGCATTAAGAGTATTATTAAAATGACAATTAAAGAGGAACGGATAGAGTATTATCATACTTTGTTGGATAATCGTGAGCCATCACATACATCTCTCCCAACCCCTTCCACCCCCTTGATGCTCAGAAAAATATATTCTAGGAAAGGAAGCAGCAAAAATTTTAGGCAGTTCTTTAAGTGAGTATAATATTTTTTTATGAAATTTCAAAATTGCTGGACATTCACTACTACAAAATGTCACCTTTTTGGTACTTTTGCTCCAGGTTCCCCAACAGAAGAATGAGTATGACTGTGGTCTTTTTGTACTATACTTCATTGAGCGTTTCATGGAAGAGGCACCTGAAAGACTGAGAAAGAAAGATTTAGCAATGGTAATACGTGTTGTTGTTTTTGTAGTACAATTTCATTTCAAGTAAAGGTTTTTTTTTTTTTTATCTGACACTTGTCAATATACAGTTTGGTAAGCGATGGTTCAAACCCGAAGAGGCATCCAGTTTGAGAGTGAAAATCAAGAAGTTGCTTGTAGAAGAACTACATAATTCAATCAAGCATGATGATGGTATGTCAGAATCTTCTCCGTCATCTACTGTCCCTGCAACTGAATGCGTTGAGACTGCCAAGGATGATTCGTTGATCGACAATGGCGTCGTGAAGTGCAACCCTGACATAATTGAATGAACAATATGTTAATAGTCCATATAGTTGAAGTTGGTGCTTTTTACCGTGTACATACACCAGCTATTCAGCTGGTAATTTTGGATGTGAAGTTTCCTATGGTCTGGTAAATAGTCCAACGACTTTCCATACAAGAAAAGGTGGCTGACATTTTGTTATGGCCATATAACAGTCAAATTGTTCAGTTTCTAACCATTTCTTGTGTGTTAAGAGTTCCTTCTAAATGTATAGTAGGAAACAGTTTATAGCTGACGATTAGAGATAATAGGATCGAAGTTGAACCTGCGAGAATTATGTACTTATTATAACTGATCTTTTATAACTTCAATTTTAGTTGTCTTAATTTCAACAAGATATTTTTAATGTTTTTTTTTGTGAACGTTTCGTAGCACTCCAGATGTCACCTATTTTTCTAAGAATTATATTAATGATTTAGTCTTTAAACTTTATAAATAGTTAGTCTCTAAAGTACACACAACATGTCAATTTAGTTCGTCATTAAGATGTGAGGGACTTAAATAATGGTTTTTCATATTCTTAAACGATTAAATTGGCTGATTTCACATACTTTAGCAATTATTTATTATTTCTTATATTTTACAAACTAAATTGGAGTGATAGTTTAGAGGATAGAATGATGATTTATTCTTTTTCGAAAATGCACAATTTGTGTCTGGTTTTTCCATTTTATGGTGTCCGGTTTTTCCATTTTATGGTGTGGTAAAATAAAAACATGTAATGGTTTAATAAATTATTAAGGAACAAAATAGATTGCACATTAGCGTAAAAATGTAAGGGAAATGTATTGTAATTTGAATGTAAAAGTGATTATCATTAAAACCAAACTGATTATCAGTAACCTGAGTTTCTTTTTAGTATTTGCTTACTCTTGTTCATAATTTCATGGTATGGATTATAAGTTTAATTTTCTAAGACACCATATTTTTTCTCTATTATTAATAGTATGTGAAATGTATTTTTCTTTCATTTAGTTTATTATAAAATTGTTACTATTTTAATTTAATTAAGATGAGAAATTAGATGTCCTAAAGTTATAGTTCAACCGATAAATACTGATATTATTAGATTGAACGTCTTTTCTCGAATTCGAATCCCGAACCTATTCCATTATTTATTGCTCTCATCTTTCACACTAACACACTTGATATAACAGTTGAAATAAAGGATAGGTTTGGCCCACATTAGTTTGCAAAAGGGACTTAGTCCCTAATTATAAAAGGAAAAAGTAATATAGCACAAACATAGAAGAAGTGCCGAATGCGTATAACGCTTCGGTAGAGAAAAAGAATCGTAGCTTAGCAGGGTTGGTTGGGAGAAAGAAATAAGAAACCTCGATTTTAGTGGTTATAATTGTGCAATTAATTTACTCCGATTTCACTTGAATTTTAATATATAGTTTCTATTCTTAGACTTGATTTATTTATATATAATACTGTATTAATAATTTTATCTTTACTTTGAGTCATTGATATACCTTTAGTTAAAATATTGATTTGATAATTTAATATTTTAATGTATTTTTATCACTGAAAAAAAAAATGCCTTACTCCAAAATCTGTATTCATAACATGTTAAATTTCCAATTTCCAAATTACTTATCCGAGTCATTCAATGATACAAATTCGGTACTCAAATTTGCGTTCAATTTGTAGTTTAATAAAGCTTTAACGACCGGATGTTATAAAATTGAATAAATTGACTCACATTCCCTTTAGTTGTTTTCCAAGCCATGGTCCATGTTTCAATCCTTACCAAATGCTGATGGCATTTCAATTACAACACTATTTTATCTTGTTTTATATATTTTAACTTAGCAATTGAGTTTCTCAATTTATTTATTTCTCCTATTTAGTAACTGAGTCTGATTAGCATATTTTATGATTTTGATTTAGCAAAGTTGAAAAGGCAATATTCCTGAACCAAATTGATACAAAGTTTTTTTTTCCAGAAGTCGTTAAAAAACTGCATCTCTCAATAATAATAATAATAATAATAATAATAATAATAATAATAATAATAATAATAATAATAATAATAATAATAATAATAATAATAATAATAATAATAATAATAATAATAATAATAATAATAATAATAATAATAATAATAATAATTTGTAAAAGAATTTTTATAAATTTCATATTTAAAATTCAAATCTTATTGGAGTAACATTTAGGAATTGATGAGTTTCCACGTTATATGAATGATAATTTATTTTGTGATGGTCTAAAATTTGTTGCAGAAAAAGACGATAGTTAAGAATTTTAAGACCAACACTTGAAAAGGTAAATGCACTTTTCTATTT
>JBBPBR010000007.1:20610471-20622801 GCA_037974775.1 Cicer pinnatifidum | reverse complement strand
ATTTTAAATTTTTTTAACTTCAATTAAGATTCTTTTTCTTACAAAATTTTTGAAATTTATTTTTCTCGAAATAAAATATATAAAATATCAGGAAAAAGAATTTGAAAAAAATAATATTTTTTTTAAAAAAAAATTGAGAATCGAAAATATTTTTTTCCTGAAAAAGAAAATCGAAACTTTTTCTGCATTTTTTTATCGACAAATTTTTTATATCTATTTTTCTCGAAAAAAATTTTCTTGAAAAAAATCGAAAATTTTTGCCAAAATTTCGAAATTATTTTTTTGAATTTTTTTTTTATGGATACATTTTTTTTTCGAAAATAAATTGATATTTTTTTTATTCAAAGAATTCCAAAATTCTTTTTTCGAATAATTATTTTTAAAATTGATTTAAACTAAAAATTTATTCAAAATATTAAACTAGTTTATATTTATAAACCGGTTCAGAACTGCACTTAACTTGATTTAAAAGTGGTTTTCAATAACTGAACCCAACCGTTAATGTGGTCTAATGCACTTCAATTTTTGCACTATGAACACCTCTAGTGACATGCTCTAGTGATTTCTGAAAATGCAAATATGTGGTTGTTAACAATTTAATCTTATATAGTATTGGTGATTAATTAACAAGGTATTTGCATTGATGCATTCATAGTTGACTGATGCGTCTGTAGTTGGTTGGAGCCCACGTATTTTTGCAGAATTTTGAGTTTGTGATAGTCAGTGGACTTCAAATTTCCTTTGGAAATAGTGGTGTTACTTGGAAGGACCCACAACCTCTTGCAGAGGAGATGATATTTTTGGAATCACTTGCACTGACATATAGACATTGCATTTAGGCTGAAGTCTTATTGTTGAAACATATATGTACATATTAAAATGTCTTTTACTTGATATATGTACAATTGTTTATACTATATATCTATCTGCTTGTATATATATATATATATATATATTATTTTCAGATTGGTGATGACCCTTGTTATTGATTAGTTTGGGCTATACGTCACCTCCTTAGTTGATGAAGATGCAATCAGGCACATTTGCATGCAATTGAATGTTCTGAGATTCTTTTGTATTGGTGTTAGACTTGTAGGAAGAGTCTTCCACAAGCGTTAAAAGTTGTGACTAGTTAAAATTTATTTTTAGATAATAAAAGGTCAAAAGTCTTGATTTTATGAGTTTCTTTTGTTTTACACGTTAAGTTTACTCTTTATAATTATAACTAATCTGATTTATTATTTTTAGAAAATACAATTGAATAATAGTTTTAAAGTAAATGAGTTTTTTAAGATAATCTTATTTTAAAAATAAAATGAATTTGTTTGTGTTTATAATTTCGTTAGTTAACGTCTTGAAAAAAAAAATAGGATGTTACAAATCGCATATAATTTGTGCACTTTTGGTATATAATCGGGATTAAAGTATTTTTCCTCCATTCGTCAAACATTTTCTTTAGGATTCTACCATGCACCCCCACACCTAAACTTATCACCCCCAATCAACGTGAAAATACAATTTTACCCTTTTAACTATGTATAAAACCTTCAATTTGTTTACCACTCATTTTTTCATCTCTCTTTTGAAACTTTGAAGAGTTCGCCATAACTTTTGAAAATTTGGAAATTTTCGAAATAAATTTTTTCTAGAATTTCAAAAGTTTCGAGCAATCTGAAACTTTCGTAATTGAAATATTTTAAAATTTTCAAAACTTTCAAACTTTGAATGTTTCCAAACGTTAAATTACATTTCGAAATTTTTGAAATTTTGGTAAAAGTTTCGAAATGTAATATAATTTTTAAAAAATAATTAAATTTTTTATTTTAAATATTGTATAATGTTAGTATTAATTAAACATTGGTATATTTTTTTAAATCAGTTATGAGTAAAGTTGAAATGCTACAATACCGACTATAAATTCTACAAATAAATTCACCATTGTTCAGGTAATC
This sequence comes from Cicer pinnatifidum, assembly GCA_037974775.1. Lineage (NCBI taxonomy): Eukaryota > Viridiplantae > Streptophyta > Magnoliopsida > Fabales > Fabaceae > Cicer > Cicer pinnatifidum. The sequence continues at coordinate 20,620,849 of JBBPBR010000007.1, read as the reverse complement.
TTAATGATAATTGATCATATAAGTTTTAGTTTTTAATGTATAGACATGCATTGATGTTTTATTTGAAATATATTTTCGTATATATTTTTCTCTCGAGAAGTTGTATTTGAATGGGTAAAAACTATTGGAAGACAAAATAGAATAATAATTGTTACCATTCGATATGATAAAGCTACTGGAAAGAGAAGAAGAAAAGACAAATTAATTTTGATATACGAAAGAGGTGGAAGATATAAATCCAAATCAACATTAACTTGTTCTCACAAGGAATATTGTCCATTCAAATACAGATGTATACCGTTGAGTATTGGTGAATGATGAAAAATTAGTATTCATTGTGGAACATACAATCACGATTTAGCGCATACTTTAGACGGTCATTCATATTTGGGGCGTCTAAATAAAGATGAGAGAAAATTTGTCAATGACATAACAAAGTATAAACTTGCACTAATATTCATTATGAATGCTTTGAAAGAGAGAAATAAAGAGAATCTCACAATTTCCACTCAAATATATAAAAGCTAGAAGTACTTATCTCTTGAAGTTAATACAAAATGAAAATTATGTGCATTTGACAAGAAGACACGAGGATTCAGATGTTCTGAAAGACATATTTTGGACACATCCTGATTGTATAAAGTTGTTAAACACATTTTATTTTATATTATCCCGACAATGGTCTAAATCAATCAACAAACTAATGTATTTCACCTCTACACGAGTGTGTGTCTTGTCGGAGAAAACAGTGTTGCCAACTAAATGCAAGAAGTACTTTCTAGCAGCACATTCAAATATGTTAGTTTGAATAAGTTGTCTATATATATCACGCAACCACTGCAATCTATATTGTACACATTTGTTATAATTAATTTCCGCAACGACTTTCTCTCAGGTGTAGCTCTAGCAGCATTATTAGTGTTCATATTTATTGGTGCATCGAAAAATTTACCACAAAGTAGGATGTGAAGAAGAGTGGTGACGTCGTCCAATGTGATCGTGATATCTCCAAATGACATGTAAAATGAGCTGGTCTACGACGGTCAACATCCTCGCCACTAACACTACGTCTACGACGATGCTGACGAGGTGGACAACTTGCTTCATTTTTTCGTCTATGTGATGTTGTAGGTGAAACTCTATCTGCTATGTCGCCCCTATTATCTCCCCCAATGCCTCTGACAATAGTACGAATAATTCTCCGAATGCTCCTCTGATTCTAGGTGCTACAAAATTTAGTTAACCTAATTTTTAAATCAATAATTAAAAAAATTATTAAAATGTCAAAAAAAATTTATAATTTTTGAAACTTTTAAAACTTTCCTATTTCGAATTGTTCAAAACTTTTAAAAATTCTGGAATTTTTCATTTCGAAAATTTTGGAAAATCTAGAAATGTTCTTTTTCAAATTGTTCGAAACATTCGGAAATCTAGAAATTTTATGTTTCAGAACTTTGAAATTTTCGAATGTCACTTACTTTTTATCTAAATTTTTGGAAAGTTTCGAAGGTTAAGAAATTTTTTTCTAAAATTTTGAAATGGATGGTGAAAAATGAGAAGTTAAACAATTTGAAAGTTTTAAGAATAGTTAAAAGGACAAAAATATTTTTTCACGTTAATTGAGGATAAAAGGTTTAGATATGAGGGCGCAAGGCATAAACCTCCATTTTTCTTTGATATCATTGTGAGCCAACCAAAAATATCTATCTTTAAGACTTTTCCTTGCCTAAGTTGGAATGTTGGTTGGTCCAATTGTCTTCCCATTATTATCCATCCTTTTCAAAAGTATAAATTTGATCTTTCTCTCTAATGTCTAGCTTGTTAGAGTCCTCATATCCATTATTAAAATATTTATAAAAATAATTCTTTCATCCTAAACCAAAATTTTACCTTTTTCATCTTTGATAGACTTCATTTGGTCAAAATCTCTTCTGTTTCTTTTTTGTCCCTCAGCAAGTCTATATATAGTTTTTTCTCCCTCAACCCGAAAAGCTTTAGTTTCGCTTCATCTACTGCCTTCTTGATATCTTTGTTAACTTCCTTATATTTTTTCTAACTTTAAGCAATTTTAGTCATGAATCAAACTTTAAAACATTATCTTTTATCCTAACTATATTTTGTACATTATCGTTCCACCACCATGATTCTTTAACCTTAAGTTCAAAATCTCTTGATTTGTCTTACGTCTCTTTTGCAACCTTTTTAATCTCATGTACTATCTTATCCCACACATTATTTGCACTTCCTTGTGGTTCTCACAAAACTCTCTAAAGTCTTGTGTTAGAAGAAAAGTCTAAGCAAAAGATTATCAAGAAAAGTATAGGCAAAAGTTTATCAGCCTGAAAAATACTTGGACATAAGTTAATAACATTAGGAACTTTTAAATTGAAGCAATCCACATAAGTTTCCCAATATTTCTTCAAATATAAAATTAAAAGGAACTAAACTATGGATCAAAACGTGATATAAATAAAAAACATAATGCTCCTTTCTGGTCATTTCATTTTAAAATCCACCAACATCAGAAATTTGAGCCCTTCACGTTTATAAAATCAACAACTAATTGTGAAGTGGAGAGGTGCAATATGGAAACGAACATATAACCTTGATAACCTGTCAGGTCCTGTATTCTCAGTATGCTGTCAACCATGGACACTTCATTCCATCCCATTTTCAATATGAAGTCACAAGTGCCTTAGGGAAGCTCACTAACAACTGCTAAACAACTTTGTAGCTGAAAAGAATCACATTCAACTTCCAACTGCCATTTGGAATTGCTCAGGTACACGGAGCAACGGAGCTTGAATGGTGCCGGGCTTGCCTAACTGACCGCACGCAGCCATCTGATCATCGCCTCTACTGGGTCTTAAAAAGACTCTGCATCCTCCCTCAGCTAGCAAATTTCTGAATTCAATTATCCTTTCCTCTTTTGTTGGTCTGAAGAAGGATCCACTATGCGGATTGAATGTGATGAGATTGATCTTGCAAGGGATGCCCTTCACAAGCTTGATAAGCCTCTCTGCGTCTTCATTGCTGCATTAGAGAAGTTAAAGGCAAAATAAAAACCTATTTTTACACAAACACAAAAAATAAAGGTATATTCATCAACAACATGCAAGTCTTGTTCCATTAGTCGGGGAGAGTAAAGATATTTATGAAAGAAGTTGCCAAAATTTCAAATTATGCATAATGAAAATGAACACCAAAGGAGATATATACTATAATAGAAGAATCAAAAGCACAAATTATAGTGTTCGCTTACAGCAATGAAAGCTTTTTCCCAGCAGGTGGAACTAATTATATGGATCAAATGGCAATATAACATCTTGTCATGTATAAAGTCTAATGATAGACCTGCTAACATGAATCGGTTCTTAAATTTCACTTTCTCAAGGTTCTAAATGTCTTTTTTTATGTATTCCTTGAGCTAAGATGTAATTGGTGTATGATTTATTTGAAGGAAAAAATATGGGATGATGGAAAAACAAGTAGAGAGCAGAAGCAAGAGACTGTGGGAACAAAGAAGGTTCCCCAACAAACTAAGGGTATGTTTGGGAGTTTGAGTTTTGGAAAAAAAAAAGAAAGGAATGCTTATTTTTTATTTCTAAATTAAAGAAGTTTTATAATGTTTCTAAATCTCTTCAAATGGTAATTGAAATACTATAAGATCATCTATCATGTCATTCTTTTAATTTTTTTAAATTATCAAATATATGTTGAGATATAAACTTAGCCCTCCAAAATCCGACTCTCAAACATACTCTAATAGGACAGGGTTGAGTATTTTTCCTCCCAAAACCTTGCTCTGCCTCATTGCCAAATCTAAATAACAGAACAAACTGGAAAAAGGGAGACAGGACGTGGGAGATTAGGACATTAACGAGAATTGAAGAATGTCAGCAATGAGATTAGGACATGTCACAATGGGGTTCAGGTAGTATCGGCAATGACTACAGTATGAACTTGAAAACCGCATTGACTGGACGAGAAATGAGGGCATTGACTGAACCAAAATCAAAGGGAAATGAACATGAAAAACCCAAGCTAGAAAAGGTCACGAATATAGGAGGCATTTAAGTAAACAACTTCAATCCACAAGCAATTATCACTTATCATAAAAGAAATTATGTCATAAACATTTAAATTCACTAAGCTATTAACATTTGGATATACATGTTGAAAAGCTATTTGCACACTCAACATTTGTTTCATTATAAGAGCTAGGGATAAGCTCTGCAAAAGCTATTTCCATAACTTATCTTAGAGAGCTAATTAAAATTAGTTGAAAAGTGAAAACAACTTCTAAATATCATAAACTATTTTTGTAAGCTCTTTCAAACACTTACACAAGTGCTTATGTCCTGAGATAAGCTCATAATAAACTTTTGCAAATCCCCCTTATAGTATAGGGTCGTGCATGTTTAAAGTCTAAGCATCATTTTGTTAGGCCTTTTATAACTAAATATTATAAGAGGAGGGTCAAGAGTTAGAATTTTAAGTGGGAACTCAATTTATATTGCAGTTATGTTTTATTTAGGCAGTTATTGTGTCAATTTAAGTTGTAAATCAGGCAGTAACTGCTGCTATAGAGCAGTTATGGAGCAAATAAAAGTAGGAAATTAGAGAAAGGAAGGCAGAAAATTTCTGAGTGGTTATTGAGAAGGGAGAGACCAAGCTCTCAAATTCTTGGAGTGGATATTCATGTAATCGTTTATCAATTCTGCCCAAATAGAATTGTAAACTCTCATTCTGTATAAATTCAATAAAGAATTCAGTTCCCCCATTTCAATTATGTACTAACGAGTTCCAACACATTCATACTCAAACATTTAAATTTTTTAATGCAATTTATATATAAAAGATGCACATAAAAGACATATGGCTACTCTACAAAGACATTAATGGACAAGATCATCATAGGTATTATGCATATGATCATGCTCAGAACACTCCATTTTTCTACTTTTTGTATGGAAAAATATGCAGTTCTCAAATAAAAGATAATATTTTCTTCGGCAACATGACAAAAGTCACAAAGGGAAAAAATGCAAAACTATATATCAAATGAAAGAAATAAAGTGAAAGAAGATTTCCTAACCTGTCATTAATACCTTCAAGCATCACATACTCAAATAGAACCTTATAGTTGTGTTTCAAGCAAAGCTCCTCCCGAAGTGTCTCAAGAAGCAAGTCCAGTTTATACTTTCGATTTATAGGCATGATCCAGTTTCTTACCTGACATAATAGATTTGAGATTTTGAGTGTGACCAATCTTCCCTCTACTGTTCTCAGCTTTCCATGACTATTTCTATGTATGTATTTTCTACCAACCCATAACAATAAAGGAACAATAACTTTACCTCATCGGTAGTTGCATTCAAACTAACAGCCAAAGCACAGTTGGATTCGTGGAGGAAACGTTTGAGCTGCGGAACAAGCCCACTGGTTGAAACAGTGACCTTGCGAGGGCTGAAATGAAGCCCTTGCTCATCCACCATAATATCTGCAGCTTTAATGACATTATCAATGTTCTGAAGTGGTTCCCCCATGCCCTAAGAAAAGTATAACGGTTATTAGCTTGCAACTAACAAGGAGTCTTTCTCCGAAGCATTTAAAGAAGAAAAATGCAGAGTTAGAAAGAACTTATAGCTAGAAAATCAATATTTGTGATTTTGATTAAAATGAAAATGGGTACATCTAAAATATACAATAAAGTTATGAAAATCCTCTTCGATAACTCTCTAATTAACACTCATGGCTATGCACTTTCTCCTCTAAAATACACTTCTCAACTTAAATCCAAATCCTATAAGAAGACACTACATCTGTAGTTTAAATTTTATCATTTTCTTCCCTTCCTCGTCTCTAGCATACATGACATATTAGTATGGATTCAGAGCTACTAAGACAAGCATATATACATAATGAGACAACAATGAGAAAAAAAGTTAAATAAATTTAATGCTAAATAGTTGGAAATTAGAGGATGTTGCTTTAATGTGTGTCTGTGTAGCAAGACCGAGTATAAATCTGAAATAGGTGCATTGAAACATATAGCTCTGAAGCCTAGAATAGTATGTTCTTTAAACTTGAGGTGTATTTAAACTTATAGATCAAAGAGGAGCCTTGGCAGTTAGCACAACTCATACCTTCTTTAAACTTTATACGTTACTAGTACTAAGCTAGGCTTATCATAACTGTCATGTCTGCCTTGGCACAACTAGAACTAGAGATAGGCTTCTGATAGGACCCCAAACCAGTCTCTTTAAGCTTCTAGCTATAAAATCTTTTACTTATAGGCTCAACTCTACATGTAGTTTAAACTTATTCCAAGATAAGGGAGAAATGTCATATACTTAATGTAATTAGCATGCTTAAATCTTTGAAAAGGCCAACAAGTATATGATTTTAACAATCATAGTAAATAAAATATAAGATAATATTAATCACAAAAAATATATCAAGTCTATCATAAAAGGCCTGAAAGACTTTTTGTATGGCCTAAGTCTATAAGCTTTTAACCTAGTTCATCAAGTAACAAGTTTGGCCTAACCTAAGTCTGATGTGGGCTAGGCCGATCTCCCAGCGAGAGGTCTTACCTATTTAAACTCCTACAGACATAAGTGACATCTTATTATCTTGGAACAAAGTAAGAGGTTTGATCTACACAGATTGTTGATATAGTAAGCTTTAGAATTCTCAATTCAATTATTGACTTACCATAAATACAACATTGGTGATGGAACCAACTTCACTTGTGAATAGCCGTCTGGCAAAAACGGCCTGCTCGACTATTTCTGCAGAAGTAAGATGTCTCTTAAGACCCATTCTGCAAAATAACTTTGTATGATAAACTTGCAGCAAAAGTAAAACATGTTGTAACCAATGAATTGATCATTACAGGCTTACCTTCCAGTATAGCAAAATTGACAATTCATGGCACATCCAACTTGACTGGAAACACACACAGTAGTCCTGCCTCTATCACAAGGTATGATGACTGTTTCTATGACCATCCCATCATCCAACGTAAACAAAATCTGCAATATCCTGTGAGTTTAAACAGTCAACAAGAAGATTCTCCAGAAATGCAACTAAATATAAGCATGCAATGCAAGTAATTTAGAAGCTAAAAGCCTCTATGTAACTTCCAGGTTGCATGTATTATTAAATAAGATGGACTAAAAGATGCAAAATGTATATAATAAGAACTGAAAACAAAATAGAGAAGGATAATTTCAACCTTCCTAGTTCCATCACTCGCTGCGTGAATATCTTTCACCGCAAGTGCCTTGAAATCTGCTTTTTCACTCAACATCTTCTTGAAATCTTTGTTCAAACCTAAATCATGAGACATAAATAACAAATAAAATTCCAGGAGTTATTAGTCAATTCAAATAACACAGTTCAAGTTTATACCCAATTGTTCATTATACTTGGGAGAAGGATCTGAAACACTAGGCATTAACATTACTGATCGATTAAACTATACTAGATACCATAATTACAAAAGCAATAGTATTTGCCCAGTCTCGTAACCATGAAGGATAAGATGAAGAAGAAATCACCTTCCAACTCATCAATCTGATGCGCCCAAATGTCATTTCCATACATACGCTTCCATAACATCATGGCCTGCCCTGGTCTGTATCCATGTGATTGAACCCATTTCTGTATCCATTGCCCACAAAAATAGGAGTGAACAAGTGGAAATCAAATACACAATTTTATATTTTATTTTGTTCATGACATGATTCAACCTACATGACACTGAAGAAACAACAGAAAATGAAAATCCTAGAAGTGAAATTAAATGTGTTCAAATCCTCATGACATCCATACGAAATAACTAACTTATAACCACCAGATTTTATTAACATGTAAATGTATACAATATTTTTTTTGGTTTCCATATATCTTTTCAGCATGGTTTTATATTACGGTTGCATTTGGAGCAGAAGTTATGTGAATCTTAATATTGCATAAAAGTGCAAGTAAATATGATTGATGCGGCCACAATTGTTGTTGCAATGCTGTTGGATAGATCTCTAAAACCATTAATTGCATACCACATTATAGAATAGAATTATACACAAGACAAATGCGAAGACTAACTCATTCAAGGATCTAGAGCACATTTAAGGACCGCCTCACCAAAGAGTGAATTTCAATAAACATGAATTAGGTATCAAACCATAGACCACGTGTTTAAGGGACCGACCTCTAATGATAACTCATCAGAAGCCTAATTTGTAACCGCATTTTAAAAATAACTAAAAAAATAAAATACTCAATTTTATCGAATTTCATAGTAAAACTAGTTTACACCAAAAGAAATGTTCCCTTTTGTCTATCTTTTTTACTTATTGATGAAAATATATAATAATGAAAAGAAAGCATACTTCAAGTTCAGGGTAAGTCATCCCTTTAAGAAGCACTTTTGAACTTCTCGTTGAAATTGCAACGCCATTTCCATCTCCTGCATAAAACAAAATTGAGAACTTCAAATAAAAAATGGAAAATGAAGTAGTAGAAGCGTTTAAATATATTCAAAAACGATGAAACGGATTGAATAGTGACCAGAATGAGAGAAGTCAAAGTTGCTTTCGGCGGAGAGAGAGGGAAGGGAGGAAACAGAAAAGATGCGGCGAGAAATGAGATACGACGACGTTTTGGTGAGAGAAAAGGGGATAATGGTTTTGTGAATGGGTGATGCAGAGGATAGAAGGAGTGTGGAGTTTGATACTGTGCCCATCGCCATGCTCATCCAATTCCTCATGCTTTGTTCATTACCTTACATTCTCAACACTCCGCAAATCACACAATTTAATTTTACTGTTTTCTTCGCGTTTTTTTTTTTTTTTAATAATTATTTGAGTAAAAAACATTTCGATTACACTTTTTTTTGTAACACAGAATGGACTACATAAATTAATTTACTGCATATATAAACTTATTTATAAGTAAACTGGCTTCATGTATTGTAATTTATTTAAATTAATCGAAAAAAACATAAATGTGATTAGTAAAAAATGTTAAAAAAAATTATTCAAAAAGAATTTATGTGCAATTTTTGTCATAAAATAGTTTTATATTCACGTCTAAGAAAATCTCATAAATTAGTCTATGAAACTGTATAAGTATGAAATTTTAGTTTTTAAAATTTGTAAATAAACAAAATAGTCAAGCTCTCAAATTTATATTTAATATGAAATTCATCTTTAACTTTATGATTTTGTGGTTTATAACATGGTATTATTGTCTTGGTTATCTTTCAAACGATACCATTGCGTCGTAATTTATAGCGATTTTGAAGATGAATAGTTTCAAATGCGATGAAGAAAATTTCAACAAAGGAGATATAATGTTCTTCGCAATCTTTTTAGTAAGAATTGTCAATTCAGAAAAACTCTTGCGTAAAGGATGACGGACAAATTTATACGCAAATCTTGTGATTTTGAATGTATATCATTCTTTGATACTCTATCAGATGAGTAAAGAATAGCCTCCATCAATTTTGTATTCTTCGCATTAAATATAAGTTATCTTCTATTTTTAAATTTGAGAAGTTGATTTATACCCATCATATCAACATTGAAGACAATAGTTGAGTATACCAATCTTATATATACTACGTTTTTACCATATTAAAATATGGTGTTTGACTTAATAGAATCATCGTTAGTATGTTCGTCCTGTTTCTTTTCATCCTCTTGTTTCAATTATTCTTTTAACGCGACAAAATGAATGATAGGGTTAGCCTCTTGTTGGCCTTGGAGCTACTATTGAATACTAAGAAGATCAAGGATTAGAAATGGAGCAAAGAAAAAATAAACTTTGATACACTAACAATGAGTCTTTGCTTAAAGGTTCAAAATTTGTTCGCATATATCTCAAGGCAACTAAGCAAGAACATGATTTCAATTTCAGTTCAAGCTTTGTTCAATGTTATAATAGTATATTACCATTTCATTATAATCCAAATACATGTTAAGAATTTTCTTACTATGAGTTTGTGGGTGATATTAGAAATAATAACGTTAGTTATAGATAGTTAGTTCTCTAAGTCTCTAATAGTTATGTTTTTGCATTAAAGAAAATAAAGTTACTTAGAGATAGTTAGTTTGTTTAGTCTCTACTAGCTTTATATATAAAACATTTCATATATTTTTTTGTATATTTTTAATTCTAATATAAAATATTTTAAAGATTTTTCTTTTGTAACAAGCTTATTTTCAATATAAGATTTGTCTTCAATTCTACAATCTTATGATTTCTAACAAAAATAGATAAATCTTATAGGTATTGAGTAGAGGTACCAACAATATTTTAAAAAAAAATAGGTATATGTATTTTCTTATCCTTTATCTCTAGATTA
>JBBPBR010000007.1:20577793-20599134 GCA_037974775.1 Cicer pinnatifidum | reverse complement strand
CCATATTGTGTTTTAATCAATAAAGGTAGTTATTGGCTAAAAAACTCAATTTTTATTTGGTTAAAATTTTATGTTGTGATAGTTTGAGTGTTGAAGAAATTTTTAGAAATTTTATTGATGTTAATAATAACAATGTTTTCAGAGATAATAAATGGGTTGAAAATTGTTATAATTATTATTTTTTTAATGTTAAAGTTGCGATTTTTATGAGACAATTGTGTGAATGTTGTGTTGATTTATAAAATAAAAATGATTTTATGATAGAGTTGTTAATTTATTTTGTAATAATTAAAATGAAATTTGTGTTGAAGTGTCATTAAATTTTATTATTAAATTTTTGGAAGTAAACTAAGGAATTCTTAGGGATCCTTGAGGTTTCTTATATTAGAACTTTGGTCCAAAAGAAATATTTAAAAAATTACATATTTCCTTTATTTTATTGAATTTGCAATGAGACACTTGTGCCAAATAAAGACTCAAAATATCTTTTTATTGTTACTTGTTTGTGTGCTTGCTAATTTGAGAGAATTGGTATCTTTTAAAAATATAAAAGAAATGGTTTGTCTTAAAACCTTAAACCAACACCAAACATTGAATAAGAACTAAAGATAAGATGAATTGTGACACTAAATGAGTAGTAAATTAATTTGTGAAGGTGTAATGTTTTGGGGCAAAGACCACTATGTAGGAACCTTATAACGACATTCATAACGGCAAGAGTATCACTCCATTCACTTTTCTACTTGAATTATATGTGATATAAATATACTGTGATATTTTGTATTGGTTTTGTGTGTGTTATCTTCAAAAGGAATGTTATATGATACATTGTTATAATGGTTGTTCTTGATATGTTCAAATTATGGAAAATGAATGTTATATGATTTGTTGTTATAATGAATGTGTTTGACATGTTATAGTTATTCGAGGTGATGACTTTGTGTCTAAACCAGTTTGGTTTAGGACAATGTTGAATAGTTTTAGACGCTCTAGTTGAGTGATCTATTTTGTTACTAACTAAGGTGATTACATTCATGCATGCACTGGGGGTATGGACTTGGTCGCGAGTATGTGATGATAGTTCCTTGAAAAGGCAACGTGATTCAAAATAATACTCAACGGTGGAGTACTAAACATGAAACTCTAAAGAGCATTTGTCCAACGGTGGGACATTGTCCAATGGTGGGACTCTTTGCTCTACAGGGTGGTGATACTCCGTAATCTTGCATTAATATAATGAAGAGCATTTGCCCAAGGGGGGACAATGTCCAATGGTGTGACTCTTTGCTCTACAGGATGGTGATATTCTGAAATTATGCATTGAAAACATATAATATAACAAATAGGATTTGTGCATTTTAGTTGATTTGTATCTTTGGTGCTTGGTGATTTTAACTGTTAAATGAAGGATATGATTTATTTATAATTTTGCTATAACAACTTTATATGATATTTATTTGTTTTGTGTTTGTTATTTGGAGATGACCCTTACATTTGACAAAACATCACATATAATGTTATTTGAGCGAATGATGTCCCCGACCAACCTAGTAGGAGAAATGTGAGGAAGTACAATAGTTTGCAGTTGGAGGCTCCGAAATACTTTTGTATTGGTGTTAGACTTGTTGGTAGAGTTTTCCACAAGCGTCCAAAGTTATGACCAACTAGGATTTATGTTTGGGGTAGTAAAACACCAAGGGTTTTGCCTTTAGGAGTTTCTTTTGTTTAACGTATTAACCTTATTTTGTAATTGTGATACTCTGATTCACTATTTTTGAAATACAATTGAAAAAGTTATTAATTGGTTTCAAAGTAAATGAGTATTTAAGGTGATTTTATATAAAATAAAATAAAAACGAATATGTATCTTTACGTTTAGAATTTTGTTAGTTAATGTCTCAAAAAAGCGGGATGTTACAACAGTAGTTCCAATTATTATTTCCTAGATAGTTGAAATATAATTATTGATGATCACGTCATTTATAAAATTGTTCTAGAGAGCTCTAAGCGTGTGTTAATGGTAGATTGCTAAAGTCTTTGTTGAATGTTATATTAGTGTGAATTGTCAAAGTTGTCAATGAAGTTCCATATATCTCCTAAGACATCTTCAAAATATCTTGCAAATACTATGGTAATTCTCTATAATCCTTTATAGAAACATAAATAAATAGTGTATCTATGTAATGGTGTGTAAATTATAAGTAAGTATTTGATAAAATTAAAATAATATTTTTTTTTGTTCTTATGTACTATTATATAAAATATATCTATGAACGATTAAGAATTGATATTGAAAAATAAAAATATTCATTTTATGTTTTGTAATTAAATATAAAAAAAATTGAAAATATGACAATGAGTTAATGATTAAGTTGATTAACCTAAACAAAAAATAGAAACTAAATAAAACCAAACCTCATTAGGGAGATGGATAATATCAAAATCTCTCAATACTTCTATTTGAATTATTTTTCGATATCGTGCTATTGTTGTTAGTTATGATTGTATTTTTGTTGCTGTTAGGTTTGTGAGTTTATATTGTGGCAAGGAATTTGGTTTCTAGTGAAAATTATTTTGAAAAGTTTTATGTATTTTTTTTAAATATGCCATAATGATTATTTAAGTAAAAAAAATATTTAACATAATTATGTGGCTATGGATTATTCTCAATTGTCATTATTAATCGAAAATGAAATTTGATTTAAAACACAAGTCACATGAAGGTGAATATGGGAGGTGTTGTTTTTGTGCATATTGTAAATAAATGTTATTTTTGAGTATCAAAAAACTTATAAAAAATTAATTTATGCGACCAAAAATATTACTGGGTTTTATCGTAGACTAGGTCGCTCTTTTTAAGACGTTTTATGACACTGCCTAAATTATGCAAGACACGCTATCAACCATGAAGTCCCTATGATAAAACAACACATATACATTGTATCGGAGTTCTACTGCACCGTAGAAAACCGTTCTAGAATTACACCCTCAATATGGAAGTGAGATGACTATCACTCGTAATATGGTACTAAAACCACTCAAAAGAAAAAGAAAGAGGGAGAAAGAAAAGGGGAGAAGAGACAAAAGCCTCATATTCAGAGGGCTTTTGGTGTGCTATTCCAATTGAGGAGACCCTATATTTATAGAGGACATCTGCAACTGGATCAGAGAAAACCAATGATCCATCAGAATGTGCGGTCAAAGTTTTTGACCTAAAAAACGTGCGCTCCAAATTGGTTGACCACAAAAATGTGCGCTCTAAACTTAGAGTTTTGACCTAGGTTTTTGACTAGGCAATAACACATGCGTGAGACCAAATATTAGGATTTTGACCGACCACATAGATGCACGAAATCAGGAAGGAAGACTATCAGATATTGAATGTTGATTCGGTGGAGGGTAATTATATAATTAATGTATCAGTAAGAGAAACGCAAGCATCATTTAATATTAAATAAATAAATAATTTATTAATTTTTTATATACTAAAAAAAATATACCACTTAGCTCAGACTCGGCCCGGCCCGGTCGAGCCGGACGGACAGCGCCGGCGACGCGCGCGTGTGTATTGGTCTGTCTAGAGTACTCCTATAGCTAGGTACTCCACTCCACATAGAGTATAGATCTTATTAATAATTTCTATTATCTCATCCTTTTATCGCTTCAGGAATCATGATTCTCTCATATATAATATAACATGTTCATTTCTTATCACTATGATTTGTTATTACCTATTGAACCTAATTCTTGGGTTCTTCAATCTATTAGGTCGAGTTACAATCAAAGTGACTCATTGATCTATAGATAATAGTCTCATTATTTTGGATGTATTTAGGACTTTCTCTCTAGCTAATCCTTTCATCAAAGGATCTGCCAAATTTTCATCAATGCGTACATGATCCACTATAACAACTCCTTTAGAAAGTAATTCTCTAACTGTAATGTGCTTACGGCGTATTTGTCGTCGCTTATTGTTGTAATAATGATTCTCAATCTTTGCAATAGACGTGGTACTATCTCAATGGATCAACACAACTGACAAAGAGTTTTCCCATAAAGAGATATCGACTAGCAATCATCTCAACCAACTTGTTTCTTCACTAGCAGTAGCTAGTGTTATCATTTCAGACTCCATAGTAGACTGAGCCAATATTGTCTGTTTCTTTGATTTCCAAGATACAGCACCCCTGACTATACGAATAATATAGCCACTGGTTGCTTTGAAATCATCTGATAAGGTGTTGTAATCAACATCATTGTATCCTTCAAGGACGACATGAAATTTTTTATAATGTAATTTGAGACTCATGGTCCACTTTAGGTATCTCGTGAATTTTTCGATAGCGTGCCAATGGTCCATACTAGGTATACTAGTAAATGTGCATAACAATCCAACGATGTAGGCAATGTCGGGTCTAGTACAATCAATAGCATACATGGGGCTGCCAATAATGCTCGCATATTCAGTTTGTCTAACATCTTCACCATTGTTCTTGAAAAGTTTCATACTTGGACCATATGGTGTGTAAGTAGGTTTACAATTAAAGTATTTATATTTCTTTAGGATATTTTCAACATTGTGAGAATGATTCAAAGAAATTCTCTTTTCTGACCTAGTAATCTTAATCCCAAGGATTACACTCGCTTCTCTGAGGTCTTTCATATCAAAGTTGTTACTCAACAATGATTTCACATTATTTACAGCATGAATGTTTGAACCAAATATAAGTAAGTCATCTACATAAAGATGTATGATAGTGCAAATTCCATTTTCAGATTTGTAATAAAAAAAATTTATCACTTTCATTCACTTTAAACTCATTCGATATAATCAAGTTATCAAATTTTTCATGTCATTGCTTACGAGCTTGTTTAAGACCATATAGAGACTTATCTAACTTACATACGATGTCTTGTCCATGAATTACAAAATCTCCAGGTTGTTCCATATGAATTTCTTCTTCCAAGTCACCATTTAAAAAAGATGTTTTAACATCCATATAGTATATCACCAGGTTATGAATAGCCGCAAGTGAGCATCCTAATAGATGTTATTCTAGTGACTAGTGAAAAAGCATAGAAGAAATCTATATTTTCTCTTTTTCTAAAACCTTTGGCTACAAGGCATGCCTTGTATTTATTAATAGTTCCATCAGGTTTTAGTTTATTTTTCCAGATCCATTTACAATCTATTGGTTTGAAATAAAGAGGCAAGTTTATTAAATGTTAGGTATTGTTAGACTCTAGAGAATCCATTTAATCGTTTATAGTTTCTTACCATAAATCTGCATCCAATGATGACAAAGCTTCTTCAAGATTTGTAGGATCCTCTTGTAAATCATAGGTCATATATTCAGGTCCATAATCTTTAGCAACTCTTACTCTCTTACTCCTTCTAATTTATGTTTCGCCTTGTTTGTTGCTTTATGTGCTTCTTGTTGCACGAACTTGACTAGGTTCGCTTTCCTCACAATTTCTCGATTTGAAAGGGACTTTATTTTCATAGAAGTCGACATCATTTGACTCTATGATCACTTTCGCATTTAGGTCATAAAATCTATACACTTTACTGTTTATTGCATACCCAATGAATACACATTCATAGGCTTTACTAGCGATTTTACTTTGCTTGGGATCGTGGATTCTGACATAAGGCAGAAAACCCCATGTTCGAAGATAAGACAAGTTAGGTTGTCTTTTCTTCATATTTCATAAGGAGATGTTTTGTTTTTAGATTTAATAAGTCTATTCAAAACATAGAAATAGTCAAAATAAGTGTTCTATTCTTTCTTTTAACTTTACCATTCATTTTAGGTGAATAGGGTGCAATAGTTTCATGTATAATTCCTTGGGTTTTATAAAACTCATTAAATAAACTGAAATCATACTCTTTTCCTCTATCACTATGAAACCTCTTAATCTTTTTACTAAATTGATATTCAATTTTAGTTACAAAGATTTAAATATATCAAGCGCTTCACTTTTATTTTTCATTAGATATACAAAAGTATAGTAAGAGCAATCGTCAATAAAAGTGATGAAATAACGTTTTTCATTTCTGGTTAACCTCCCATCAAGTTCACATATATCAGAGTGTATTAAGTATAAAGGTTCATATTCTTTAACTACTGATTTATGTGAACTCTTAGTTATTTTAGCTTGAATCCAAAAATCATATTTTTCAAAATCCTTCAAAGATAACTTTGGAATTAAGCATAAGTTACTTAAGTTTGAAATCACACGTTTGTTCATATGACATAGTCTAGCATGCCAAATATTAAAATCACACAACATGTAAGCATAAGGAAACATTTTATTGATTTCAATATTCAATTTAAACATGTCATTTGTGGTGTACCATTTCCCAACAAAAATACCATTTTTAGAAATGGTGTACAAATATGCCCCTATAGTCTGAGTAAACCCTGACTTATTGAGAAGAAACCCTGAAATCAGATTCTTTCTTATTTCTGAAGTGTGCATGACATCCTTCAGAATTAAGGTCTTTCGAGAGGTGAATATTTGTTCCACATCTCCAATACCACCAACAGTAGTGGTGTGAGAATCTCCCAACAACATTTTCTTAGAAACGTGTGCTCCAAATGGGGTGACCACAAAAATGTGCACTCTAAACTTAGGTTTTAACCTAGATTTTTGATCGGGAAATAACAGATGTGTGAGAGCAAAGATTAAGATTTTGACTGGGCACACATATGCACGAAATCAGGAAGAAAAACTGGATCAGATATTGAATGTTTACTCGGTGGAGGGCAATTACGTAATTAATGTATCAATAAGTGAAAAATCGCAAGCATTCATTTAATATTAAATAAATAATTTATTAATTTTTCATATACTAAAAAATAATATACCACTAAGCCTAAGTCCAAGTCCGACCAAGTCGGATGAACGGCGGCGATGCGCGTGTGTGGTGGTCAATTTTGCATGTGTTGTTCTTCCTTTACAAAATTGAGGTACCTTATAAACACTACTAGTGTGTGATATCCTCTTATGTGGCACTTCCTTATTTTTCAATTCACAACAACACTAGCTCTCATTAATGTGATCATTATTTCCAACAATCTTCCATTAATATCATCATCATTTCCAACAATAATTAACAACACTCCATTAGAGTGGCCCTCCATTGACATTCATGGAGAAAGAATTATTGATGTTTGAAGATTTGAAACCATTCATTTTGTTGAAGTCAATTTAAATACATATATTATTTTAAATAAAAATACTAATGACGAAAAGTTAACTTAGATAGAGACAAAAATAATTTATGATGAATTACATGAATTGTTGACCATGAATATGAACAAATTTAAACAGGGACAACATTTACTTGAATAATTGGATGAAAATACAAAACATTGTACTAATTCCATAGATGAATAACATTTTCTTGAAGAATTTGAATGAGACATCTGCATGTGTCATTTGCAATTTCACTAGGACCAACTCTTGTTCGCAATAAAGTAGGTGAATATCGTCTTGAACTTGCGAAGGTTGTTTATCACGATCAATAGGATTGCACCAGTTGTAGAAACTAGAAGGACAAATCCTACATCTATAGAACAAACAGTTGGAATTATTTATGGTCATAGAAATCTTAATGTCATAAATTCGATTACACTTGCTTCTTACATTGAGGTATCTGAAATAGTTATTGCTAGTTGCACTACTACTTAAAGATGTCAATGTTGTTTGGCAGTTAAAGATTTTCAATTTTTGAATTTCAAAACATGATTGAAATTTTAGTAGATGTTTATTATTTTATATGGTAAAAGAGAGATAAATTATTGGGTGCATGTGTTGTGGTTAAGGATTGTTTTTTGGGTACAAGTAGTTTATTATGGTTTGAGCTTGTTTATTTGTTGATGCAAAGAAGAAATAATAAGTTTTAAATAGGTGTTTGAAGAAAAAGTTTTTTCTTTTAATGTTTTTGATATAATAATAATAATAATAATAATAATAATAATAATAATAATAATAATAATAATAATAATAATATTAATTATATATTGTTAAATAAAAAGTTTGATTTGTTAATGATATTAATTATAATTATAATAAATTTCATGTTTTTGTTTTGAAAAATATTTGTCAGTTAAAAATTTTGATTTGTTAAATAAAAATTAATAATTAAAACAAAAATTCATACATGAAATCTTTAATTAAGATAAATAATTTATAAAATATTTTAAAAAATGTATTAGTTTTGACTTTTGAGTATTGTTTTTTATGTGACAATTCAAAGTTCAAACTGCTTTAAACGTTTTATCAAGAACGCGTGTATGGCGTGTTGCAGGCAAGTAACTGTTGCAAGTCAGTTGTAGCAGGTCTATAGACTTAGTATTGCAGAGATGATTTTTTAATTGTGACTATAGATCGAAATTGGTTGTCGACGGTTATAATGAATCAAACGGTTGTTGTAAAAAGTGATGTTTATTGTTAATTTTGACTATAAAAAAGAGATTAAATGTGAACCTTCAGATAACAATCACACGGCTATAATATAGTAGTTTTGTAGAGTTAAATGACTATTTACTTCCACTTGCCACCAATTTTCGAGCACAATACGAGTAATTGGAAATTTCAAGTATAAAATGAGAACTTCGTCCACTATATTATTCATTCGAAAATCATGCAATTTTATAGAGTTTATTATATATATATAAATATGGGTTCAAAACCTTCATTTTATTATAAAATTAAGATTTCACTCTTAGATATTTTGAAGATTTTCGTATCTCTCTCAAGTGTGATTCAAAAAATATCAAAGGATTTGAAGTTGAAATGGAAGTCTGTTCTAGTGAAATCATGATCTAGTTCTTAATTCTTATCCGAAAATGTTCAACAAATCTAAATGTAGTCTATGTTCCTCCACCGTTGCGTCCTTCACCAACTTGGTGTGTTTTTTATTGCATTCATTCTTGTTAAACGAGAAGCGATTTGAAAATCAAAGTTGTGGGAGTTGTGTTAATGTGATTGACAACCAACATTATATTGTAACTTGTTGTTTCTAATTGTATAATTTCCCTTATTCCTTAGTTTTAACAAAATTTTATTGTTTTTTTCAATTGTATAATTTGTATTGTTAATTTAAAATAAATATTGAGTTTAAAATTTCAAAATGCGATTAATTAGATTAGATCGAATAGTTGAATCCTATAATTTGTGTTTAAAATTTGAATGTGTGTCTAATTATATTAGATCGAACGATTGAATCATAAAATTTGTATTTAAAATTTCAAAGTCTGACTAATTATATTAGATTGAATTGTTGGATCTTACAATTTGTATTTAAATTTTTAAAGTGCAACTAATTAGATTATATGGAACATTGAATCCTATAATTTGCGTTTCAAAGTTGAAACTGCGACTGATTAAATTAGATCTAACAATTATATCATAAAATTTGCATTTAAAATTTTAAAGTGCGATTAATTAGATTAGATCAAACTCATGAATCATAAATTTAGTGTTTAAAATTTCAGTGCAACTAATTAGATTAGATCAAACAGTTGGATCATAAAATTTGTGTTTAAAATTTCAAAGAACGTCTCATTAGACTAGATTGAACGATTGAATCGTATAATTTATGTTTAAAATTTCAAAGTACGGCTATTAGATTTGATTGAACAGTTGAATACTATAATTTGTGTTTTAAATTTCGAAGTTCAACTAATTAGATTTGATCAATCGGTTGGATCGTAAAATTTATGTTTAAAATTTCAAAGTGCGACTAATTAGATTAGATCGAATGGTTGAATCGTTAAACTTTGTGTTTAAAATTTCAAAGTGTGATGATTAATTAGATTAGATAGAACAGTTGGATCAAAAAATTTGTGTTTAAAATTTTAAAGTGCGAATCATTAGATTAGATCGGATGGTTGGATCATAAAATTTGTATTTCAGTACATCCAATATTTTATACTATTTGAAAATTGAAGTTAAATATTATTTATAAACAATAATCATGGGATTTAAAAAAGAATCTAAAGCAAATAATACCTCAAAAGTAACAGTATTTTTTTAAAAAAGAAGTTATTTATTATTAATTATAGCTAGTAAACAATATTTAAAAATTAAAAAAATGACATTTTTAAATTCCAAAAAAATTAAAAGTTTGAGTTAGTAAAATATTTGTTTAGAAATATTTAAGTACTAGTTCTTTTTACAAAATACTAACATTTTATCTAGAAAATTGATTGCGTGAGAAGAATAATTTTTTCATAAAATATGAGTTTAAAGTAAGTGGATTTTGTTGTTGTTGAAATCTTCAACTTTTGTTTAGATTTACTAATTTAAAAATATATTATTTTATACGTTTAAATTAATTAATTAAATATATATTTAAGATCATATAAAAACTAATGGAAAAAACACTTTTTTTTATAAAAAAAATCAACTGAAATCATTAAAACATTAAATTGAATCTCACAAGAGAAGAAACCACTTAATGTCCCTAATATTTATTCAAAATATAAAAAAAATATTAATAAATTGAACCTTCTAGTAAATTATTAATCTCAATTTTTTTCCTATATCAAATTAAGCTTTTAACTACCGGATCTTAGAATCATGTAGAGTACAAATAATTATGGGGCAATAGTACCTTTTTTGTGGTGTGTGGTTGCAACTTTCATATATTTTATTGGACCTAAACTTTATTTAGAGGTGCCTATAATAGTGTATGGACTGCTTTTCCATTGCAACTTGCACACCCGTTACCACTCTCCAGTCCCCACAATTGGATAAGCATTAATTCACTTATGCCTCCCACGTTATTTCCCTTTCCATCATGCTTCATCATTCATGCATGGAATACAAAATATGTAGTGTTAATACATTACTGAAATATATCTTAGTATTAAATACGAAATTTCTTTACTATTAATTTTAAGGTGAACCTTACAATAGATTAGATCTGTTAAAATGGATTACGCGAGCTGTTTAGAGAGCTGGCTCTAATGAGTTGTAGATTTTTGGGTTGAATCAAAAAGTATTGTTCTAATACAGATTGAAAAATACAGAGTCTGATCTTAAGTGGATTGCATGCTAGACGGATAGGCTGCACATTTAGTTTAATATCATTTTTTTTTTTTATAAAATTACGCATATAAATATAACAAATATATATTTTTATCCAACTAAATAAGTAGCAAATCACTACATGTCCATGGATATTGATTGTTGATTACACACTCTTGGGAAAACATGCTTCGTTCTATGATTTGCTTGTCTAATAGTATTTTGTGCGTTAGATATCGAGTCACAAGAATTAGTGATTTATAAGGCACACTTCAAGTTGGTATTATAGACATGGAAATCATAGGATGAATTATATAAATACCTAACAAACATATTGAGAAAAAATAATATTTTCTCTTTTTTATTTATACACTTTTAAACATGTGCAAAATAATTGAATAACTCAATTATTATGAGATAGAGGAAATATATATTACAGAATGTAACAATAAATAACATTAAATTTTTGTTAATCGTCTTAGTTTTGTCAAACTTTTTTTTATCTTCATTTTGTTGTTGTAACAGCATCTTATCTTATGTTCTTTGATAATTTTCCAAAAGAATTGAGCCATAAGTTGTCTTATATGATCAATGGCATTTTTCTCAACTCCTAATGAGTTATTGAATATTTAAAACAAAAAATTACATGATTTTTGTTAAACAATATTGTGACATATAAATTTTTTAAAATATTCATCACCTCTTCAAATCCTTCAACAAACATTGACACGACATATTTTTTATGACATAAAATTCACATTCCCAACCATTTGTCTGGTAGAGGTGTCTATATAATGTATCGATCATAAAATTATTGCATATACATGTTATCTAGTACTGTTAAATGTCCATAAATTAAAGTACTTACATTGATAATTTTTTATGTATACTTTTCCTTAAAACCTTTCAATAAATTATATCCTTCAATAGAAAACAAGTGTAAAAGGTATAATGTATTAGTACATTTCATACTTTTTTGTTTTTATAAAAATAGATGTGATATGTAAAATTGAAAAAATAATATTTTTTAATACCTTTTTACTTGTAACACTTATACTTTTAAATATCAGGTGCCAAATCCTTGATTAGAAAAGATTTTTAATAAAAAAAATTACTGTTTAACACATGTTTCTTTATTAAATAATAAGTGTTATATTTTAGCACATATGACATCTATATCTTTTACAAAAATTGGTGTTATATTTTTTAAAATTTATGCTGTTTATAAGAAACTTTTTAATTATTTAGAAAATTGCTATCAAGTGGACTTATTACTCCTGCTTATTTTTAAAACTAGTGTCACATATTACGCATATTATACAATTTTTTTCAAGTATGTATAAAATTGTTTCTTTATGGACCTTTTTCACATGTCATTACGCCAAAAATAACATTTTATAGCGCGTCTTTTATAGCGGTTATTAAATATAAATGCTGTTGTATGATATTTTAAAAATAACGGAGGATACAACAGCGCTTTTTTGACAAGTGCTGTAAAAAAAACACTGTAAAAGACTTGCGCTTTCACATAATTAAAGGACCTATTAGAGCGCTTTTTGGAAAAGCGATGTAAAAAGGCTTTTAAAAAAAAATAAGGAGGTCTTTTACAGCGCTTTTGAACAAGCGCTTTAAAAGGCATGTAAAAAAGCGCTGTAATAGACTTTCAAAAAAATAAAATAAGGAGGTCTTTTACAGCGCTCTATAAAAAAGCGTTGTAATAGACTTTTAAAAAATAAAATAAGGAGGTCGTTTACAACGCTTTTTAAAAAAACGATGTAATAGGCTTTTAAAAAATAAAATAAGGAGGTCTTTTACAGTGCTCTTTAAAAAAACGCTGTAATAGGCTTTTAAAAAATAAAATAAAGAGGTCTTTTACAACGCTCTTTAAAAAAGCGCGATAATAGACTTTTAAAAAATAAAATAAGGAGGTCTTTTACAGCGCTCTTTAAAAAAGCGCTGTAATAGGCTTTTAAAATTAAAATAAGGAGGTCTTTTACAGCGCTCTTTAAAAAAGCGCTGTAATAGGCTTTTAAAAAATAAAATAAGGAGGTCTTTTGCAGTGCTCTTTAAAAAAGCGCTGTAATAGGCTTTTAAAAAATAAAATAAGGAGGTCTTTTACAGCGATCTTTAAAAAAGCGTTGTAATAGACTTTTAAAAAATAAAATAAGGAGGTCTTTTACAACGCTCTTTAAAAAAATGCTGTAATAGGCTTTTAAGGAGGTCTTTTACAGCGCTCTTTAAAAAAGCGCTGTAATAGGATTTTATATATAACAGTAAATCGCTTCAGTTTCCTCTTTATTACATAAACTTAACTACGCTTCAGTGTCCTTCTCCTCTTCATTATCCTTCTCATTGTGAACCCTACTGTCCCTACGAACCATATTGTTAACCATCTCCATTGCAAATCATCTCCATATTTGTTACTATCCCTACGAATATTATTACGTACTCTTCTCATTGTGAACCCTACTCTGTCCTACGAACCGTTCGTATTTATGCGCATTCTCGCTGTTTCTTCTTAAACGAAACCATAACCTTATGAACCCTACGTATTTCTTCGCACTCTTCAGGTATTGTATTCATTTACTCATTTATTTCTTATATATATATATATATATATATATATATATATATATATATATATATATATATATATATATATATATAATGTGTTTGTTAATGCTAATAATCACATTTATTTGATAGTGTTTTACAAGTTTTCCGAGCTCAAATGGGTGCTACAGTGTCAAAGCAAAAATCAAATAAATCACATAGATTCTAGTAAAGGTTTGAAATATATGCCTTTAAAATTTCATTAACAATCAATGCACAAATATTTATGGACTTATATGTTTTATTTTATAGTGCTCTCGTCAAACTAACAACATAGGCTGCGGATACTGTATATTGCGATTTATGAAGGAGATTGTTGTTATAATCCCATAAAGAGATCTAATTGAAATAAAGGAATGCACCTATTACAGCGTTTTTTTTAAAAAGCGCCGTAAAATTAATACAACAAGCAGCGCGTTTTTAAAAGAGATTTACAGCACTTTTTTATTTTAAAGAGCGCTGTTGTATCTTTTTACAGCGTTGTATACTACAACGCTTAATTTTTTTTGAAAAAACGCTGTAAATTGCTTAAAAAAACGCTGTAAAATACCATTTTTCGCGTAGTGTGTTTTGACTGAAATTGGTATAATATCTCTAATTCTGATGTCTAATCTGCAAGCTACAATATTTTACCAGTTCAAGTTTAAACGAAGCTTGTGGCGAAATTTTTAATCGAAATCAATTTTAGTCAACATAATTAAAAATTAAACAAATTTTATTCATTAAACTAATGACAAAATTTATGTGCGTTTTTTATGTTTTTCTTACTAGCTGTTCTTAACTCGAAATATTTTCGACAAATTAGGATTTCCTCAAATTCATATTTATCTTAAAATTTGTCTTAACTACATGTATTTTTAGTTAAGGAGCACATGAAAATCTTTTAAGAAAATGCACTCAAGTTTTGTCATTTTTTTATAATGTCACAAGTTTTGTCTTTAAAACAATTACAATGTCACCGATGTATGCTGGTCAAGTAGAAGAAACTTTCCCACATAAGTTGAATTCTGGTGGAGTCGCCTACATCGGGTGTATGGGACTATAGAAAATCTTGCTCAATCAATCGAATTGTAGATTAATTTCATGCCTTAATCCAAATTAGTCGGAGTTGTGAGAATACCTTACTAGACTCCTTGGAGCGCCAATAACTCTAATCACAGTGAATTGATAAAAAAAAAAATGTATTTCTATAATATGACACCGTGAAAACACTTCGATTAAAGATCTAGAAATAGGAAGAAACATAATGTCGATTTGAATTTTTTTACATGAGATTAAAGATCTAATCAAATGGTTTCTTCAAATAAATGATTGAGAAGATGGAGAAAGCGCCACAATCAATGATGATTGATAAGTCAATAAGAATCGTCACAATAGTAAAGAAATCACTGATAGGATTCAAACAAGTTTTAATTCAAGAGTTCAAAGAGGAGATATATTTCACTCAACGTTCTCATTAAGAGAAAACTTGACTCATTTCAAACTTAACAAAATGAAACTATTACAAGATATTTAAAAATAATTTATCCTATTTTTAAAATAGTTCAAAAACCAATTCTCTAGACTCATATTGGGCTTACACCACTTAACTAAAACAAGAAGTTACTTGGTATTTCAAAAGGCTTTAAAGCAAATTAGCCTCAAGGACATTCCTTTCATCATAAACAACTAAAAATTGTTTTTGAAACAAGACAAGTCCCTCAAACAAATTAGGAGTATCATATAGAAATTTAAAAGATTTGTCAATAATAGAAAAAGTATGTATTCAAGATAGCAAACATTTAGCCTCCACAGAAAATATCAAAATGCTAATTTTATTTTTAACAAAAGAGTAAATATTCAAATTAACAAACAAGCTTATCTTAAGAACACATTCTTAAATTTTTTTTTCATGAACCAAGTTAACATTAGAAAACACAATAACACATATAACAAGAAAGTCATTCAAGTCTTGGCTCCTAATTCTCAAATCAACTTTAGAAGAATAATATCGATTAAACACTTTATGGTACGTTCATGATTTTAACACTCAAAATAGACTTATGAGAATAACACAAGTTAGATATTTCAACAAGAAAATTTACAAACCTAGAAAGCATAGGAGGAAGAAATTTCGCAAACAATTTGACAAGAAATACATCAATTAAAGTTGTAGAAGAATTAAAGTTGCTAGGATTCAAACCAAGAAGTTTCATGTAAGTATCCTTTTGAGAAACCTTTGGCCAAACACCTTCAACTTCAATGATTGTGGGCATTTCTCTTTTGTAGACATATTTTCAAGCTTTTGAACATAAGACTCAACAAAGTTAGACAAATAGTTAGAGTCAATTTCTTGTCGTTTGTCTCTCAAGTTTTTCTTCTTCATCTTTCTTTTCTTTAATTTTCTCTTTCCCTCTCAAGGCTAGCTTATCTTTTTCCTCTTCCTCCTTCTTTTATTTGATTTTCTCTTTCTCTCTCAAGGCTAGCTTCTCAACTTTTCTTGCCGTTTTTGTAAATCCATTTTCACAAAGATATTTCACATACTCCAGATCCTATACAAAGTCTCTAATATACCCCATGATATGATATACTTCTCTTTTTTTCTTTATTGAGCCTCCTTTTTATATTCTTTGTGTCTTTTCTCTTGTTTCTTTTTCTCTTAATCTCCTCTCATACCCCTCTTCCATCTAATTATAACTTCTATATCTTTTTTCTTTCTCAATTTCAAACCTGTCTTTATTTTGAGATGATCTTCCCTGATGAGATCTCATATCTCTTTGACTCATAAGCTCTTCTCTTAAGACATTCATTTGAGTATTCCAAACATTTATAAAATAACCCATGAGATAAGTGATTCTATGAGAAGTAGGGTTTAGTTTACTTCAACTCGCAATTTCAACAACAACAATTCAACGAGTACCACAATAAGTGTTTACACTAAAAAATAAGGTTCTCACTACTCACTAAGTATTTACACTAAAAAATTATATGATTCTTGTATATCACTCAATAATTGTTTTTTTTCTTCAATGATGTGCATTCTTGTCTTTTTCCACTCAAAGTCTTTTTTCTAGTTCTTAAAAAGAACCCAAGCAAGCACCAAATCAAAGAATCTAAACACAATGTAACAAATCCACAAAGACTATCTACACAAGAGTTTAAAGAAGGAAAACTCTAAGACAAAATTAAGAGAATTTAAAATAAAAAACAAGAAAAATTAAACAAATGAAGACACACTCAAGTAGATTATCAAAGAAATAAAAAAGATTAGAACTAAATGACTAAAATCAAACTTGCCATGCCTAAAAGAGGTCGCAAGAATGCAAAAATATTTAATGTTTTAATGTGAACAATTATGGATTTTTTTTAACAAACTGCCTTTTTTTTCTTTCTAGAAATGCTTTTGTGTCGAATCACTTTTTTGAAGCACTTATATTTTTATATTTTTCTCTGTATATTTGAATTTCTCTCATTTTTATAATTAATTTAGACTTTTGAACTTCCATAATCGAACAAGTATAGAAGAAATAAAATCAAAAACAAATTTACAAATGAAATTTTTAATCAAAGAGAACTTCTAAGTGAAGATGATGAAATGTAAGTTTTTTGGGGCAATTTTTTTTTTTCTTCTGGGAAACCAGATTTTCGAATTTCACCAAAAATAAAGCAAATAATTGCCAAAATAAACCTTCGCACACATATTATAACACTTATAATCAACTAAAATTTCAAACTTCTCAAGACAAAGATAAACCTAAAATAGAAATTAAAGACAAAGATTACCACTTGGTGAAAAACTCTAAATACCAAATGATATGAAATTTAGCTGCTTCTAAATGAGATTGAAGATCTAACCAAATGATTTGTTTCATATAAAGTAACAAATGAAAATGGAAAATAAACAAGAGATGTATTAGGTTGAGAAGATATTTTACTCAAAGAGGAGATATATTTCACTCAATATTCTCATTAGTTGCTTCTAAACATCTTGATCAGATAGACTTTTGATATAAGGAGTCAATCAAACCTCGGCTAACCATCGACTACAATAGAACTGTTTGGTCACAAGGGAGTTGTAAGATTATTATTAGGCTAAGAGCAACAACACAATTGAGTTGTTCACTCCCAATCATTAGCACCTATTTTGACCAAGCAATAACAGACACGCATGACAAGTGATTAGGGTTTTGACCAACAAAACTAAAACACAAAATCTAGGGGCAAGGAATTGATTGGATCAAACGTTGAATGTTGTCTAGGTGGAGGGCAATTACGTAATTAATGTATCAATTAGAGATAAAAATACAAGCATATATTTAATTAAATAAATAATTAATGTATTAATTTTCATATGCTAAAAAATAATACAAGGCTAAGGCCCAAGACAGGCGGCGTGCTCGTGCATGTGTGGTGGTCAATTCACAACAACATTAGCTCTCATAAATGTCATCATTATTTCCAACAATCTCCCCCTTGAATTTAAAAAAAAAAAAGTTTTTGAAATAGTGTCAAACATTTCTATAAGATTGTGCATAAACAAATGTGTCTCTTGACTTGAACCTTTGCATAACAAGTAAGATTCAAATTCAACAAGAGTAACTCGTAGTCTTGAACTCTATCTCTAATATCAAACCCACACATAACCTTTTCATTTAGGTGTATTCTCTAAAGACCGTGCATTTATGGTCATGCACGTGTATCCCAATATAGTGAACAATCTAGGAATTCTGCCTCGAAATTCCACAGGAAGCAGCCCCACTTCCACATTCACATTGGCGAGCCTAACAAGAGTACTCATGTAGCTAGGTACTCCACTCCACATAGAGTATAGATCTCATTAAAAGTTCCTATTATCTCATCCTTTTATCGCTTCAGAAATTATGCTTCTTTCATATGTAATATAACGTGTTCATTTCTTATCACTCTGACTTGTTATTACCCATTGAACTTAATTCTTGAGATCTCCAGTCTTTTAGGTCGGGTTACCATCATAGGTGACTCAATTATCTATAGGCAATAGTCCCATCTTTTTGGATGTATTTAGGATTTTCTCCCTAGTTAATCATTTTGTCAAATGATCTGCTAAATTATCATCAATGCGTACATGATCCACTATAACAGTTCCTTTAGAAAGTAATTCTCTAACAATGTTGTGCTTATAACGTATTTATCGTCTCTTACCGTTGTAATCATGATTCTCAATTTTTGCAATAGCGGCAGTACTATCACAGTGGACCAACATAGTAGGCATAGGTTTTTCCCAAAAGGGATCTTTGCTAGCAAGCATCTCAACCAGCTTGCTTCTTCACCAGAAGTAGTTAGTGCTATCATTTTAGACCCCATAATGGATTGAGCCAATATCGTGTGTTTCTTTGATTTCTCTGATACAACACCACCAGCTATACTGAAAATATAGTCACTGGTTGCTTTGGAGTCATCTGATAAGGTGTTCCAATCAGCATTATTGTATCATTCAAGGACGGCATGAAATCTTTGATAATATAATCTGAGACTGATGGTCCTTTCAAGATATCTCATGAATCTTTCGATAGCGTGTCAATGCTCCATACTAGGTCTACTAGTAAACCTCCACAACAATCTCACGACGTAGGCAATGTCGGGTCTAGTATAATCAGTGGTATACGTAAGACTGCCAATGATGCTTGCATATTCAGTTTGTCTAACACCTTCACCAGTGTTCTTGAAAAGTTTCACACTTGGATCATATGGTGTACAAAGAGGTTTACAATTAAAGTAATTATATTTCTTGAGGATCTTTTCAACATAGTGAGATTAATCCAAAGAAATTCCCTTTTCTGACCTAGTAATTTTGATTCCAAAGATTACATTTGCTTCTCCGAGGTCTTTCATATCAAAGTTGTTACTCAATAAAGATTTCACATTATTTATAGCATGAATTTTTGAACCAACTATGAGTAAGTCATCTATATAGAAACATATGATAGTGCAAAGGCCATTTTTAGATTTGTAATAAATACATTTGTCACTTTCATTCACTTTAAACTCATTCGATATAATCAAGTGATCAGATTTTTTATGCCATTGCTTAGGAGCCTTTTTAATACAATACATATACTTATCTAACTTACAGACCTTATCTTCTTGTCCATGAATTACAAAACCTTCAGGTTGATCCATATAAATTTCTTCTTCCAGGTCACCATTTAAAAAATCTATTTTAACATCCATCTAGTGTATCACCAGGTTATGAATAGCCGCAAGTGATATGAGCACCCTAATGGATGTTATTCTAATGACTGGTGAAAAAGTGTCGAAGAAATCTATATTTTCTCTTTGTCTAAAACCTTTGGTTATAAGGCGTGCCTTGTATTTATCAACAGTTCCATTAGATTTTAGTTGTTTTTTCAAGATCCATTTACAACCTATTGGTTTGCAATTATGAGGCAAGTCTACTAAATGTCAGGTCTTGTTAGACTCTATAGAATCCATTTCATCGTTTATAGCTTCTTGCCATAAATCTGCATCCAATGATGACAAAGCTTCTTTTAGATTTGCATATCCTCTTCTAAGTTATAAGCCATGTATTCGGGTTCATAATCTTTAGCAACTATAACTCTCTTACTTCTTCGAGTTTCTATTTTGCCTTGGTTGTTGCTTTCAGTGCTTTTTGTCACAAGAACTTGACTGGGTTCGCTTCCCCCGACTATTTATTGATTTGAAAGGGAATTTATTTTCATAGAATTCAACATCATTTGATTATATGATCATTTTCGCATTTAGGTTGTAGAACCTATACACTTTACTGTTTATTACATACCGAATGAATTCACATTCATAGGTTCTACTAGCGATTTTAATTCTCTTGGGATCGAGGATTTTGACATAAGCCAGACAGCCCCATGTTCGAAGATAAGACAAGTTAGGTTATCTTTTCTTCATTATTTCATAAGGAGATGTTTTGTTTTTAGATTTAGGTACTCTATTCAAAACATAGCAAATAGTCAAAATAATTTCCCCTTACCAGTGAGATGCAACACCAGAGTTAAGCATAATAGCAACAACTAGTTCATTAAGAGTTATATTCTTTCTTTCAGCTTTACCATTCATTTTAGTTGAATATGGTGCAGTAGCTTCATGTATAATTCCTTGGGTTTTATAAAACTCATCAAATAAACTAGAATCATATTTTATTCCTCTATCACTATAAAACCTTTTAATCACACTTTGTTTCGCGCGCATGTGTGGTAGTCAATTTTGCATGTGTTCTCCCTCCTTTAGAAAATTGGGGTACCCCTTGTGGCACACCCTAAGTATCATACCTTCAACTTATATACCCTACTAGTGTGTGATATCTCTCCTACGTGAGATTTCCTTATTTTTCAATTCAGAATAACATTAACTCTCATAAATGTCATCATTATTTGCAACAGTTACATCAGTAAGTTGACATATTCTCTTATTTTTATTTATTTATTTTTGTTCTATGTAGAGAGATATACACAAACATAGCCGTTAAGATCTTCTTCAATTAACGAGTCTCATAATTATCAAGTCTTTTCTTTTTTTTTTTGAAATTTTATGTATGTTTATCTTTCTCAAAATAAAGCATGAATTAAAAAAAAAATTTCCCAACTCAATATTGATGGAATATATCATTAAGGAACTTTTAATTGATTGAAGTAACATGCATGTACAAATTAAATGAAGTTGGTAGCAATAACCAA
>JBBPBR010000007.1:20511405-20545469 GCA_037974775.1 Cicer pinnatifidum | reverse complement strand
CATAAACAAAATAAAAGACAAATGTTAGCAATAACTCTTCTGTCTCATAACGAGTATTACTTTGACAAAATAATTGTTTCAAAATTAATATCATTCATAATTTTGGATGCAACTTTAATTAATTTTTTTTCCTTATAATACCCTTTAATTATTACTATATATATAACTTCAAAACATTATTATTATTTTATATTAATAATAGTGAAAAATTAATCAAAAATTAAGATGGATAGTTTAGTAAAAATGACTTTTCATTTTTCTTCTAACTGTTACATTTTTTAATATATATGCAAAAATCTTAAATGACATTTGTTGTGAGACGGAGAGGTAATAAAGTTATGTTAGTTTTTGAAACTTAAGATTTTCTACTTAAATCTCTTTCGATTTCTCTTAATTCTCCGACCGAACTAAGAAGGCAGGACAATATTTATCTCTTTATAGTTTAGTCCACATGTGTTTATTAAGATTAAGATTAAATTAAATTAAACGCATGTTGTTTTATAATGTCAATCAATGAAAGATTGCTTTTGTTTTTTCTTCAAATTATACTCAAAAAATAAAAATCAAACCTTAAACTATGAAGGACAAGGAGTACAATTTTAAAATTGTAACCTTATTCCTCAAAAACATTATTAATTGTATTATATGTAACTTATGACGTTGATCAATCGTAATCTAATTTGTCCCTTTTTGTTTTCTCGTCAAATATGTGTTTCCTCTTTTCCTTGCTTTTATCATTTTCTTATGAGCCACGTGGTTAAAGGAAGACAATGGATGGTGTTCTACTTAATTGGGTGGAACCGTACTCTATAGTTTAGCCCACACTTTTAGTTATTGCCCACCATTATCTACTGGTTTATCAGTGTTTGTTTACAGCTCAGCTATATGATTTTCAAGGGTATTCATGAGAATTTCTTATATAGTGAAACTCAATCTTTAAATAAATATTTTTCGATTAAATATTTACATAAGATATATTAACGTTTTTGCTTGTTCTATTTATTTATATTTTATTTTAGAATAATATTATTTAAATATATATAAAAAATACATATTATTTAATTTATACTCATTATTAACTTTTTCTTTTTTTGATATTTAAGTATTTTGCTTATTCATATAAGACTTTCTATGTATTGATAAATTGATTTAATTTAATGAAATAGATTGCAAATTTGATCTAATTCATTCTTGTCTCCGTAGATCATGTCTCCTTAAACGATTCAATTCAATCCACGAACACTTCAGATCTCTTCTACTTAGAGTCACATGGGATATTTTGTTCTTGTCTTCATTAACATTATTAAGAACCTTATACTATCTCTAATACATATTCTTGTACAAGCTATTTAAGTAAGAACATATCCTTATACATAGCAAAATGTTTTTATTTTTATTTTTTTATCTTTGATGAATTATAGGTAATTTATCCAACATCCATAGAAGATTAGTCATATAAGCAAATTTGTAAATAGAATAAACATTAATTAGTTTTTTATTAAATGTTGAATAAATTACTCATAATTTTTCAAATAATGTGACTAATAATTGACTTAACCACTAATTTTTCTACTTCGACTCGTAGGCTTTTTAAATTATGCAGAATTGATGTAACATTTAACACTTAAAATACATTGTAAAATTTCTTTTAATAATATTAATTATTAATATTAATGATTAAAAATAAATATATAAATTCTGATATTTAACATTAACAATGAAAAAAATATATATAAATTCTGATATTTAACATTAACTCACATATTTTAATCCTTAAGTGTAAATCAAATGGTTATTTCAACTTCTTAATACTCCCACCATCCCATCCCATATTAATTGACACAATTATTCAAAAATATTTGATTCTTTCTATTTTCAAGTGATAGTAATTATTGTTTTTTTAATTATATTCTCTAATTAATAGCCAACTTATCAATCTTAATTTAATTTTTTCTACTTTATTTTTTTTAGATAAATGAGATTGTAAATAATAAATATTACTAGAAATTCACACACAATTAAGAAATTTTAAATTTGAACTCAAGACATAATATTCAACTTAATAATATCGATAATAATATCGACATTTGTCTATTAATATATGATTTAAAAACTTCTACACATTTACACTAAGATAAAACCATTAATACTTAATAAAGACAATTCAGTAACTTATTTTATTTTAATTTGTATAAAGTGATAAATATATGTCAATTGTCATGCCTCATGCGACAAAGGGAGTATTATTTACGTAGGGACTATGCACAGAGGAGATAATGATTTTGCATACGTTTGTTGGGAGCGTCTACCAATTGTACCATTAAAAATTGATAATGTTTATAAATAATGAATACCATGACAATTACTAGCCCAACCATATGCTATAATCATGAACAAGACATGTGCCTTGAAGTGCTGCAGCCTGCGGGCCTCACATTCTTAATGTCATGTGCATTTTTATGGTTGTTGAAAACTTTAATTCCACTAGCAAAAGTGTTGCATAATGAATTATTATGCAATATGGACCAAGTAAGGAAATTACCACATAGAGGATAAAAATATTAATGGAAGTATCCTCCCTTAATTCAAACCAAGTAATAAATGTCATGCTAGTAAATGAACTTTGTTTTTCAGTTTTCATCCGTAATGACCCATAAAATGCAGAGGAGAGAATAGGTCAATTGTTTTTTTGTCATATTGTCTACTTCAAAGTTCAAACTGGGAAATGATGGACTGAGAATGAACACAATTATAGTTTATAAACAATTGTAGTGACAATCATAGATGTGTCATCATAACATGTCAAGTGCCCGGTAATCAAGAATCAAAGCCCCCAAAACCTTTAGTCCACATTTTTATATTAAGTGTAACAATACAATAATTTGAATATACTACTTTGTATCATAAAATAAGCTGAATTTACTAACGTAACCTTATAAATGTTTGATTGATTCATAATCTAAAGAAATAATTTTTCACATTAAATATATATTTAAAATGTGCATTTTTTTTTATAAAATTATCCTTCAATGATTAAGAGAAAAAAGTGAATGATTATTAATTTTTTCTATTTAATCAAAGTTATTTTTGTGAAAAAATAATTAATACACCAAACTAAATGCGCAAGAAAGTCTTACATATAAGATGCAAGTAGTCCTTAGTAATTTAAAATGACAAATAATGAAACAAACAAATATTTTAAATGTGACATTAAATATAGAGAAATGTTATTTCAACACACCTTTAAACACATATACAAACACATATATCGTATACGTATACAAACATAAATACGTATTGATTTTTAGGGACATTTTAATCATTTTATTGATTTTTATTCCATTCCTGATAACCCTTTCTTTCTCTTTCTCTCTCTTCTTCTCTATCTTCTATGTTTCTTCATCTTCTTCTCCACCATTCCATCGTTCTGCCGATCTCGTTTTCTTCGTTTGCTCTGTTTAGCGATCTTCTCTGTTTCGTCGATCTTCTGTCGTTTTCTTCGTTTGCTCTGTTTAGCCGATCTTCTCTGTTTCGCCGATCTTCCCTGTTTCGCCCTATTAAGTCATTGTAAGTAGTGATGGGAATAGGCTAGGCCGTCCGTAGGGGCCTATGGCCTGGCTTACTTATGGCCTAGCCTGGCCTGGCCTATTTAATAAAAAGGCTAGACTCAGACTGTTTTTAAAGCCTATTTATTTAAATAGGTCAGGCTCAAGCTTATAAAAAAGCCTGTTAGGCCTAACAGGCCGGCCTATATATATTTATTATTTATTAATATTATTTTTTATTATTATATTAATAATATTATTTTCTATTTTAAATTCTATCAATTAGGCAATCACTTACTAATCATTTCATATTCAGTAGTCGTTCCATATTCGGTAGCAGTTCTATATTTGGTAGTCGTTTTATATTCGGTAACTGTTCAATTAGTCAATCATTTAGTAGTTGTTCCTTATTTGTTTAAGAAGTAATAATGGATTCGTTTAAAAAGGCTTTTAAAAAGGCTTTTAAAAAGGCTTCCAGGCCAGGCCAAACTATTAAAAAGGTCAAGCTTAGGCCGAAAAAAAAGCCTATGATAGGCCGTAGGCCAGGCTTAGGCCGAAAAAATAAATCGTAGGCCAGACTCAGGCCTTTCAAAGCCTGGCCTGGCCTGGCCTATTCCCACCCCTAATTGTAAGTTTACTTTTCCATATCATTAGGATTTTTAGTTATTGATTTAGGGTTTGGAAAAAGGAGGAAATGGAAGATGAATGTGTTTATTTTTGGAGAGGAAGACCAAAAAAAATCTGAAAAAAGAGAGAGACAAAAAAGAGAAAGGAAAAAAGGGGGGAAAGTAAAAAAAAAAAGGGGAATAGTAAAAAAAGGGAGGAAATTTAATGAAGAGAGAGAATATGTGGGGCCACAAGGATTTGTGTTTGGATTTGTGTTCGGATTTGTGTTCCAATATCATTTCTCTTAAATATATGATAGATAAAGTATCTTGATATATAAAAGTTTGTAAGTTATTGAAGCAAACATTTTCCCCTTAAAATGAGGGTATTTTTGAAATTATTAAAATTGATGTATTAATTAATTAATTAATTGAATAATTGTAGTTTTTCCAATGGTTTATCTCCTTGGAAGTAATAGATATTTATATATAAAAGTTTGTAAGTTATTGAAGCAAACATTTTCCTCCTAAAATAAGGGCATTTTTGAAATTATAAAAATTAATATATTACATTAATTAATTAATTGAATAGTTGTAGTTTTCTCAATGATTCATCTCCTTGCAAATAATTGAAGCATTTAATTATAATAATTGTGGAGAAATGAATAATTTAGTTTGCGCTAGAAGTAAGGGTATGAAAAAAGTTGAATACAACATTTCTAACCTTAAATTTTTATATTTATTTTGTTAATCAATGTTTTAGGATACTCATCAACATTTTTTTAATATTTAAACTACGTAATTTATCCAATAAATCCATCTAAATACACGTAAAGTAATTCTTTTTATATTTAAACTACGTAGTTTATCCAATAAATTCATCTATATACACGTAAAGTAAAACAAGTCCATAAAATGGATAATAAAATGTTTTTTAACATGTAATAGATTTTTTACTCATAATATCAAGATACAGAAATTGGAATATTGGATCCAATTTATTTTTAGTCATTGTATTTCTACAGTTGCCTCCGTAATATGTGTACAATTACAACAACAAAATATGAAAATTAATTGATGATTGAATCTAGTAAGATTTTTAAAATGCATCATTTGAGAATTTTAAGGTAAAAATAAATCATGGAGGCCTAGCATTTCTCTATCAGTTATGGTTTAAAGCGTCCACTTAGACACTTTAGCACTACATTAAGAATGCACATCAGTTGGTCATAATTAGGAGTATAGAAGCAAAATAAAACGAAGATTACATCAACTATAAAAGGCTTGTCTTCCACATATAATATATTCTGGTACATATAATCTAAAGGTAGCAAAGATGCACAAAATCCATAATTAAAGATAGCAAAACAAAAAGCAAGATTTGGAAGCAAATTTCCTTATCTTTCATTTAATGCAGTGCACATCATCATCATCACAACATGTCTGTTTCAGTGGTATAAGAACCACTGATTCAGCTGGAAGAAATTAACTCTTTGGTACTACTGCTTCCAAATCTCTATTCCTAGTTGCTGGATTTGTTTTATTCTTCATTATAACACATTAGAAGTTGCAAATTATTCCAACAAGTTACTCCACAACATTAACCAGTTCATATTCGATAAGGGATAGGTTATTGTCTTCCTTAACGGTGCAATCAGCGGGTTCTGTGACTTCGACACGGCCCCATTTGTCAACAGCAAGCCTCATTGATCCTTTAAACATGTCAATTTTAGCGTTTCGCAAAATGACGGTAGAGCCCTCTTTCAGCAGATCCACTGAACAAAAGAAATTTTTTAACATTTAGACATTTTCAACAATTTTACTGAACATGGATGCTATTCTAAGCCATTAGAAAGAATTTAAGTCATTCATTGCTTACCCTAATGAATCAACAATTCTCAACATTATGGATGTAAATTAACAGTGATTCCTTATAAAAGATAGAGGAAGTGGCAATTGTTCATTGCCCTAATGGCTACAAACTCCATCAAGTCGCATAAATGTAAACTAAGATAATAATGCTACTTTAAGATACAAACATAACAATAGCACAAATGTTTTGCCTCTACTTTACTTCATAACCTTACTCATAAAAATAACTTTAATCCAGAGCAGCAGTGGTACTAATTTGATTGAATCAAAAAGAAAACCTTAGCTATATAATCTTATACAACAACCAAGTAATATGACCAGGCTAGACGAGACCAAAAAGGAAAGATTGCGTGTAGTATAGGATGATTAGAGATAATCCTAAACTAAGAATATAGAACTACAAAGAAAACATTGCTAAAGCTAAAGCAAGATAGACGCATTTTATACACTAGGTAGAACTAATGTCTCACTCATTTTATCTCAAACAAAATACTCATCAAACAAAATACGCATCAAACAAATCTCTTGAACATGTTCGCGATGCACTCCAATCAAATTTACCAAAGTGTGGCATAAATTGCAAATTGCCACAAAGAATTAGCTTCTTTATTTGTACCTAAGCCAACAAACCTAGTCAACAAAAGCTGGCCGAAGGAAAAAGGATTTGCTGTTGAATTGTAAGGTTTTTGCAGGAAAGGGTGAAGAGAGAGAGAAAGGATGCTGTCAACAATATTCTTCCTTTCAGATTGATATGGAATGTATTAATACAATACAAGATAATGAACCGGTGGTCTAATTCAAACCAATAATTAGGTCCAGTTCATTGTAATAATACTAGTACAAGACCAAACTGTATTACTACTACCTTAAGAATATAAATCATGAAACATAACAAATACGAAATAAATTCTAAGATTGCTTCTTTGATTGGACAACTAATTGTTCTGGAATATTTTCCAAAGATCAGGTAAGACACTTTTACAATATTCATTGAAACAATAACACTAAGAATAACTTGTAGATATTTTCAATGTGCAATAGTGTTATTAACGGTGGATGGCGGCAGAAAGCCAAAACACCGCCATTTTTAGCCGCTATAAATGCCACGGTGCCACCATCCTTCACAAATTGGGCATGGCAGTTGTTAGAAATCTGCCACTACAATCTGCCATGGCGCCGCCGTGGGATAGCGGAAATGCAGTGCGCCGGACGTCGTCCCCGCGACGCGTCTGGCCGTGAAACCGCTGTAACCGGTTGCGGCAAACAGCGCCCCAACGTGCTGATGCGTTGTGCCCCGACCCGGATTCATGACCCGCTAATCTGTTTTTACAGGTTGTGTTTAATTTTGTTAATTTCATTAAGGGTGGTATTTGAGTCTTCTTGGACCCAAATCCCTATAATTTTATTATTTCTTGACCTTTCTTCTTCTGCTCCTCCAGTTAACTGCCGCGACCCTTCTTCTCGTTATTCTTCCTCTGTTTTTGTGCTTTTCGTTTTTCTTCTTCAGTTCTTCTTCCTCTGTTTTTCTTCTTCTTCTTCTTGCTAGTTAATCAGGCAGAAAATTTTCTTGAAGTAATGAGAAACATTTATTTCTCAGTTGTGATTGCATTACTTTATTCAATATCACTAGTAGCATTACATAGAAATATGATGCTAGCACCACAAGGCAAGTTAGGCTAACTTGCTGACATATCAATGACTAAGATATGATTTTTTTTAAGCCGAATAAGACATGATTTAGAATGAACGCATTATGGAGAAAGTTGGCAACAACTTTCAAGGAAAAGATGGTAGAGTTTTAACTTTGCTGGGTTAAGCAAGCATAGAGAACAATACTAAAAGCACAAGTAACGGCTCCTTTAGTTCAAGGAGGATAAATCAAATAGTTAGAGATGGAGGGAGAGAAACTATTCGGCCAATCCTATTAAGGTACTGTATTTAAATGGTTTACGATAGGATTTTATGGCATCACTCGTGGGAAAAGGCTATGGCTGTTGTTCTAATAGAGCATCTCCAACCCAGCTCCCCACATTTTTACTTTGTGGGGGTTTTAAGTGTCTCATCTCATCCTTACGTGTGTTTTCAATTGTGGATACTGGAAAATAGTGATTCGTTGAAATTCTGTTATGCAATAGTGCTATAGTGTTGCTATAGCCGCTATTTGACAACATATGTACTGAATAGCGTACTGCAGAACAATAACAATTTGTTCAAATCCCGCTTCGCTATAGCGCTAATATAACCTCTATTTAGCAGCACTAATCCTTACGCATCACACAATTTTACTTCCACAACTTTAGTCAATCATCTCTCCATCCCAACCCTTTAAAACTTTTGCCAAATACAACCTGTAGTGACTCCATATTCTTAAATTTCATCAACAATGACTCTTTTTTCATTTATTTATGTCACTATGTCTCACAGTCATTCATAAGCAAAACGTGCTTGGACATAAACCCATTGCTTAACAGGAATTAGCACCAATTGGTGGTTCTTATAACTGGTGCTTAATGAGCAAGCACCACCACTGTTGCAGATGCTTGTCATGACTAAGCACTGAACCAGCACAAGTACAAGGAACAAGCAAAGATGGGACCACAAAGGCTGACATTAAGTAAGTGATCACTAATCAAAGGATGAAATTATTTTCCTATCACATAAG
This sequence comes from Cicer pinnatifidum, assembly GCA_037974775.1. Taxonomy (NCBI): domain Eukaryota; kingdom Viridiplantae; phylum Streptophyta; class Magnoliopsida; order Fabales; family Fabaceae; genus Cicer; species Cicer pinnatifidum. Next base: position 20,536,785 of record JBBPBR010000007.1, on the reverse strand, counting down.
ATTAACATATCACTAAGTCATCATATTAGTTCATCAAATACTCACAATAAGTATTGCTGAACCAACATATGGCCTAGGAAAAAAATAGAAATATTTAATTTTCTTAAAGCCAGAAATGGATAGAAAAAAATGAAGTTTATTAATGTCACATGCATAATAAGTAAACTCAAAATCAATCTCTTAGCCGTAGTTGCTAAAACCGCACAATATGCCTGAATGCCGTGCAATTAAAAAGAAATCAAGGATTCTGGAAACACCATTACTTGGCAATCCAAATCATGGAGAATAAGGAAATGCTGTGAATAAAAGCATGAACTACAGAATCAGTGTTTTCTTATTTATCATGGCAAGGCACACAATGCGTTGCCTGAGTCTGCCTTGATGTGAACCACTTAGGAAATAAGAATTTGCATCTAAGTGAACCACAGAAAAATGCATTGGTTTTTCAAACTTTTGTAGTTAATTCTACGATAACCTGAAGCAGAATCTTCCATTAAGAATTTTAAGATTGCGAAAATTGCCACTGGAAAGGGCATGTACATATGCCCATATGTTTTACATTAGACCAGTTCAGTTCTTCATGACACAAATAGGACAAAAAGACATCTCTAATAAAGTTTTGTTTTTCTTTAATATCATGATCAGAAAGGTGACATGATTGGCATTGGTGCTAGAAAATCTTACTGAAAATAGGACCCTTTTTGTCAAAATACAACACTAACTTCAAAGCTGCACCTCTGAATAGAATATTAATAGTAGTTCTTCATTTTCATCGTGTTAGGACTTGATTATTTTTTAACCTAGATTCATGCAATGCTTAGGATTAGTTTAGTTTTGAAATCAGCTACAGAGTTACATGTTACAACATAGCATTTGAGATAAAGCCCAAAGGATAGTTAATTAGAACATTTAAAGTTTTAAACAGTAAGAAGAGCTGTAAGAGTGAAGTGGTTGGCTGGTTTTTGTTAGGCTTACTTGTGAAATTAGCTTAAATAGAAGAGAGGCATTCAGATTCGTTAGTTATGATGAAAACAGAATAGTGACTCGGTTGTAAAAGGGAAAACCCTGTGTTGAAGGCAAAGTCAATGGAAGGAGAATTTTCTCCTTTCTTTGTTTGTCGTTTAGTTAATCAACACAAAGTTTTGTTTTTCTATCTATCTACTCCATTTCTCAGCTCTTTCCCCGTGAACTACGGATTTTATTTGGCATTCATAACGACATGAGGAGTTAATGAACTTAAATTTTACAGGTCATGATGTTTTTTATAGCATGTTTTTAACTATGACTATTAATTTGTCGCCATCGTATGGACAATACGAGACCAGAATTAGCAAACATTGGATCATGGGCGACAGTTGCCGACAAAATTTACAATTTAACAAGTTTAAAGCATGATATGCCAAGATAAATATACACATTAGTGTGTGGTGGCAAAGTCAAAACAATAATACAAGAAATTCTATACCGGCATATTCGCTACAAAATCGAAGAAACAATATGTATACCTTGATCATTTCGGGCGGTAAATATAATCATCCCTGTCTCATCACCCACCAAAGATTCAGCAATTCGCATTTGACGAGGTTGAGGACCATCGGGACGACCCTTCTGCATCACCATCTTAGTACTCACAACCTTCACAGTTAGAGTGTGGCCACTAGTCCCCGGGCGAAGCTGCTCAACCTTAGTGAACACTGGCTTTCTCAATCCAGGTTTTGACTCTGCCATATCTTCTTAATCTAAAATCCTAAAAAACCAAAATGTTACAACAAGATTCCACTAGAAGATCAAGTGAAGCACACAATCATGCATATCTTATAAAAACATTAATACAGATAAATATATAATGTTTGATCAATTGATCCTATCTCACACAAAACATACCATGGATACAAATCTTCGTGTTTCTTACAGATTGATATTGATGATAGAAAAGGGTAAATGAACAAAATTAGGTTAAGAATTTTTCAATTTTTATAACTTTTCAATCTAAAAAAATTAAATAAAAAACAAAAAATAAAAAAACATTTAGGTCACTGAAGTAATACAAGTAAGCAAGTTCAATTAAAATCATCAATGGCATATGTAAATCAAGCTACCCTTAGCAATAATAACGGATGACAAGTTTGAAGCTTGACTATTATATTCCAAAGGGTTAGAAATAATAGGAATCGAAATCTAACCTGAAACTGGAAATGAAAGCAGTGCAAAGGCGTGAGGAAAAGGGAGATCTGAAAAGTGAAACTAAGCCGTCGAGGTCGGCTTTTAAGGTGTGTTCGTTTTCGATGCTGTCGGGTCAAATGTTAAACCGCTTCGACCCAACATTTATTAGCCCGTAATTACCAAAAACATAAATAAATATTCTTTTATATGAAAAAAAAAATTTAAGTAAAATAAATAAATATTATGTTTCTCTCTAATTATAAAAGAAAAATAACATGTCTTAAAATACAAGAACAATTGACCCCAAATGTGTAATTTAGCATTGAGGGTGGAAGGAGTTTCATGAAGAAAATTCAAGGTTCGATTCTTGTAACACTATTAATATTTTCATATATATTATATATGTGTTTTTTATAAATAGTCATGATTTATCATTTAATTAATAATTTATTTTATATATAAAATAATGAAGAAAAAATATTATTATTATTATTATTATATATTTTATCTTAATAATTATAACATTTATTTTTATTTTATTATTTTGGGGTGGCAATTACATGAGAATGATGTATGGCATGAATATTTCCTAAATAGAATATTGTATATTTTGTTTATTTGATTACTTTCGATAATCATTAAATTGATGTTTTAGTAATGTTTTTTATATTTTGTTATATGTGACCTTCAGTGATATTTTTGTTATGTTTAATTTGTTTTAGTTGATGAAAATATTAGTTGAATTACTTAATTAAATTAGAAGTTATATTGTTCGTTAGTTTTATGTTGGATCAAATAAGTATTCGGCATACGAGATAGTAGAGTTAGTGAGACTCAACCCTCATGTATGAGTGTTCTTACTTGAAAATACTTTTAGTCCATACATCTTTAGTATAAAAAACGACTAGGCTCATTCTTTTTACTCTCTTTCATGACAAGATTTTCTAACAATTCATGTGTTGTCTTGGCAAAATGTAGACTTTATGTCATTGTCTCAACCAATTAAATAATGTATATTTCCCTTATTCTTGACACCATGCACCAACTTATTTCTCCTCCTTACCACATTTAATTCATTTTTGAAATGAAGATTACAAATTTAATTATTATTTTATCTTTTTTGTGCAATTAAGAGATGAAAAAAAAAAAAAGACATCCTCCTTGTTATATCTCAAGTTTCTCTCCATCTTAAACCAAGATTAGGATTTTATTTTAATTCTCTACAAAAAGAATTCTAGACGATTTTTAGTTTCATAACTATTAGCAAAAAAATTAAAAGGATGGTCTACACATCAGTTTCTTCCTATTCTTTTCTCACACCTATTTTTTTCTCTCCTAAGTTCTCAAACTTTCCATGACAAAAAAAAAAAGAGAAACATAGTCTCCTTCCTTGTTTTCTCACACCATCATTATCATCATCACCAAGTTGAATATCATTTTTTTTTCTTCTTTTGATACCATCTCAAGTAAAGTTTGAACATTTGTCTTGTTCTTTGATTCGCGGGACTTAGAAAGTGTTGTTAGGAAATAAAGCGTCTAAGGTAAGGGTTTTTTCTCATGCAAAGTTTGGCTAGATATTAAATTAGTGGTTTGTAAATATTCATATGATGTCTTGATTTCGTAAAAGAAAAGGTTGATTTTATGTCCATCTTAAAAAATTTAACTATAATATTTTGATTTTTTGAGTAATATGTTTGTCTTAATGAACTTAACAATAAAGTTTTATTTTTATTATTATAACATGATAAATGTGCTTGTTGTGAAAGTGTTTAATGTAAAGTTGTGTTTTTTGTGTTGTTTTGGTGTACTTAATTATAAAGTTATGGTTTTTATGATATCATGAGTAATATATTTATTAGGATGTATTTGATTTAAAGTTTTGATTTTTGTGATATTTAATTTTAATATTTTGATTTTTATGAACACCACATGAGTCTTGAGGCAATTGATGAAAAGTTAACTTTTAATTATGGTAGAATGATTAAGTTGATTATTCTAACGCGTTTTGTGTAAAGTTTGATTTGTATACTAAAATAACTAATAATGGGAGAAATTTTATAATAGAAAGAAGAAAGTTTCTATTTGTATGTGTTTTTCGTGATTTAAGTTTTTAATGTCTATAAATAACACATAGCTGATCCAATTTTACAGTTTATAAAATGAAAGTTGTGATTTTGAGACATTTATTCACGTGTAGATGTGTTCTATATTTGGTATAGCGAAATGACTGATTCTTAATTTCGAGTATCCATGATAATATAAATTTGATGTGATACGCGATTAAAATTTAATCTTGAATATTTTATCTTTGTAGTGGCCTAACTAGCTAGTGATTTGTCTTTTAAACATTTTATCTTTGTGGTTGCTTAAGTGGCTGGTGATTTGTGTTTTGAACATTTTATTTTTTTTAGTTACCTAAGTGGATGGTGACATGTACCTTGAGCATCTTTGTCATAACATATCATATGCATATTTGTGGACGCCTTAGTGGCTGGTTTAATTTTCTCTACTGGTATGGGTGACTTCTGTGTGGATGCCTTAATAGCTGGTTATATATGGAAGTTGCTACTTGAATTACTTAGGTACATTTTATGACTTGATACATCTTTGAGAATTATTTAAAAATCAATTTCTTTAAACCTTTTATTACAAAGAGATTCTATATTTTATTGTTGTTAACTAATTAATTGGTTTAATTTTTGCTTTGGGATGATCTGACTCCTTACACCAACATTTAGATACTAATGATATCAAAGAGTTGCATGAATGATGTTTTTTTGGTGCACGTACATGGAAAATTGGAACTTTTACTTAAAAAATAATATTTTCTACGAATAGAACTCATGTCATATATTTTAAAGTTATTTACTTTTCATCATTAACTTTAAATAAATTGCGAAAGTGAATTTTCTTTCGTTACGAAATAATTGAATTTGATTTCAGTCAATACTATTTCTCTTGAATTTCACCTAAAGAGAATTTAATTTGTTTTAGAGCGTAAATGAACATCCATCTAACAATTGGAAGATTAATATTGTAAAAAATACATAAATAAATAATATTATAGTAAATTTCAATGCGTTTTTTTACAAAATAAAATATATCAAATCATTTTCCAATGCATCTTTTATTTTTTACATGATGAATAACTTCTAATGGAAAAAAAATATAGTCGTTAATAAAAGAAAATAAATATTTTTAAGTAATACTTTGTATCAAAATCTGGGACATTACAATTCTTAACCCTAACAATTTTCCACTTCTAATTAATTATTAACTATTAATATTTGCCTATCAAACAACATATAAGCATTATTTAAAACTACAAATACATTTATTACCTTTTTTTAAACATGTTCTTTATTAATACTACCTTTTTTTAAAATGCTCTTTATTCATACTACTACGTCTCTTAAGGACTCGATCAACCCCAATTTGACTTCTCACTTAACCCAAAATAGTAACCCATCTTAAACAATTAGGGTTTTCACCCTATGGGTCAGACTTAGTCGTTACGACCTCAAAACAACATTTTATCGAATTCATCAACAATAATGGCTATTCAATTCCCTTTCCACCCCCTTTCTATTGGGACTTATGTATATAAACAGTGTTCCTAACACTTGAAAAGGTACACATTCTTTTTTCACCCTATACCTTTTATTCCTCGAATCAATACTTACTTAAGAGTTGGAATGTATGCAAGTACCACCCCTTTGTCGGAATCCAGACTTTCCTTCAATCCACGAAGTTGACCATCATCTCAGTCCAGTTCAGATCATTAGAACTGCTTATTGGAAAACAACGAAGGTCAAGCATCATTCGAACCAATGATTAAGTGGACCGTCTTCTTTGATGGTTCCTCTAACATTAAAGGAGTTGGAGTCGACCTACTCCTTGAGAATGACAAAGTTCTAGTTGTTGAAGCCTCCCTAACCTTTTCATTCCAATCATTTAACAACCAAGTGAAATATGAGGCATGTGTTCGTAGATTGTGATTAACGCATGAACTTGTTGCTAACGAGACCACGTTGAACACGAATTCATAATTCATCGTCTCCCAAATCAAAAGAGAGTACCAAAAAAAGGATCAACCTATACCGAAGTATCTCCCATTGGTGAAAGAAATAACCGCCAAATTTGAGAAAGCATTACAATCAAACATATCTCTTGTGAAGAAAACACTAGAGTTGACTTCCTGTCAAAATTAGTTGGCATGAGAGGCAAATGAGGCAACCAAATCTATCATACACTCTCCCCACATAAAAGAATATGTGATGACAACCGAGTTCAAAAAAACACATCAATAACACAAATGGATGACGCCAATCAAGGAATACATACTCAATGGAACACTATGTTGGAACCAAGTTGGTCCCAAGAACAATTCTTCTATGTGGTTTTGATGTTAACAAAGGTATTTTGTGAGAATAATGTATTGCACTAATGGCTTCATTAAGTGTGCATAAATTAGAATAGGAAAATCAGGGGAAACGACCAAAGGATTCCACCAAAAGAAATCACCATAGGAAGTCACTAGAGGAAGTAAAAAGGTCAGAGGAATCAAAATCAAATTAGTCAATGAAATCCTCAAAATCACACAAATGCACGTTTTAGAAAAGTACCCACATCTGCCTCTAATAGTGTTCTTCAGGAAGCTCGACGTGTTTCTGGTGTGTTATTTTTACCTTCGCTCTATCTCTTTTATTGTTGCCTCTGATTAGTCCAAACATTTGAGTCACCAAACCAGAATCAAAATTAGAACTAAGAAAACAATTTCAAAAATGGACAAACACAATTCAACCCTCCTTTTCTCGTGTTTACGCACCTTCAATTGACATCATAGCTTAATGTTAAGGTTGAGCACTTTACATTGTTTGAGGAAAGATTCAAGGATTCAACATGTATCGATTCTAAAGAAACCGTTGGAGGAAAGATCAACAAACGATTTATGTTTGATGGTGAGTGTTTTGAGTATTGGTTGAGGAGTTTCTTTATTTCATAAGATTCTGAACTATGGGACTTGGTGGAAAATGGTTATACTGCTCCAACAAAAGAAGATGGTACTTAAATTCCAAGAAAGGAGATGAATATTCATTAGAAGAAAATGTACAAGATGCATTATATGTTCAGAACATTCATGATAGATGCAATCACTTTTAAGGAGTTTGACAAATGCACCAACAAGGGGCATGAAAGAACATTTATGACAATCTGATTCTAACTTATGATGGAAGCAAGCAAGTTCAAGAAGCAAAGCCAACCTCCTAGTAAGAAAGTATGAGTTGTTCAAGGTGGAGTAAGATGTAGACATTGAAATAATATTTTCCAAATTCCATACTCTGGTCTCAAGATTAAAGGTACTTGAGAAGAGTTATAATACTGTTGATCATGTGAAGAAAATTCTTAGGAGTCTTCCAAGCAAGTAGAGACCTAAGATTACAATTATTCAAAAAGTTAAGGATCTCAATACTCTTAAATTTGAAGAAATGATTAGCTATTTGAGATCACATGAAGCTGAGCTTGTAGAGGATGATCCCTATAAGAAGTAGCCAACTTTAGCCTTGAAATCCAAGCAGGAAAAGATTATGAAGGCAATAGCAGAATCAGAGGATAATGATTCAGTTGATCAGAATATGAACTTAGAGGATAAGAAGTTGGCTTTCATTTCCAGAAAACTTCAATAGATGTGGCACAAGCGAAAGAAGATATTTCCTCAAAGATATTCCAGGTAGTTTAGTAGAGAAAGGGATGAAAAAATTGATAAGAAAAACATCATATGTTATGGATACAATGAATTTGGACACGTCAAGTCTAAGTGTCCAAATCTAGAAAGAAAAAAAAAAGGGAAACATTAGAAGAAAGATTTCAAACCCAAGAAGAAGGTTTTGATGGCTACATAGAATGATTCTGACGAATCCTCTAATGATGAAGAACAAGCAAATTTGGTTATAATGGCTCATACCAACTCTTCATCTGGATCCCACATAGACACTAATTCTAACTCTAGAAGTGAATCAGTTAATGAAGAAATTGATGTATTTTTTAACGTAGTCCAATTTGATTTAATTAATGTCATACAAGATTTATTAAATAAAAACCACAAGTTGTCTCTAAAATTGAAAGGACTTAGGAAAGTAAGTGCAAACTTAACTAAAGAAATCAATGCTTTGAAAACTAAAAGTGTAGAGGTTAAATATGAAAATAAAACCTTGAAAGATACTCTTGTTTCAAAACCTTTAGAAAATGTCACATGTAATTATGATAAAGATGAATAAGAATTCCAAGACTTTCTAGCTAATAGTATGGAAAAAAGCAAGTATGCTTCTATGATTTATGGAGTTAGTAGAAATGGTAAAAGAGGTCTATGATTTGAAGAAACAATAATTGAACCTAAACTTATTCCCTCAGACATTTTGTGTATTGTTTGCTCTAAGAAAGGCCACTCTAAATTATTGTGTCATGTGCTAAATACAAGGAAATACAAGAAACCCTTCAAGACTAACAAATCAAGACCCACCCAAATTTAGGTACCTAAGAACAAAATTATTTATGTTGTAGACGTCCTTAGCAGCCAAGTTAAAACACCAATCATGGTACTTGGGCAGTTGATCCTCGCGACATATGATGGGAGATAATTCTACGTTCTAAGACCTAACATTAGGGGTGGGCAAAGTTCAGTTCTGAACTAGAACCATTTGAAAGTTGAACCGAACTGGTTTTTAGTTTGGAAAAATCGAACTGAACCGATTTTCAGTTCAAAAAACCGAACCGAACCAGTTTATAAAAGTGGTGAACCAGTTTATTATTTTGAACCGAACTGAACTGGTTTAACTTAATTTTATTGTTCATATAGGCCAAAATTTACATAATTACCCCTAATTACTTCTAAAAAAATAAATTCGATTCAAGTTTTTTTAAATAAAATCCGGTTCGGTTCAATTTTTTCGAACTGAAAACTGGTTTGGTTCAGTTCTAGTTTTTAAAAATCAATTCGAAAACAGTTCGGTTCTTAAACCAGTTTAGTTCAAAACTAGTTTGGTTCGGTTCGGTTCGGCAGTTTGGTTCAGTTTTTGGTTTTTTGAACACCCCTACCTAACATTGATGAAATGAGGCACCATAAATTTTGGAGGAAAATAGAAAGGCCAGATCATTGGACAAGGCATAGTAGGTAATGGCACCTCTCTTTCTGTTAAAGATATTTTATTTGTTAAAGATTTTAAACATAATTTATTAAGTATTAGTCAGTTAAATGATAATAATTATGATATTATATTTTTATTAAGAAAAAACATGCAAAACAATTAGTCAAAAGGATGGATGTGTACTCTTTATAGGTCATAGGCAAAATAACACACACACACACACACATATGTGACACCCTGAATCCCAAAATGACATATATAATAATTTATACTAGATTTTGTTTGTTGAATTACATACGCAACAGATAAAGAAAATATGTTTCCAAGAAAATAAAAACTTTTATAACTAATTTAGGATATCATATTGCTCAAAAATTAAAAGGAATACTTTTAACTTTTTTTCTCCTATAAAAAAGTGTAATCTCAATAAGCTTGTTGTAAGTATAATTACTTAATTTAATTCTAAATACTTACTAATACTAAGGTTTTCATATAAAAAGTTATTTGTAATCACATAAGTAAAATATAAATTACAACTCTCATTTCCCGGTATCACATATCAGAGCGAGGTTCCTCCCAAACTTGAACTTCAAGACTCATTAACATGTAATAACTGCGATTTCTAAAACGCATGGCCAAGTCAATAAAACACAAAAAAATAGAGGAGGTGAGTTTTGAAATCATGTTAATAGTATAATATAAGTAAGAAGAACATACAAACAATCATAATACACCGTATCATAATCAAACATTCTTCAAGGAAAAATATCACATTATAAAGTTAAAACCACTCAATTAAAATTGATGCATTTCATTATAACATCAAATCATCTAAACAAAATTATTATTGCACATGATACTTATTAATCACAGCAAAACAATCACAAGAAAATGCAATGCTATGCATGAGCTTATACTCTACTTCACAATGTGGTACCATTCTAACTCTGAAGTACTTGGTTAGGAGGCTTGATACTATGCTACCATCTCGGTGGACGGACAATTTCAATTGGCCATGTCCTCCTCATAGAACCCCTTAACTCAACCTGAAATACATATACGCGACAGTCGAGGTAAACATGTGTTGCATGGTAGCTCCCGACATTTGGAGTGTTACCTCCAAGTCACCTAGTAATTCCCCACTTGAATACCTTCAAGGTCTAACAATCTTGCCTTAAGGCTCAACAGCAGACCGCCACAATCGCGCTCATTCAATTGTACTTCCCCGAAATCACTAGACTTGTCAGACCCTATCTATATGATGACAAAATAATCTCCACTTCACAAATTCTCAATATTTATGTTCTCCCCTCGTTGGCATATGATACTCCATTAAGACCGTTATCTTAAACACAAATTGGAATCACCGCTATTTCACCAAATATGGGGTTACTTCAATATTCTCATCACAAATTCACAACATCACTATCATTAATCATATTTCATCATATAAACTCATCATTATTTTATAGCATCACTATCATCAATCATACATCATCACATTGACTTATCACAAATTTATAACGTCATTATTATTAATTATACATCACCATAATCACATAAACTTATCAAAATGAATTCACCTTTTATTATCACATCACATAAACCAATCTAATCAAACATATGTATCAAATTTATTTGACATTCCATATCACAATAATATCAAATACCATACATTTAATGAAATTAAATCAAACATCACAATAATATTAAAGATCACACATTTAACAAAATTAAATCAAATATCACAATAACATCAAATACCACACATTTAACGAAATTAAATCAAATATCACAATAATATCAAATGTCACATATTTAACAAAATTAAATCAAATATCACAATAATATAAAATACCACAAATTTACCGAATCAATCAACATCTTATAAGTATTTCTATTCCATATTTTAATCTCACAATTTCTATTTGCACATTAATTAATTTATCGGGCTATTGCCGTACGTAGCGAGTCTCGGATGAATCATTGGAAAATACGGTTTTCTCGCTCATCTCACAATATATTATACTCATGAATTCAAACGTTTTCTCATCTCTTACCTTATTTCGATGCTTTCACTCACGAATGCGGTTCCACGAGAAAAAGATTTTGTTTTTTGACTCTTTCTCCTTCAATTGATCTAACTCGATAATTTATGGGTAAACATCAAAATTAAATTATGCGAAGATACTCTAAAAACCAATTTTGAAATTTGGATAAGGAAACTTACCATGAATCAGAAAATCAATTAGCGGATAATATAGTCGCTATTCACACAATCATTTTGGCAATTGTTTCAGTCAAATCGAGTTTACAGTAAAGGAGAATGGTGCAAAATAACGAATTTCACAAACGGAGAAGTCGGATATTTTAGAGAGAAATTGAGATGGTTAAAAATTTGGAAAGGTGTGTTTAATTGACAAGCTAAATGAATGAAAGAAGGTATTGAAATTTGGACGAAAACTTATAAAGTTTCTGATATAGTTATGATTACCGATGCCAATTTTCTTCATTTTTCTTCCAAATGCGGTTGCCCTGTTTCGTTTTCTTTACTGCTATATTTCCTTCTTTCTGTTTTCAATTATTTTTTTTAATTGTTTAATTAGGATTTACTCTTGCATATGAACTTAACCCATAAAACATATTTTACTCTTTCCTTTTATTTATCTATTTTTTTTTTTAAAAAATAAAACACAATTATTGAACTATTTTTTTCTTCATAATTTAACTACTAAAATATTACTAATATTTCAAAACAAATATTTTATACAATAAAGTAATTAATTTTTAAAATACGTTAATAGGAAAACAAATAAAGAACTTCTTTTCCCCTATGAACTTAGTCTCTACCTCAAAACCCCTTGAGCTCTTACATATAGATCTCTTTGGGACAGTAAAAACAACCTCACTAAATGAAAAGAAGTATGGATTGTGATATTAGATGATTAAACTAGGAGGACTTGGGTAAAATTTTCAAGAAATAAAGATGAATGCCACAAAGTGCTTATCGCATTTAACAAACAAGTAATGAATGAAAATGATCTTGAGATTGTAACAATTAGAAGTGAACTTGGAAGAGAATTTGAAAACAAGTTCTTTGAAAGTTTTTGTGATGAGAATATAATTACTCACAATTTCTCCTATCCTTGAACACCACAACAAAATAGAGTTGTAGAAAGAAAAAATATATGCCTTCAAGAAATGGCTAGAACCATGCTCAATAAGATGAATATTGCAAAATATTTTTTAGTACAAGCAATTAACACTGCATGTTATATTCAAAGTAGAGTCTTAATTAAGTCAATATTGAATAAAGCACCATATGAATTATGGAAAGGTAAAAAGCCTAACATCTCATACTTTAAACAATTTGATTGTACTTGTTATATGTTAAACACTAACGACAACCTTGGCAAATTTGATTCCATATCACAAAAGTACACCTTCATTGGATACTCTAAAAGATCTAAAGCATATAGAGTGTTTAATAGAGAAACTCAAATTGTGGAAGAGTCAATACATGTTACTTAGAAAATCATTGTATGGTCTAAAGCAAGAAACTAAGGCATGGTATGATACACTAAGTAACTTCTTGCATAAAGTCAAATAAAATGCATTAAATTGAAGAAAAAGAATACACGTGTGGTTGATTAGATGTGCTAAAACAAATAGTGTCCCTATTATTTTTCCGATAAAATAGTAACACAATTTTATAATAAAAGTAAAAATGAAGTAAAATTTTGTTAATTTAATAACAATAATAATAATAATACTAATAATAATAATAATAATAAAAGTAAATTATATTAATAAAATAAAATTTTGTTAACGACTTTCTCCAATTTATTTTGGCACATATAATCAATCGAGTTCAGTTTCATATTTTGTTTGATTTTATTATGATAATTTTGATTTTTTTTAAATATTTTTTTTATTATATCAACAATATTTTTATTTATTTATTAGATTAGAGGTGAAATAGAAGGGAGTTGTTAATAAAATAAAATTAAGTTGTTAATTGATCTGCAAAATAGGAGAGAGTTGTTGACAAAATAGAACTAAGTTGTTAATTTTTTTTTTCAATTTGACGTATTTTATTTGATTTTATTAATATAATTTACTTTTTTTTATTAATTATAATTACTTTTGTTATTTTTATTTATTAGATCAGGAGAAAAATAGGACAGAGTTGTTAAAAAAATAAAATTAAGTTGTTAATTTATCTGCAAAATAGAAGAGGTTGTTAAAATAATATAACACCTTGTTTATTTTGGCACATCAACTAAACCATATATTTTTTCAATTTAATGTATTTTATTTTATTTTATTAATATAACTTTGTTTTTTTTAAATACTTTTATTATTTTTTATTTATTAAATTAACTATTGTTCAATTGTTAAAATAAAGAAGAAAAAAAATTAAACTTAGTACATGGTCGCATCCCTATGATGCGACCTCCTATTGCGTAAAAAAAATTATTCCTTTAGTTGGTCACATTGCAGAAATGCGACCTCTTAGGGGTGCAAAAAAGTAGGGCATTTTGGTATATTTTTTCTGTGAGTTAGTTTGGTCACCTTTTTTTTTTAAAAAAAAGGTTTTTAAATAATAAAATCGAGAATTTAAGTTCTTCTTAGATATACAAATTAACCAAAGTCAAAAAGGCACATACGTTCATCAAACTAAATATAGAACAAAAAACTTTTAAGAAGTTTAAAATTAATTATTGTAAACCTATCTCCACACCAATGCACCCTACATGCTCACTTGAAAATGATGAATCATGCCAAAAAGTTGACCATAAAACATATAGAGGAATGATTGGATAATGGCTTTACCTTACTGCCTCCAGGCTTGATATTACGTTTAGTGTGTGTGCTCAAGATTCAGGTTGATCTAAGGGAGTTTCATTTCACTTCTGTTAAGATGATCCTTAGATACTTAAAGTACTACCAACCTTAGCTTGTTCTACAAGAAATATAATAAGTACATATTAACTGACTATTGTGATGCTGATAATGTTGAAGACAAACTTGAGAGAAAAAACACAAGTGGAAACTGCACATTTCTTGGTGAAAGCTTAATCTCATGGTCAAGTAAAATACAAAGCACAATTGCAATGTCAACATCAAAAGCTGAGTAAATTTCATCAACATGATGCAACTCTCAATTGCTATGGATGAAACATCAACTAGAAGATTACAAGATTCTTGAGAGGAACATTCCCATATTCTATGACAACACTTCTACCACTTAATTAACCAAGAACCCAATCCTACATTCTAGAGTCAAACATATAGAAATCAAACATCACTTCATTAGAGACTTTGCTCACAAAGGAATACTAAATATACAATTTGTAGACACTAAACACCAAAAGACTCTGCTGATGAGATATGGGAGGAAACCAGAAAGAAAAAGGGTGATGTGCGCACTACATGTTGGATTGGTTGAAAGATGTAAGACTTTGAATTTTCTAAACTCTAATTTTTGCAATTTTAATGTATTTTGTGTTGAATTGCTTAGGCCTTTAGTCCAATTTTTAGTTTATGAATTAAGTACCAAATATATATTTTGTTAGAGTTAGTAATACGTTTCAAATATAGGTAAATATATTATTTTTGGAGACCTAATTAAAATTATTTATTAGAGTATAATTTAACTAAGTTACGAAAAATTTAATACCGAACAAATTTTTTTAAATGTCACATGTTGCTAATAAATTTATCTGTCAATTGAGTTGCGACGATAGTAGATATTTTTATTAAATTAGATTAAAATGTTAGTGAAGTGATGTGTGTAAGAATATTTAGATATTATAATGATGATTTTATATAATATATCTAATTATTTTATTATAATATATATATATATATATATATATATATATATATATATATATATATATATATATATATACACGTAAAAGGAAAAAAGCATTTTTGCTTCTTTCAGTTTCCTCGCCCCTCCCTTTCTTCTTATTTTCTGTTTCTAGAAAGAAATGGTGTTGGTTTAAAGAAAACAAAAAACAAAAAAATATCAATTTTCTACTAGATAAAAGCATTCATTCAAAAAGTGTTAGGAAGGAAAGTTGCTCCTCTCTACAAGGTGATGCTTGTGGGCTAATTTTTTTGAGGTGAGACACTTACTTCCCCCTTTTTTTCCTTTCTAGATTCGTAAACTTTATACGGTGGAGGGAGAGTGAAATTTTGAGTTCTTAACAAATCATTTGTTGTTGAGTTGTTGTTGTTGTTGATGAAATTGTTAGTAATGGTTAAAAAAAAATTGATTTTTGATGTGTTTGAGTTACGTGATGAGTTATTTTCAAATAAAAGAGTTTGAACTGAAGTTGAAATTTTACAAAAAATAAAAATAAAAAATAGAGTTGTAAAAGTTGTGAAAAAGTTCAAATCTTAACTAACTTAAAGAGTTTGAGCAAAAAATTAGATTGAAATTAAAATGTTTAGAGTTTAAAATATTACTCTGTTAATTACTCTTTGACTGAATTTAAAAAGAAAAACTTTAGAGTAATTTATTAACTCAAAATTTCTGTCCTTTAATAGTCGAGTGTGTATATGTGATTTGGACAATATCCGTTTTATTTAGTTTTAACTAATTAATGTAGATTATTTGATTTTAAAAGTTTGGTGTGTGAAAAAAAATATATAATTTTAGAATTTTGTTGTGGTTGGATAAATGTTAATTATGAACAAATTGTTATAAATATTTATGTTTATGTAATTAGCTCCTTGAGTCTCGAAATAGAATCGAGACTGTTGGCACCGAGTTAGCGGTGGGAAGAACTCTGATATATAAATATTGTTGTGGTGATTAAAGAAAAATGATTTTTCTTAGTTTATGCATTTTCAAGAATAATGATTATGATGATCATTAAGAATGTATACACATCACATGATTAACAAATTTTTGAACTTGTGATTAAAGGAAAATTAGTAAAATGTGGCTTCAAGCTTGTAAATGTATACTATTAATTTTTAGAAAAGTTTGCATCATTTTAATTAAAGTTTCAAGTTTATTAAGTAAAGGTTAAAGTCCTAAGTATGAAATTATTTTTTAAAAGAGTCAAAGTTTCATGAATTAAAATACAAACTTGTTGGTACCAGTAACCTCTGTTAAATGAAAATTATGCGGAAGATTACCTATTTTTAGAGATATGCGCAGCAGTTTAACAAATCGTACATTTATTAAACAAAGCATCAAAATAAGGTCCCAAAACTACAATACAAATGAATGCACAAAGTATATGGATCAAAGAATATATTGAGAGATGCACCAGTTACGTTTATTTGTTCAAGATATTGATTCACTTACAATCATGCTGGAAACAGTCTTTCATGTAGTATCAAAGTATGCAGAAAGATATTCAAGCATTCAATCAATATCAGACAAATACACACTGCAGAAATTAAAAAGAGATAAGGGTAAGAAAGATTGTACGCAGTGATTTATACTGGTTCAGCCGTTGTTGAACGACCTACATCCAGTCCCAAGATCAAATCCAATCTTGGCCTTTCCAATAGAATATCTCAGAATCCGTTTACAGATGTTCTAGCTCCTCGCCTATCAATCTAAAACGATTCTTCTTATTCTATTCTTATCTCCCTGAATCCCAGAGTTTATCTCCCATAAACTCTTCCAAGATTACAGTCAAGTTTCTTCTTGATGAGACCTCTCAATCACAGAAGATAACTACCAGTTAAGACTGGATTTCTCAATGTTATTTGTTTTAAGAATTTGTTTACAGATGTATCTAATCAGAAATTACACAGAAATTTCTTCAACAGTTTTCTTCTCTAAAGTTGTTTCTCCAGCAATCTTTCTCAGTTCTTGTGGATCATGAAAGATGAATCTTCATAACTGAAAAAGTAATGTTCAAAGTTATTTCACAGTGAGAAACAAAGATATCAGAAAGTTATGTGTATGTTGTTGTGTATATTGAGAAGATACTGAAAAACAGTTTATATAGTTTCAGGAAAAACAACATATGCATCGATTTATCCAATCGATTCATTAAAGTCATAATGCTGGTTAATCGATTTCCTCAATTGATTTCGCGAGTCTTGTTTTTCTTGAATCTTGAAACTGTACATACTAATCGATTTGCTCAATCGATTATTTTAAGTAGTTCTTCAAACTTTGATGACAGTATATGATTAAATCGATTTGCAGAATCGACTTGATGTGTTTTGTTCAAACAACGAGATCAAAACCATCGATGTGCTTAATTGATTTAACCATTCAGTCATCTCTGTTTATAAAACTTTTATGTCAATCGATTGTACCAATCGATTGTGGATCTTAAGTCTGAAGTACTTTTCATCAGTTGGGTTATTCAATCGATTTACCAAGTCGATTGATACCAACTTTTATTACACAGATGTATATAAACAAATTGTAGTAATCGATTGTGTATGTTCCAGGCCTGAGTTATTTTGAGACTTGTTTTAGTGAATCGATTGGCCTAATCGATTTAGTAAACAGGTTTGGCTCTGGGACATTACCAATCGATTGTTTCAATCGGTGTAGACAAAAACACAATTAAAGAAGTGATTATTTCAATCGATTTGCCAAATCGATTGCCTGCAAAACGTGCTACTGACTTGCACATTTTAAATTCAGTAAGCATGTCAATCGATTTGTCCAATCAATTTAAACAATCAGTTTAGTCTTGGTGATTCACTCAATCGATGTGCCTAATCGATTTGTGGCAAACTGGCTCTCTGACTTGTACAATTTTTTTCAATATGTGTACCAATCGATTTGGAGAATCGATTGATAGCCCGTTTGTTTTCTTTAAGGATGTACAAATCGATTGTGCTAATCGATTGGGTAACACCAAACTTTGTAAACTTATTCAACCCTGTTATAGAATCGATTGTACTAATCGATGTGCTCATGGATCTTCAAGATTTTGTTGATTCCTTGAGTTCCAAGCAATTGTCTCGAGTATGTAGGATTGAATTTGTTGTTCCTGAAATTTTTCTCAGTTGACAATGTTAGATGTATTTCAAATTGGATGCTTGTCAATAACATCAAAAACGAACATATGACCTAATTGATCATCCAATGACACAAACACACCTATTGGATGCACAAGATTGGTTAAAAACCCTAATTGGACAAGAATATGCCTAGGGAGAGCGAAAATGACCTAATTGATCTTCCAATGACACAAATGAACTTATTGGATGCACAAGATTAGTTAAAAACCCTAATTGGACAAGAATAAGCCTAGGGAGGACGAAAATGACCTAAATGTTAATCCAATGACACAAATGAACGTATTGGATGCACAAGATTGGTTAAAAACCCTAATTGGACAAGAATAAGCCTAGGGAGGACGAAAATGACCTAAATGTTAATCCAATGACACAACTCAACTTATTGGAAGCACAAGATTGGTTAAAAACCCTAATTGGATAAGAATAAGCCTAGGGAGGACTAAAATGACCTAATTGATCATTCAATGGCACAAACACACTTATTGGATGCACAAGATTGGTTAAAAACCCTAATTGGACAAGAATATGCCTAGGGAGGACGAAAATGACCTAATTGATCATCCAATGATGTTGGTACCAGTAACCTCTGTTAAATGAAAATTATGCGGAAGATTACCTATTTTTAGAGATATGCGCAGCAGTTTAACAAATCGTACATTTATTAAACACAGCATCAGAATAAGGTCCCAAAACTACAATACAAATGAATGCACAAAGTATATGGATCAAAGAATATATTGAGAGATGCACCAGTTACGTTTATTGTTCAAGATATTGATTCACTTACAATCATGCTGGAAACAGTCTTTCATGTAGTATCAAAGTATGCAGAAAGATATTCAAGCATTCAATCAATATCAGACAAATACACACTGCAGAAATTAAAAAGAGATAAGGGTAAGAAAGATTGTACGCAGTGATTTATACTGGTTCAGCCGTTGTTGAACGACCTACATCCAGTCCCAAGATCAAATCCAATCTTGGCCTTTCCAATAGAATATCTCAGAATCCGTTTACAGATGTTCTAGCTCCTCGCCTATCAATCTAAAACGATTCTTTCTATTCTATTCTTATCTCCATGAATCCCAGAGTTTATCTCCCATAAACTCTTCCAAGATTACAGTCAAGTTTCTTCTTGATGAGACCTCTCAATCACAGAAGATAACTACCAGTTAAGACTGGATTTCTCAATGTTATTTGTTTTAAGAATTTGTTTACAGATGTATCTAATCAGAAATTACACAGAAATTTCTTCAACAGTTTTCTTCTCTAAAGTTGTTTCTCCAGCAATCTTTCTCAGTTCTTGTGGATCATGAAAGATGAATCTTCATAACTGAAAAAGTAATGTTCAAAGTTATTTCACAGTGAGAAACAAAGATATCAGAAAGTTATGTGTATGTTGTTGTGTATTTTGAGAAGATACTGAAAAACAGTTTATATAGTTTCAGGAAAAACAACATATGCATCGATTTATCCAATCGATTCATTAAAGTCATAATGCTGGTTAATCGATTTCCTCAATCGATTTCGCGAGTCTTGTTTTTCTTGAATCTTGAAACTGTACATACTAATCGATTTGCTCAATCGATTATTTTAAGTAGTTCTTCAAACTTTGATGACAGTATATGATTAAATCGATTTGCAGAATCGACTTGATGTGTTTTGTTCAAACAACGAGATCAAAACCATCGATGTGCTTAATCGATTTAACCATTCAGTCATCTCTGTTTATAAAACTTTTATGTCAATCGATTGTGCCAATCGATTGTGGATCTTAAGTCTGAAGTACTTTTCATCAGTTGGGTTATTCAATCGATTTACCAAGTCGATTGATACCAACTTTTATTACACAGATGTTTATAAACAGATTGTAGTAATCGATTGTGTATGTTCCAGGCCTGAGTTATTTTGATACTTGTTTTAGTGAATCGATTGGCCTAATCGATTTAGTAAACAGGTTTGGCTCTGGGACATTACCAATCGATTGTTTCAATCGGTGTAGACAAAAACACAATTAAAGAAGTGATTATTTCAATCGATTTGCCAAATCGATTGCCTGCAAAACGTGCTACTGACTTGCACATTTTAAATTCAGTAAGCAAGTCAATCGATTTGTCCAATCGATTTAAACAATCAGTTTAGTCTTGGTGATTCACTCAATCGATGTGCCTAATCGATTTGTGGCAAACTGGCTCTCTGACTTGCACAATTTATTTTCCAATATGTGTACCAATCGATTTGGAGAATCGATTGATAGCCCGTTTGTTTTCTTTAAGGATGTACAAATCGATTGTGCTAGTCGATTGGGTAACACCAAACTTTGTAAACTTATTCAACCCTGTTATAGAATCGATTGTACTAATCGATGTGCTCATGGATCTTCAAGATTTTGTTGATTCCTTGAGTTCCAAGCAATTGTCTCGAGTATGTAGGATTGAATTTGTTGTTCCTGAAATTTTTCTCAGTTGACAATGTTAGATGTATTTCAAATTGGATGCTTGTCAATAACATCAAAAACGAACATATGTCTAACAATCTCCCCCTTTTTGATTTAAGTGACAAACATGCAATTTTAACTTGAGAAAAATAATTATGAGTAACAGTTTTAGTAGAGCTCCCCCTAAGTTCAATATTCATAGAGAGTAAAGATAATGATTAGGAGCAATAAAACTGATAAAATAAAGCACAAGTTATAATTTCTCTCCCCCTTTTGTCAGTTAAGGCAAAAAGTGGTGAAAGAGAAATGTTAGCTCCCCCTGAGCAAACCTGAAAACTGCTCTACAAAGAATCTAGAAAAGATTAGTAATAACAAGCAGTAATGCCAGTAATATTTTAACTTAGTTGAAAACAATTTTGAACTAGTGTACAAAGACAGATTATGGCGCGCACTAGACAATATGAAAATGAAATGCAGCAATTGAAATGATTAACAATCTCAAGGTTCATAAATCAAACAGAATTACATTCATCATGATCATTACAAAACGAAAGCAAAAAGAAACAAAGACAAACAAAACTAAGAAGCCTAAGGTCCTAAACGCCTAGAGATGCTGGTCCTCATTATTAGCAAGGGATGAGGCTGAGACCGCTGTATTAACCTCAGCAGGTGTCTCCTCACCATGAGTTGCAGCAATCTCTACTGTTGTTGGAGCAGGTTCTTCAGCCGCCTGTCTTCCTATTTCAACAACATCGCTGAAGGACAACTTAATGCCCAGATGTTCCTGAATAGCTGCCACGTCTTGCGCCATCTGATTTTGGTCTGCTTGAATCTTCTGAATAGCAGCTTCAATCCTTTCATGAGATGCCTCCATCTTAGCGTTGTGAACTGCTTGTGCTGCCATAAATTCAAGCAGTTTGGTGAGCACTTCCGATTCTGCTGAAACATTCTCCGCAGCTGGTTGTTCAACACCTTGCTGGGTTTGTTCAGTAGAAGTTTGAGGTCGCTTCCAAACTCCATTGACTTTTCGCAGCTGCATTTGGTTCACGATGGATTCACCAAATGTTAGGACGGTCTTCGAGACTTCTTCACCTTTCAGAGATACCTTGAAGTGAGTGAGAATCTTCGTGACGAGCTGTGGATACGGAAGTACCAACTTCCCTTGAGCAGCTTCTAGCATGTGCCTGAGAACAATCCATGCCCAGCTCATCTTGAGCTCTTTGCATAGACCCCACAGTAGCACAATATCCAGCCGTTGCACAACTGCATGATTTCCGGAACGTGGAACCAGCATCCGGGTGAGGGCGTACATCAGCATCCGTTGCTGAACCTTCATCTGGCCTATAGGGAGTGAAACAGATTCCACGAACCCTTCGACCATAAGATCCTGCACAGCTTCTTGCCTATCCAGATACTCTTCCCATCCGTCGTCATCAGCGTCTGCTTCGGTGCTGCCATCCACTGAGTTTCCAAAGTAGGGAAGTCCTGACAGAGTAGAGAACTCGTCGAAAGACATCGAAATCTTCTTCCCTTGGACTGTTGCTTTGAAGCCGGTGTCGGTCATCTTGAAATTTGAGTAGAATATCCGTATAAGATTCGGATATGTATCAAGCGAACATGATAAAAAATCTTCCAAGCCATGAAACCGGAGATGGTTTTGAAAAGTAAAACCATTACTGTCGAAGTAGCTGAAGTCCAAGATGCGTGCTTCGTGTATTTTCCGATTTACAAAAGCTTGCGGAAGTTTGAATTCATCAGCTTGATTCGTTGGAGGAGCAGTTGATTTCTTTGGAGTAGTCTTTTTCTGTGGAGTATTCTTTTTCTTTTTCCTTTGTGATATTTCCTTCATTGCGTCAGCTAGCAATTTTTCAGTCGGAGCTTCCTTTCTCTTTTTGGGTCTACCTTGATCGGGGGCAATACCTTTACCCTTATCTTGAGATGCAATCTTGTGTGTAGGTATTGGTACCCGTTTTGGAAGAGTGGGTGGTGGAGACGGAGTCCTCCCACTAGATGAAGAAGATGAAGGTGAAAGAGAAGGAGTTCGGGGTTGAGTTTGCTTAACACGAGCCATTAACAAAAATTGTGACACGATGAAGATTTGAAAGAAAGAAAAGTGTTTAGGAGTTGAGAAACAGAGAATTTTTGAGAAATATTGCAGAGAATTGAAGTTGCAATCGATTTAGAAGATTGGAAAAGGATGGAAAATCGATTGTCACTGTTCCTTTTATAGAAAAAAAATCCAGAAATCGATTTCTCCAATCGATTTGATGACCGTTACTGGGGAAGATCAACCAACAGAGCCGTTAGATCCTGCAACGGCTAGTAAAAACTGCAACGGTAACTATGCCAATCGATTACCCAAATCGATTCATGAAGTTACGCAATCGATTACCCAAATCGATTTCGTATCAACTTAACAGTTCTCACATCAGTTTAACTCAGAAACCACTTCAACAACTAACTCAGAGTCGATGTCCCCAATCGATTCTTTTTAAAGAAATCAACAGGCTCAATCGATTTCCCAAATCGATTTCGAGTAATTTCAGAAGACTTTCATCTCAGTTCAGAAAATACCTGCCTCAGCATCGATTTACCAAATCGATTCTTTTAAAGAAATAAAAACCACATATAAATCAATCGATTTCCCAAATCGATTTCGTGTTCACAGTTTTGAAAAAAAAAAGGCATATTATGGGTCACATCGATTAGGTCAATCGATTGTGTAACACATTTTCATGTGTAATCACAGGACAATCGATTTTGCAAATCGATTTGACACATAATTCAGATCTGACTAGGATCAATTATGCCTAATTTCATCCTAATGTGACGGAAACTTTCCTTTGGCAATGCTTTGGTGAAGATGTCTGCTAGCTGTTCAGTTGTGTTGACGTATTCCAACTTGATATTCCCACACTGAAACTGATCTCGAATGAAGTGATGCCGAATCTCGATATGCTTGGTCCTGGAATGCATAACTGGGTTCTTAGTGATACTGATCGCACTTGTGTTGTCGCACAAGATAGGAACAGTTCCTAAGTCCACACCAAAGTCTAACAAATGCTGTTTCATCCACATGATCTGAGCACAGCAACTTCCAGCTGCAATGTACTCAGCTTCTGCTGTTGACAAAGCGATACTGGTTTGCTTCTTGCTGAACCAAGATACAAGTGAATTACCCAGCAAATGACAAGTACCTGAGGTACTCTTCCTATCCAGTTTGCACCCAGCAAAATCTGAATCTGAATACCCAACCAAAGAACAAGTTGATCCCTTAGGATACCATAAACCAAGGTTCCTAGTTCCAACTAAATATCTGAAAATCCTCTTAACTGCACTAAGGTGAGACTCTTTAGGATTTGATTGATACCTCGCACACAAACAAACACTAAACATGATGTCAGGCCTGCTTGCTGTGAGATAGAGCAATGATCCTATCATGCCTCTATACCTTGTAACATCCACTGGTTTACCCAACTCATCTCTATCTAAAAGGTTTCCTTGGCTCATAGGAGTATCAATAGGTTTGAAGCTATCAAATGAAAATTTCTTTATCAAGTCATTACAATATTTTGTTTGACTAATGAAGATACCTTGCTTGCTTTGGTTAATTTGAAATCCCAAAAAGTATGACAGTTCACCCATCATTGACATTTCAAATTGACCTTTCATTAGATTTTCAAAATTTTTGCATAGCTTATCATTTGTAGATCCAAATATTATGTCATCAACATAAACTTGGACCAGCAAGATATCTTTATCAGTAGTTTGTATGAAAAGAGTTTTATCCACATTTCCTCTTAAGAAATTTTGTGAAATGAGAAAGTTGCTAAGTTTCTCATACCAAGCTCTAGGAGCTTGTTTCAATCCATAGAGAGCTTTTGTTAGCTTGTAGACATGATTTGGAAATTCTGTATTTTCAAAACCAGGTGTTTGGCTAACAAAAACTTCTTCTTGGATCTCACCATTGAGAAAGGCACTTTTCACATCCATTTGATAAAGCTTAAAGTCCATTATACACGCATAAGCAAGGAGGATTCTAATGGCTTCTAGTCTTGCTACAGGGGCATAGGTTTCATCAAAATCTACTCCCTCCTCTTGGTTGTAACCCTTGGCCACTAACCTAGCTTTATTTCTAGTTATAACACCATTCTTATCTAGCTTGTTCCTAAACACCCACCTAGTTCCTATGATATGCTGGTTTTCTGGTTTAGGTACTAGCTCCCACACTTTGTTTCTCTCAAACTGGTTTAACTCCTCTTGCATGGCTATTATCCAGTCAGGGTCCAAAAGTGCTTCTTTAATGTTTTTGGGTTCTACTTGGGAAACAAAGGCTGTAAGGTTGCAAAATTCTCTAAGGGATTTTCTGGTTGAAACACCTTTTGAAATCTCTCCAATAATATTGTCTATGGGATGGTTCTTGGCAAACTTCCACTCTTTGGGTAGATCATCTTCCCTAATAGGTTCTACGCAGTCAGGATTGGTTGGAGGTTCAGGTTCACTGGTTTCTACAGGTTCAGAATCAACAATATCGTCCAATGAGTTACCAACTGTAGTAAGAGTGCTGTTCAAGTTTTCATCAAATTTGACATGGACAGACTCCTCTATAGTTTT
>JBBPBR010000007.1:20491893-20504560 GCA_037974775.1 Cicer pinnatifidum | reverse complement strand
GAAATATTGAGATAAAATCAGGTAATATATTATGTATTAATGTATTGTTAGTTTATCTCAAAAGATAAAATCAAATTAAATATATTCATCTTCCAAATGTATTTTTTTTAAAAATCTACATATTAAATGATTAGATTAAGTTCATTTACTTTTATTACTTTTTCTAATCACACGAATCAATTTTTTTGATATTAAATCAATTTGTAAGTTAATAAGAAAATTAATTTTAGCAATTTGTGATTAATGATTAATTTAACCATTAAATGAAAAAATAATGAGAAAATTAATCTATAGTACAATTTGTTAAGTAACAAATTATTATCATTATTATTATTATTATTATTATTATTATTTATTAGTGTTTTGTTTTTTTAAATATTATAATTAGTTTTAATTTATTAAATAAACAATTGTCCAATTGTATTTTTAATATATTTTCTTTGAAATAATAATATAATTTACTATTTTTAATTTTAATTATTTTTAACAATAATCATTTTTAATAATATTATTATTATTATTATTATTATTATTTATTAATGTACTATTTATTATTATTATTTATCATTTATTAATATATTATTTATTAATTTAATTATTTATTAATATATTAAATTAATATAATAATACATAAAACGACTTAAAAAATAAATTAAACTTAGTAAGAGACTGCTCTCTGAGTCAACGACCTCCAACTAGATTCAATTCAATGTTGTCTTCAGCTGATCGCATCTTAGACCAACAACTTTCAATTGAACCTAAAATATAAAACAATCTGATATATAAAATTGAGAGTGAGTTATTTTGATATAAAAAAAATGAGATATTCCAAAAGAAAAAAAAATATCCTCAATGTGGAGGAATTGCAAATTCACTCCCATTTTAGAAAGCAAATTAAAAGAGCTAAAGCAAATAATGATCCCAGTCAATACGAGGTATTAATAGCCGCCACAAAATAAAATTAACAACAATGTTACACATACATCCACAGTATCCTTACAACCATTAAATAATTTGGATTTCTACAAAGCTCCAGAACATTAAGGCTTGCCCGAACCTAACTTCACCCCTGACAACCACATCATGCTTTATATGTACCTATCAATATCAGTCCCTCATAATTTCAATCACAAATATTCAAATTATGTTTCATGGACTTTATTACTTATTTTTCCACTTGAATTGTAATGATTGTCTACAATACGTGCACCCAAAAGCCTCCTTCTAACTATGCACGACAACAACAAAACATGTATAAGCAAACATGTGAATAGTACATTAAATCAATAGTAAGTAACTTAAAGGTAAAAATACGAGAAGATGAGCTGAGTTGTGTTTCACTAAATTGATAATTTTTTCATTATTTGATTAAATTAGTTTAGACTTGATGATTTACTTGGAGTAGAAGTAATAACAAAACTAAATAGTGCAATCACATATTCAATTGCTTGTATCCTCTTATTTTTCAAATTATTTAGGTTTGTCCACATTTGTTTCCTCTAGTTTCGATAAAGCTACATTATCATCATCTTGCTTTGACTTTTCAAGGTAAAGTTGTTTGTCATCAAATTTAATATGTATGAATTCCTCTATAACATGAGTTTCTCTATTAAATACTCTATAAGCCTTAGATATGTTAGAGTATCTAATTAATGTACACTTTTGAGATCTAGAATCAAATTTACCAAGGTTATATTTAGTGTTCAACATATAACAAACAACCAAATTGTTTAAAGTTAGTGATGTTAGACTTTTTACCTTTCCACAATTCATATGGTGTTTTATTCAACATAGACCTAATTAAGACTTTATTTTGAATATAACATGCAATGTTAATTGCTTCAACCAAAAAGTGTTTTACAACATTCATCTCATTTAACATAGTTTTGACCATTTCTTGGAGTGATCAATTCTTTCTTTCTACAACTCCATTTTGTTGGGGTGTTCTAGGAGAGGAGAAGTTGTGAGAGATTCCATTCTCATCACAAAAAGTTTCAAATAACTTGTTTTCAAATTCACCTCCATGATCACTTCTAATTGTTACAATCTTAAGACTCTTTTCATTCATTACTTGTTTGCAAAATGTGATAAATACTTTGTGAGGTTCATCCTTACTTCTTAATAATTTTACCCATGTCTACCTAGTGTAATCATCTACTATAACAAATTCATATTTCTTTCCACTTAGAGAGTCTGTTTTCCCTAACCTAAAGAGATCTATATGTAAGAGCTCAAAGGGCTTTGAGGTAGAAACTGAGCTCTTAGGGGTAAAAAAGTTATTTGTTTGTTTTCTCTTTTGACAAACTTCACACATAATTTCAGTTTTGTAACCTAGCATAGGTAGACCTTTGCCTAGCTAGTTGAATTGTATTTAGTTTTGAAATTAATATAAAATTTGCATGACCTAACCTTTTGTGTCAAATTACTTTCTCTTCATTTACTAACATAAGACATTTAACCTCTTTATTTCTCTAGACTAAACAAATTTATCTTATAAATGTTTTTTTGCCTCTGACTAATTGCTTGCTTTCTTCAAATCCTAGACCTTTAAATAGTACAAATTCATCCTTTCGACTAATTACCTTACATGTTTTTTGATTAAATAAAATATCATTATAATTATCACTTAACTAACTAATACTTAATAAATGACGCTTAAGACCTTTAGAAATCAAGAAATCTCTAATAGAAGGGGATGTACCATTACAAAATGTACCTTGACCAATGATCTAGCCTTTTTGTTTTCCTCCAAAAGTCAATGTGCCTCTTTTGCTCAATGTTAGTTCTTGGAACATATACTTTTCTCCAATCATGTGTCGCGATCATCCACTGTGCAGGTACCATGATTTGTGTTTTAACTTTATTGTCGAGGACATCTGCAACATAGAAAATTTTGTTTTTAAGTACTCAAATTTGGTTGGGTTTTGGTTTGTTAGTCTTGAAAGGTTTCTTGTGTTTTTTTGTATTTAATATGGGACAAGATAATTTTGAGTGACCTTTCTTAGAACAAACAATAGACAAGATATCAGAGGGAATATGTTTAGGTTCAATTACAGTTTCTTAAAATCCTAGACCTCTTTTACCATTTCTACTAACTTCATCAATCATAGAAGCATACTCGCTTCTTTCCAAACCATTAGTAAGAAAATCTTGAAATACCTCTTCATGCTTATCAGAGTTACATGTGGTATTTTCAATTGATGTTGAATTACGATTACTTTTCAGAGTTAAATTTTCAACCATAAGTTCAACAATATCAGTTTTCAGTTGCATTTTCTGTTTTAACTTCAACATTTTGATTCTTTTAAACATTAATTTCTTCAGTTAGGTTTGCATTTTATTTCCCAAGTGTTTTTAGTTTTAAAGACAAATTGTGATTCTTGTTCAAGAAGTCATTTAAAATAGTAGTAGTATAACTCTTCTCAAGTATCTTTAATCCTGAGACCAGAGTTTGGAACCTGGAAAACATTGTTTCAATGTCTTCATCTTCTTCCATCTTGAATAACTCATACTTTTCGACTAAGAGGTTGGCCTTTGTTTCTTGAACTTGCTTGCTTCCTTCATAGGTCAGAATCAGACTATCATAAATACTATTTGTTGTATTCTTGTTGGAGAAGTTGTCAAACTCCTTGAAAGTGATTGCATTTATCACATTTTATACATCTTCTTATCATGCATCTTATACATCTTCTTTTAATCAACATCTATCTTTTTCCTTGGAATCTCAATACCATCACTATTCTATGGAGCAGTATAACCCTCTTCCACCAAGTCCTAAAGTTTAAAAACTTGTGAAATAAAGAAACTTTTCAGCCTGTCCTTCAAGTACTCAAAACTTTCTCCATTAAACGAAGGTGGTATGTTGATGTCTCCTCCAATAGCTTCTTCACTGAATCCAGATATGTTGAACCCTTAGATCTTTCATCAAATATTGTAAAGTACTCAGCCTTGAGACCGAGCTCGGATGCTTATTGAAGGTGCAAACATAAGAAAGGGGTTGAATTTTGTTTAATTAAGTTGATAACTTTTTCATTATTTGTTTAAACTGGTTCAGACTTGATGACTTACTTGGAATAGAAGTAATAAGAAAACTAAGGAGTGCAAGAATAAAGTGACACAAGTAATTTATCTTGGTTCACCACTAACTTGGCTACATTCAGTCCCTTCACTAATAAGGATTTAATCCACTAATTCAACAACTTGAACTACAAAACACTTGACCCTCCAAATCAGTCTTCTCAAACAACCTTACAACCACAAACTTTTGAGGAACACACATACCTTGACTCTACCAACCATTCTTCTCAACACAATCTAACAACTCTAGATTGTTGAAGGCAGTTTAACACAACTATTGTGTTTGAATACAAAGGTTTGGAATTGGAGTACTTGCTTTAACAAGCCAATTATAACAATAATTATCACATTCTAAGAAAAACACTAAGAAAAGGTTTCTCATTCGAACAATTGTTTCTCTCTTTGAACTCTAAGATGAATATGGAATTTTGAGATTGAGTTCTTCTACTCTTTTTGATTTTTCGATGATCTTATTCTTCAGCCTTGAATATTTATTTATAGATAAAATTAGTCATTGTTTAATTTTAAATTGTGTCTTCATTCTTAGCTTGGTCAACAATAATCTTTTTCAAAATTAATTATGAACAAGATGATTTTTGATAATATATTTTTTTTAGCCAATTCTTTATTTATGAATTCAATCTAAGGAGTTCTTCTAAATTGATTATGTTTGTATTTTGTTCAGATTAAGTTTATAAATTCTTCACATTGATTATGTTCGTATTTTGTTCAGATTGAGTTTGTAAATTTTTTATATTGATTTTTTATTAAGATTGTTTTCACAAATTCTCATATGACACTTCCTTCCTATTACTAGCTTTGATATGGAGGAAACATATTGTTGGACTGAACTTTCACAAGTAAGAATATGATTAAGTCCAATTCAGTGATTTGTCCTTTGTCAAAATCTGAAATATATCTTTGCAAATAATAAATGTATCTTCTTTGTGAGTGTTTCTTCTTGTAAATAATTCTTGATCATATCTTCTTGTAAATAATTCATATCTTCTTGTGATAAATCTTGATAAAATCTTTTTTTAAAGTTAATTTATTTATTTATTTTTAGGTTAATTAATTAACTTTTAATTATAGAAATTAATGATTGAGCATAATTTTTTTTAACTTCTTACTCAGCAGCATAAATTTGCCATGTTGACATCACTTTTAATTGCCATGTACTCAAAATTATGCCACTTCAATATTTTTTATTAAAAAAATATATGGAAAGACTTTTCAAAACCTTTTTTAAAATTAATAATTAAAATAATTTATATTTAAATTTATATCTTTAGATATTATGGTATGACATATTAATTAAATATTTAACTTTGTACATTAATCCTATATCAATATGATTATAAAATGGACTAATTTTCTGATGAAATTTAAATTTTTCATGGGAAAATTTGTTCAATATCAGTGTGTGTACAATTACAATTATTCATAAAATTATCTCTTAAATAATAAAATTTTATCGACAAATTTATCATCAGAAAAATAACATTGATATAGAATCAATGTGGATGATCCGCATATTCAATTACAGTATCACATCAAGATATCTACTTATAAAAATTTACATAAATAATATTTTGATATATTTATCAAAAAATATTACAATTTCAATTATATATTTATCAAATTCACAAAATTTAAATTATTTTAGAGATCAATTTACATACTAATTTTTTTAAAAATTGACAGCATGTTAACTAGTAAGTGAATCTTCCCGCGTTTCTGGTACTCATTCGTTAACCGTTTTGTGATTTTCTATAGTGAATTTGTGAAGCGACAATTGGCTGGTGCAGATGAGAGTTTATATGCAGCCAATATTGCTTCCATACCATATTGTTTTCTAAAACAAAACAAAACGAACACCAACCTTAAAACCGTCTGTCTATCTCGGAGCGATTAGAGTGATGTGTGACTCTTGGAAATTTGAGTCCTTCGATTTATATATTTACTAGTAGAAAAATAAAATTTCAATCAAAATTAAGAGTTACTCAATAGTATACATAGATAAAGAAACAAAATACATTTTCCATGTCTTAATAGTTTGATCTATTTTATTTTTTACTTTTAACATTTATATCTATAAAATTTAATTTAATTTTTGTTAGATTCTTTAAATTTTTAATTTTTTGATTTCATATTTTTAATTATTTTTATTTGTATATTTAATCTTTAAATTATCCATATAATTCATTAAATTTGACAATTTTCTTAAAATATTGTTAAAATCTTATTCAAATAATGTAGCGAATTGGCTTTCCAAGTTACTTTGTTAAATGGATAAAGTTATAATGATATTACCTATGTGAATATATATATATATATATATATATATATATATATATATATTTTATCTTATTTTATGTGAATATATTTTTATGATCATATTTTGAAATTATATATGTGTTTAAATGGTTGTAGAAAAAAAATCAAAAAATATAGATAATTTATAAGATTTGATGATTTTTTTATAAAAGATTAGTACTATAGACATATTGATACAATATTTGGTAAAACTTCTAATTATCAAATGCTTTCAATTGCTCTATTTATTGTTGAAAGTAAGATAAAAATGACCAATTATACAAATATAATGTAACTTAACATAAATTTAGAATATAAAAAACTTATGGTTTAATTGCAGTTTTAGTTCTTTATTGTTATTGATTCATGAAATCGGTCTTCTTATTTAAAAATTTGATAGTTTTAGTCTTTCATATTAATTTTTTAACTAAAAAATAGCAATATAATATGCATTAATTAACGTGACATACGATAAGATGATATACAATTATTAACATTTATAAAATCGCTATAAAATCTTCTAAAATTTATCATTTAACTTTGGTTTTTTTTTAATTAAATTAATGACAAATTAATAATAAATAGTTATATATCATATAATCATATTATGTCATTTAAAATATGATAAATTTTCTTTTTTTTAGTTTAAAAATATGATCCAGTAAACAGTCAATTTTTAAAATAAATGATCAATTAAATAAATAAATTAAAATGAAAATAAAGAGACTAACTTAAAAGGGTAGTTGAAGTTGAAGCAGAGACAACCAACAACTGATAAGGCAATAAAGAAACCATGTCACTCTCCTCCACATCTTCCCACCTCACCATCCTTCCTTCACTTCCTTCAACTTCACCACTTTCTCTCCGATTTTCCTTCACTTTCCGAGAAAAAAGAAACCAGACCACACCTCTCACAACGACCCTGTTAGCTTCACCAAGGACTGCCACTGCTAGATTCTTGGTGAAGTCTCAGGCCACAACTACACCTGCTTCTTCCGAGGCTGTAAAAGTGACACAAGTGCCTTCTGAAATGAAGGCTTGGGTGTATGGAGAATATGGAGGTGTTGATGTTTTGAAATTTGATTCCAATGTTGCTGTCCCTGATGTTAAGGAAGATCAGGTTCTTGTTAGAGTTTTTGCTGCTGCTCTTAACCCTGTTGACGGTAAGAGAAGACAGGGGAAGTTTAAAGCCACTGACTCTCCTCTTCCGGTAAATATTCACATTTCACTCTCTTTCAAATTTGTTTTGTTTTCCTAGGGAGTGGAATTCATTGTCTTTTTGTGGGAAATTATGTTTTATAAATGAGTTAATTAATTGCTAATTTAGTTCATTTAATTGTAAACAATTTGGTTCCTGAAATTAATTTCAAAATGGTATGTGTAATTAAATGTTATCGATGAAAATAGTCATTCTAAGACAATTTCACGACTAAATTGATCGATTTAATATGACTAATTTGATTGAGAAATTTTTAGTTTGATAGTGTTAACAATGAAAAGAGAAAGAAGAGAGACAACCAAAAGACAACCACTCTAAGGTTTCATAACATAGAATCAACTAAACTTAAGTTAATAGAGTTACAATGAATATATATATAAAATAATAGAAATATCAAAAATATCCTTACTACTAATATATAATAACTGTCTAAAATACCCTTACTACTAATATATAATAACATTATCTAACACATAGATTATTTCAGAGTTTTGTTAATTTCAACGATTTTGTGGACTATTATTCGATGTAAGTGCAGAATTTCGATTAATTTTGTTTTCTAGGAATAATTAAGTAATTAAATAAATATTTTCTTGTTTTGTACATAGACTGTTCCTGGCTATGATGTAGCTGGAGTTGTGGTGAAAGTTGGTAGTGAAGTAAAGGATTTCAAAGTGGGTGATGAAGTGTATGGTGATGTAAATGAGAAAGCACTTGAAGGGCCTAAACAGTTTGGGTCTCTGGCTGAGTACACAGCTGTTGAGGAGAAATTGTTGGCACTAAAACCTAAGAATTTGGACTTTGCTCAAGCTGCTTCTCTTCCTCTTGCAATTGAGACTGCTTATGAGGGTTTGGAGAGGACTGGTTTTTCTGCTGGTAAATCTATTCTTGTTCTTAATGGTTCTGGTGGAGTTGGAAGTTTAGTGATTCAGGTATTTACTCTTCAAATTAGTCCTTTCATGCTGAAATAAATACATCAGTAGCGAGTTTTAAAGCCATGAAGCACAGACACAAGACACTAGATATGATTAGAGTTGTAAAAAAAGCACAGCCCCCTTAATTTTTATTTATTAAATCTTTAATATTAAATCCGTATCAAAATAATTATTTTTAAATTTAGGCCCATTATTTTATGGAGTTTAAGAGAAGAGGATTATAAAGCCCAATATTTTGATAATTTTGAGATTTTTGTTTTGAATTTTTTTTAAAATTTATTGTTTTTTAAAAAAAAGTTAAAAATTATTTTTTTCTCAAAAAATTGTGAGAAAAATAAATAAAAAATTTAAAAAAAAATCAATTTTTTTTCTCGAATCAACAAAAATTTCGAAAAAAAATTGTAAATAAAATTTTATAAAAAAAAATTAAAAACTTTTTTCGGTGAAAAATTGAAAAAAATTATTTCTCGAAAATTGTCAAATTCTTTTTTGAAAAGAAATTGATTTTTTATAAAACGTGGGCCCACTAAACCCACAAAAGTTTAGAGAACTTTCAATGTTGGGAGTTTTCTTTTTGGAAGCCTTAAATTATAAATTTTTTTGGCTCCTCCAACATGTGGGCTGAGGCCAATAATTAGGGGGCTTGTCAGATTGACAGCTTTAAATATGATACTTACTTTGACACGCTGACACTGATTATAATTTAATAAAATGGAGTTGACGTCGTAATGGTAGCAGAGATAGACACATGTCAGACACTGAACATGCCTTCAATATGAAGTGTTAATCCGGCACTGAAACCTATTTTCTGTAGACTAATGCAAATTTCTTGTATGCAAATTTCTTGTTTTTCAGAGTTATCTTAATAAATTATTTAACATATGATGCTATAAGTGAAAAAGAGAAGCATAATTTACCTAACTAGGCACTCTTTTTTTTGAACAAGTGACTAGGCACTTTTAGATGAAATATGTTTCTGGTTTTATTATTTCTAGCCTAAGGGAAAATATGAGAACTTTAAAATGGTAGGGAGAACTCATACCCTTGACAAGTTATATTTTATCCAAATATACCTTAAATGACTCACAGCTAGCTAAACAAGTTTTCGGAGCTTCAAGAGTTGCAGCCACTGCAAGCACTAGAAATTTGGAGTTGTTGAAAAGTCTTGGAGCTGATTTGGCTATTGACTACACAAAGGAGAACTTTGAAGACTTGCCAGAAAAATTTGATGTAGTTTATGATGCTATTGGTAAAATCCTATTCTTTTTGTATCAGTCTTGTTCTATCAGTATTCCATACAAAATTCTTAACACTTTTGACCAGGGTTTGTGGACACCACATTGTTATTGTTATATGCCCAAATTTCTATTTGGTTAGATAATTAATTTTGCACAACTA
Source organism: Cicer pinnatifidum (assembly GCA_037974775.1). NCBI lineage: Eukaryota > Viridiplantae > Streptophyta > Magnoliopsida > Fabales > Fabaceae > Cicer > Cicer pinnatifidum. Next base: position 20,494,615 of record JBBPBR010000007.1, on the reverse strand, counting down.
TAAGTAGAGAATGAAATAACATTTTTGTGACTAAAAGAAAACTATTATCAGTATAGCTTGATAATGAGGAACCTGTAAACTACTAACTATATCTTCTTAGAATTTGGGCTAGGAACCCATAAGATATTAGGCAGTCCAAAATTGATCAAGAGTAGACTTTCATACCATCTCAGAATTTAGGTTGATCTTAACACAACTCTTTAAGTTAGTTCACGAGGTGAGTGTTGTCTATCACTGATTCTTTGAATTCAAGTGCAACTAGTTAGTCTACATCGACTAAGAATGGGATAAATGATATATATATAAGAAATATAATCCATATACTCAAAACTTAGTATTCAGCACTCTTGGTGGTCTTGATCATTAGTCTAATGTTGGTCCCAGTGCTCCCCTAGACTCTCCAACAAGTACTATCAGAGTCAAATTCAACTTGTGGTGAGAGAGCGGGAGTGAATCCTAGTATAATAGGTCAAGTCTAGTGATGACAATGTCTAGGTCTATTAGTGGTTCTGATTATAAGTCCATTGTTGCTCTCGGTGTTCCTTAAACCACCCAACTGTTGGGTTTTGGGCTCCCTTCCTATGTGGAGAAAGGCCCAATATGTGCAAGCCCACGAGTCTCACTTAACCAAGTGGAGAGGGGTCAGATTAGTGGGTGAGAGAGAGCTGAATTCAGAAAGAGATTGAGGGGGAGATTGTTGAGTATTCAATTATGAGTTGTTAGTCCCACATTGAGGGGGAGATTGTTGAGTATTCAATTATGAGTTGTTAGTCCCACATTGACCAGGAATGGTGGCTGTATTGGATATATAAGGAGAATGACCCATACACCTAATGCCTTAAGGTTTTGGGTTGAGATGTGGTGTCTAAGTCTCTTATGAATCCTTGTTTAGCCCATTCTGAATGCTGTGCTCCTCCAGACTCCCCAACACCAACAATTATAAACTATTTTGGTGATATTACTAATCAATGTAGGATCTCCAAGAAATTTCAATATTCATTAATTAATTTGATAGTGGGTGTTTAATTCCTACTTACATGGTGATATTTGCAGGGCAATGTGACAGGGCAGTGAAGGCTATAAAAGAAGGTGGCAGTGTAGTTGCACTTACAGGTGCTGTTACACCACCTGGCTTCAGATTTGTAGTAACTTCCAATGGAGCTGTTCTGAAGAAACTAAACCCTTATTTAGAGAGTGGAAATGTGAAGCCAATTGTTGATCCCAAAGGCCCATTCCCTTTTGATCAGGTGGTTGAAGCTTTCTCTTACGTTGAAACAAACAGAGCTACTGGAAAGGTTGTTATATACCCCATCCCATGAATCAAATAAAAATTTTAGGCAATTTTGTTATGCATCCAGTGATTTTCATTGTTCACAATTTATCAGTAAATAAGAGTTAACACCCTATGTATCTAGTGATGGTCACATTTTATCAAGAAATGACGATAAAATACCGAAGAGAAGTAAAACATTCTGGGCCCTGTGCCTTTTTCTTTTCTTTGTTGATATGCGAAGAAACGGGGAGAGAGAAACTTTACTTTTCCCACTATTACCCATGCGTTAATGCTTCAAGACATAACCCACTGTAATAATAGAAACTAAACTAGATGCAAACTTGCTTGTTGGGTTGATATATTTTAATTTAAGTGAACTTTTTAAAAAATTAATATGATGTTTAATGTTCTAATTTTCAAATCATTCGATAATATATATTTCATTTTATCAATGTAAAACAATAATAGACAGATATATTTTACTTTATTTAATTTAAATTGATTTGTTTTTAAAAATTAATATAAAGTTTTATGTTTCAATTGTCAAATAATTATTGATATAGTAGTTATATTAATAATATATACAATTTTATCAATATAATTTATAAAAGATAAGTATTCAACAATAAAAGGTGGGTATATTTTAATTTATTGAATTTAAGTGAATTTTTTAAAAAATCAATATGAAGTTTTTTGTCCAAATTGTCAAATGATTATTGATATACTAATATCAATATATATATATATATATATATATATATATATATTCAATTTTATTAATGTAATTTATAGAAGACAAGTACTAAACAATAAAAAGCCATATAAATAGTCGAAATATATTTTAGAGGTAAATAAGAGAGACATATCTATTCTCAATTCGGAAGAAATTGAAGAAATTTCTCATGTTATTAACTTTAAGTTCAATATTATATATTATGAAAAAATATATATAAAATTGCTAGCATATAAGTAGATGACATGGCAGGTAGAGGCGAAAATGTGAAGTTGATTTATGTGTGATTAATTTAGAAAAATTTGAGTAGACGTTATGAAATAATATTTAAATAAGAGATATAGTATAAGATAATGAATGATATATAATATTTGTGGAAAAACTATTTAGAAAATGAAAGAGATGTACAAGTCAGCTTTTTGGCTGAAGTGAGAAATGTATGCATATGTAGAATAAATAGTATGAAATAACTACGGAGTCTGTTTTAAATATATATAATAGATAAGATACAAAATTTGCTACTTTTATCCATCATAGTAAGCTCATATTTTAATTGTAAAAGATAAAATCAAAATTTGCTACTTTTATCTGTCATAGTAAGCTCATATTTTAATTGTAAAAGATAAAATATTAATTAAATAGGTTATATTTTATGAAAAATTTAATAATTTATAGAGTTAAAAAAAATAAAATAAAATACTTTTTTTTTTATGAGA
>JBBPBR010000007.1:20473201-20491365 GCA_037974775.1 Cicer pinnatifidum | reverse complement strand
TTGATAGCTACTATTTCTTCAAAATGGAGTAAAATAATTCTTCATACTTAAACCATATAATTTAGAGCAACATCGGCTATATCAATTGTGGTTGATATAAATAGTTAGACCTTTCGTTCATGTTTGTTGTAACGTCAATTCAAGTATAAAATCATTCAATTTGTAAGCTATGCGTAAACTATATGATTTTTTTTTAACAAATAAAAAAAGAATAAATTATACGGTAAATTCTTGTGTGGTCGATGACTCCTTAATCTAAATTATTTTATATCAAAGATAAAAAGAGTAATACATGCTTAGTTAACTATAAAGCAATAATATGGTTTCTAGTTATATTGTATAATTGGATCAGTAGTTCATATGTATTAATGATTACATATTGTATGTGTTGTGATGATTTAACTCAACTATAATGGAGTTATGAGTCATAAGCTTGTTAGTTAGTGAGTTTGATAAGCTCATGGTAGTTATAAGTCATAAGGTTGGTTAGTTAGTTAGTTAATGTGACTAGATCAAGTTTATTATGAATCATAGACTCACTTGTGTAATATAAATACATATCATTATGATCAATAAAATTTGAATGTTTATTCAATCATTAGGTGTTGTATTACATTTAATTTATTCTCTAACAAGTGGTGTCCAAGACCAATCTTAGACCATTTTCTCTACACCAAAATACGAGTGATTAATGAGGTAAACACCAATGATTAGTGAGGTTAACAATGTCTTGGGATGGAAACTTGCCATCACAGTTATTGAAGCTTGAAGGAAAAGCTAGGAATGATGGCATGTGCAAAGGAAGATTCTCTTTGGTTTTCAAGAAGTTATGGAGATTGTCAAGAACAGTTATTCTAATCTTGGTGATGCTGCAAGTGTTTTCAGAAAGAAAGACTGCAAAGCTTTACTTCTCATTCATCAAAATGTTGATGATGCCAATATTCCTGCTGCAACCACTGCCAAACAAGCATGGGATATTCTTAAGAAGTGTTATATTGGACGTGACAAAGTGAAGAAGGTGAAGTTTCAAGAATTACAAAAAACATATATGAGTTGTTGCAAATGGAGGATTAAGAGAAGGTGTTTGATTTCTTTACTAAGGTGAGGAACATTGCAATCTCTGGCTCAAAATGGTGAAAAGCTCACAAATCACCAGGTGTATGAAAATGTTATGCGTTCTTTAACCTCTAAATTTGACTACATCATGTGTGCCGTTGAAGAAACTAAGGATACTACCTCCTTGGCAATTGATGAATTACAAAGCACTTTGGAGGCCAAAGAAACGAGATTAACATATAGGAATGGTGAGAAATCAGTTGAACAAGCTTTGCAGGCTCAAATCAACAAGAAGAATTGGAAGAAATGGAAGGATAAGCATGCCAAGAATATTGTAAAGCGTGATGATAAGTTTGAATCCTCAACCATAGGAGGATGAAGACCTTCAAAATCAAGAAGCAAGTCAAAAGGGATTAATAAAAGCACAATTCAATTTTCAACTGTGAAAAATATGGTCATTTTGCTAATGGCTGTTGGCATGGCAAAGGTAAAAAGAAGAAACCCATCGAAAAAGGAGGCATGTGTTGCTCAAGAAGAAGACACTAATTCAGACACAGTGATGTTGATGACTATAGTTACTAATGATTCAGATCAAAGTATTATGTAGTTCCTTGATACAGATTGCTCCAACCACATGACAAGTCACAAAGAATGGTCGGTGGACTTAGATACCTAAAGAAATACCAAGATTCGCTTTGCAGACGATAGATCATTGAATGTTGAAGGAAATGGCATAATGATTATCAAGAGAAGCAATGACAATTATGTGAAAATTGAAGATGTCCATTATGTACCAGCAATGAAGAGAAATTTACTTGGTATTGTATAGTTAGTTCAAAAGGGGTTTTAAGTGGTGATAAAGAATTAATGGCTAGAAATTTTTGATTCCTCACAGATTAGTTTTAAAAGTACCTTTATCAAAGAACAAGACTTTTCAAATTAATATTAAAGCTATTGAATTCAAGTTCTTAAAGGTAGTGGAATCCTTATAGGATTATTGGTTTTGGCACTTAAGGTTTAAACCTCTGAACTTTAGGAGTTTACATGAACTTGGAGCCAAGCATATGAAGGCTGGCCTACCTGTGATTGCAGCACTAGAAAAATCATGTGAAGTGTGCATGATGGGGAAACAAGTAAGAAATTCCTTCAAGGCTGACCTCCATATTGAAGGGTGGTATGACCTCAGATTTTGTAGAATAATGCCTATTCTAACAAAATGCTAAACAGTTTGCTAAATACAAAGATTTAATAAACGCAAGATTAACCAAGGTCCCAAAAATCAATCCTAAAGAAAATTAACAATAACAATTATTGTCTAATAGAGTGCAGCAGATACAATAGATGTTGAACATATTGATTCATATACAAGCATGCCAAGAATAACAATTCATGTAATGTCAATTATCACAAAATTTTATTATTGCATACAATCAAGATCAATCAAATAAGCAATGCAGAAATAAAAGAGATAAGGGAAGGAAAATGTACACAATAATTTTTATACTGGTTCAGCCGTCTGTTAGACGACTTACGTCCAGTCCTAAGATCAAATCTGATCTTAGCCTTTTCAATAGAATCTCGTAGAGTCGATTTACAGATGTTCCAGCTCCTCGCCTATCAATCTTAAACCACTCTTCCTATTCTATTCTTATCTCCCTGAATCCCAGAGTTTATCTCCTATAAACTCTTCCAAGATTTCAGTCCAGTGTCTTCTTGATGATATCCCTCAACACAGAAGATCACTACCAGTTACAACTGGATTTCTCAATGTTATTTGATTACAAAATTTGTTTACCGAAAGTCTAAAACAGAAATATACAAAATTTCTTAAGCAAGCTTCTCTAATTGTCTTTCTCTTTGCAATCTTTTTCAGTCTTTGTTGATCACGAAAGATGAATGTTCATGTCTAAAAAAGCAATGTTCAATGTTATTTCAATGTGAGAAAGAGATATCAGAATATTCTATCAATTGTGTTAGTTCTATATGAGAAGAAGAGAATGCAAACAGTTTATATAGTTTCAGAAAAACAATAGATGAATCGATTTGCCCAATCGATTCATTAAAGTTATAAAGCGTGCACAACGATTTACCAAATCGATTTCGCGAATCTTGTTGTTCTTGAATCTTGAAACTACATAAACTAATCGATTTACCTAATCGATAATTTTAAAGCATTCTTCAGAATTGAATAACAGTTCATATTTGAATCGATTGGCATAATCGATTTATGATGTTTTGTTCCAACAACGAGATCAAAACAATCGATTTACTCAGTCGATTCAAACATTTACATAATCGATTTGGCCATATGCTAAGTCACCTCTGTTACTAAAACTTTTGCGCCAATCGATTTGGCTAATTGATATCACTGGTCACTGGGACTCAGTGGTTTTCAACAAATCGATTTGTCTAATTGATTTTGGCTAATCACAGAGAGTTAGCTTAAATCATGTTAATCGACGTGTCTAATCAATTATGAACTTATGTCTGAAGAGCAGTTTATCAGTTGGTTCATTCAATCGATTTGCCAAATCGATTGATGCCAAACTTGTTACAAAAGAAAATGGTTCAACGGATTGTGCCAATCGATTTGTGTTTACAGACCAAGTTCATTTTGAAATTTATTTTGTGCAATCGATTTGACTAATCGATTATTTAATAAATGGCTTGGCTCTGTAACTTTCACATTCGATCGTGTCAATCGATTTAAACCCTCAGTTTATTCTTATGATTGGAACAATCAATTTGCCAAATCGACTAGCCTGCAAAACGGCATGCTACTGACTTGCACAATTAATATTCAGAAAATGTGCCAGTCGATTTGCCTAATCGATTTAAACAATCAAAACAGTCTTGTGATTGGAACAATCGATTTGCCTAATCGATTGCTTAATCACAGATTTCATATTTTCATACAACCCTATTACAAAATCGATTTGTCCAATCAATTTTCTTAGTCAATTTTCAACTTTTGTTGATTCCTTGAGTTCCAAGCTATTGCCTCAAGTTTGTAGGGTTGAGTTGATGTTCCTGAAATTTTTCTCAGTTCAAAATATTAGATTTTTCACATGATGTACGTTTGTCAGTAATATCAAAAAACGGACTTATGTCTAACAGATATGAGGGCCAAAGGAATTATAGGTGGGGTGCAGAAAGGTACTTGTGGACCTTTTGAATTCACTTGGAAGTAATATATACTTTATCTCCTTTGTAGACGAGTTTAGTAGAATGGTGTGGATCTATTTGATTAAAACAAAATGTGAAGAATTATATGTGTTCAAGAAGTTTATTCAATTTGCAGAAAAACAATTTGAGAGGTGTCTCAAGAAATTGAAAACCGATGTTGGTGGAGAATACACCTCAAATGAATTTAAGACCTTATGAGATTCAAAAGGTATTTAACATGAAATTACAATACCATACACACCTCAATAGAATGGTTTGGCTGAAAGAAGAAATAGGACAATTTTGAACATGGTAAGGAGTATGTTGAAAGAGAAGGAATTGCCCAATTATTTTTTGGGAGAGATAGTGGCTACTATATTGTATATTCTGAACAAATGTCCTACAAAAAGACTGAATGGAATTGTTCCAGATATGGTGTGGAATGGACACAAGTCATCGATCAAGCATTTGAAGGTTTTTTGCTCATTATGCTACAAACATGTTCCAGACCAACAAAGGAAAAAGTTGAAAGAGAAAAGTGGAATCGTGATATTGGTGGGATATCATCCAACATGTGCATAAAAATTGTTTGATCCAAGATAGAAAAAGGTTCAGTTTAGTATAGATGTTATAGTTGTAGAGTTACAAACTTGGAACTGGAACCAAGCTTGTAGCAGCCTAAGTCATTAGTATTATGAGATAAATGCTAAAGATGGTAAGCAAGCGGCTCAGACAAATAAGCCATAACCAAAAAATGATGGAGATAGACAGGAGTTGCTAAGATTTCAAAGGAATAGACAATTGTCTACTAGATTGGCATGACATAAATTATTTTCTAATAATGAAATAACTAATGAGGGTGCCTTAGTGGACTTTGCTTTGTTTACCAATTATGAGCCGGTGAGCTTAGATGAAAAAATACAAGATGAGAATTGGAAGAATGCCATGATGGAAGAATTGAGAGCCATTGAAAAGAATAAGACTTGGAATCTAACTGAGCTGCCATGCAATAAGAAGAAGATAGATGTCAAGTGGGTATACAAGTTAAAGGTTAATCCCAATGGACCATTAGCCAAGTACAAGGTTAGAGTGGTTGCTAAAGGATTTCTACAAAGAGCAAGCTTTGACTACATAGAAGTATTTGCATCTATTGCAAGGGTTGAGACAAACAGATTAATAGTAGCTTTAGAAAATGCACAAAGTTGGCCACTATTTCAATTAGATATAAAATCAACATTTCTCAATGGACCTATTGATGAAGAGGTGTATGTCTCAAACCTACCAAGTATTGAGATATCATGGAAAAGAGAATTTGCTCTGCAAATTGGAGAAAGCTCTATATGGCTTGAAGCAAGCACATAGAGCATGGAATATAAAAATATATTCTTTTTGCATTCAGCTTGGTATGTCAAGATGTATTGTGGAGCATGGAGTATATTTCACATCAATACATACAAGGTAAGGATTAATAATTTATCTCTATATAGATGATTTATTGATAACCGAAGAAAATTCCAAAGAAATTAAAGAATGGAAAGTGCAATTGAAGTTTGAAATGATTAACTTGGGAATTATGGGGTGGGGATAGGCCAAACCAGGCTTTGAAATGCCTGAGTCTGGCATACGATTTATTTTTTAGGCCTAAGTCTGGCCTACAGTCTATCATATGTTTTTTTTTCGGCCTCTGACCTGACCTTTTTAAAAGTCTGGTCTGACCAGGAAACCTTTTTAAAAGTTTTATTCACATTAAAATATTTAAATGTTCTACTCATACCACATGATGCTCTCCACATACTAATATCAATGTACATATGTACATATCTATATATATTAAACAAAAAATAATTTTTTTAACAAAATAATTTTTAAAAAATCTGAAACAAACATCCTTTAAATCCTAAAAAATAATTTTTGGTTTTAAATAATAGATTTTTTTTCTAAAACAAAAGCACTAATTATTACCTCTTAAACAAATATGGAACTGAGTGATTGACTAATTGAACGATTACCGAATATGAAACGACTACCAAATATAGAATCGCTACCGAACATGAAACGACTACTAAATATGAAATGATTACCGAGGATGGTTATTCAAACCTTTAAATTAAAGCTGAGAAAAGAAAAGAGAAAATATAAAGAATGACACACACAACTTTTATACTGGTTCACCCAATAAAGGCTACATCCAGTCCTCACACACTTGTGAGATTTCAATAATGTTCAAACTGATCAACCTCTCATAGAGGATGGTTACACTTTGTGTATTCTTTAGCCTCACCAAGCTTACAATGAAGTTTCAACTATTTCCAAGTGTACCTCACGTGAAAATTACAGAGTGATATGAACGTGATTGTTTCTCTTTTCTTAAACACTTTCTGAAATGATATTTCAAAGATCTAGTGTAGGGTTATAGAAAGTATGAAGAGAGGATGGATATTGCTTCTTGAAAGCTTTAAGATACTTGATCTTTTAATGCAATGTTGTTGTGTATTTTGTGATGTAGAGCTTGCTGTAAGACCCATAATTTTAAAGTATACTTTATGTATTTTAGTAATTTTTGGTATTGAACTCGGAGGCTTTTTAGCCAAAGTTATTAACATTTTGGAGTTTATATGACCAAGAAGATATTTTGATGCCCGATTAGAATTACTCGTCGATAAATAAATTAAATTGACTGCGGTGAATCTTTTACGAAGAATTTAATGCGTTATGGGTGAAATGGTAATTTTAATAAATATCTAGATTTGAAGATATTTGTTAAAAGTAAATAATATATATATTAAAATATATGTATATATGTTTGTGTGGGGGGAAAAAGAAAGAGATTAGAAAGAAAAGAAAGAGAAAGAAAAGAAAGAAAAAGGAAAGAAAGAAAAAGAAAGGAAAAACCAAAGAAAGGAAAAACTTCATCTTCTCCTCTGCCTCGCGCTCAATCCTCCTCCTTCCAACATCTTTATCCATTTTTGTTGTTCTTGCTTCCTTTGATTTCGAAAATTGATAGTGGGTGATAGAACAAGGATTTCTCAACTTCACTCTTCCTCGTTGTTTCGAAAACGAAGAAAAACGGTATTAGGGATTCAATCACAAACCTTCCTGTTTCATCTAGATCTAAGCCTCCTTTCAAGAAGTGATAGAAGGGAAGGTTGCTCACCTCCGTGCTACGGTGCTAGTGGACCAACCTTGGAAGCAACGTTGCGAACGGAGATTTTATCGGACTTACTCACGGTACCGTAATCGAACGAAAAAGCTAAAGTGAAGGTAAGGGCTCCTTCCAAACTTTTAGTTTGCATTTAGGGCCTTATCTGTGGTTGTGTGGAAAAGAATTTTGTTAGGGTTGGAGTATTGATTTGGGGAAAAATGTATCTAAGGCTTTATGGGTAAAATCTTAGAGTTAGGTTTTGGTATATTGATGAATGTTTCGTGGAAAATGAATTTAAACTCATTTGTGTATGATTTTGAGTAAATGAAACTTGTGTGTTTGAGTGATGGATTGTGTTGATTTGTGTCGTCGTATTCGACGTGTTCATAATTGATAATTATAGAATTTGAGATGTGTTTTGTGTGGTTTGTGTGGAAGAATGATTTGGTGTGAATTATGGATTGAATGTGAAAGTATGTTTGAGTTTGTTTTGTGTGGAATTTGAAAACCATTAAGTTAAACGAGTATTAAGAATGGAGAATCTCTTAATGTCTTGTTTACTTAATGTGAGTTTGTGAAAATCGTTTAAGTTAAATGAGTATTAAGAATGGGGAATCTCTTAATGACTTATTTACTTAATGTTGTCGTGAAAACGATTTTGGTGGAGAAATGATTTGATGTGTTTTGGGTGGGAATTGTGGATTGAATTGGATAATATGTTTGAGTTAGTTTTGTGTGGAATTTGAAAACCATTAAATTAAATGAGTATTAAGAATGGGGAATCTCTTAATGTCTTTTTTACTTAATGTTTGTTTTGGAAAACCGTTTAAGTTAAATGAGAATTAAGAATGGGGAATCTCTTAATGTCTCGTTTACTTAATGTTGTTTCGAAAATCGTTTAAGTTAACTGGGCGTTAAGAATGGGGAATCTCTTAATGTCTTGGTTACTTAATGTTGTTTTGAAAATCGTTTAAGTTAACTGGGCGTTAAGAATGGGGAATCTCTTAATGTCTTGGTTACTTGATGTTTGTTTTTTTAAAATCGTTTCAGTAAATGAGTATTAAGAATGGGGAATCTCTTAATGTCTTGTTTACTGAATGTTTTGTTGTGGAAATCATTTAAGTCAAAAGTGTATTAAGAATGGGGAATCTCTTAATATGTCTGTTTGCTTAATGTTTGGCGTGAAAATCGTTTAAGTTAAATGAGTATTAAAAATGGGGAATCTTTTAATATCTGCATTTACTTAACGATTGTTGTGAATGAAGTTAGTATATGCTCATGCATTTCATTTGGTAAATTGTGCTGACCCGTGATAGGTGGCACCTCGGTAAACTGTACTGACCAGTGATAGGTGGTACGTTTACGATTTACTTTTTGGTAAGTTGTGTTGACCTGTGATAGGTGGCACCTTGGTAAGTAGTACTTTGGCCTGTGATAGGCGGTACACCTACGACTTACGCTTTTTCTTTTAGTAAATCGTGCTGACCCATGATAGATGGCACCTCGGTAAACAGTATTGACCCATGATAGGTGGTACATTTACGATTTACGTTTTTTAGTAAATCGTGTTGACCCGTGATAGGTGGCACCTCGGTAATTGGTACTTTGGCCTGCGATAAGCGGTACAATTATGATTTACGGCCCTTCGAGGAGGGTTTTGGTTTGGAATTCCGAGTCCATGCATTTTGGCATATACGCATTGCATTAGGGTGCTTGGCACACGAGTCGTGGTTGATTCAAATTATGATTGTGTTGATTTTGCTAAGTGTTATGTTTTGAAATTATGTGTAAGTGTGTTTAATTCAAATTTTTGATTGTGTTGATTGTACTAAGAGTTATGTTTTGGAATTGTGTGATAGTATGTTAGATTGTAAAACGATTTCGAAACTCATAATGTCGTGGTGATTGTATGGGTATTGCTAAGTGTTAAGGTTTGGAGTGGTGTTTGAATGTGATTTAGTTATTTTATGTATTTTTGAAAGAATATACAGGAAAATCGATTTACCCAATCGATTTGATGAGTTACAGGGACCTTCCCTTTTCCAAAAATCGATTTACCCAATCGATTTTGTAATATGTTTTTCAAAACCACTTAAGAAATCGATTTGGTAAATCAATTGGATTCATTACAGGGGCTCTATCTTTCACGAAATCGAATTACCCAATCGATTGGATTCAATACAGGGGCTCAGTCCTTCTCGAAATCGATTGCCCCAATCGATTGATGTAAGTTCAGAGTTCAATTTTCACTAAAAACTTTCAGGAAATCGATTTGCCCAATCGATTGGCTCAGTGGAAAATCTTATTTTGAGTTAGATAATTGATTGCTCAATTGATTTATCAATGTTTTGGTCAGTTATATATTCCTTGATGGATTGAGAACTTTAATTGATTTCATTTACATTTGGCAAGCATTATATGAATTTTTTGCATATGAAAAATCCTTTTAAGGTGCATGCTTAGTTGAGAGGATATTTTATGCATTTAAAAACTTAAATGTTATGTGTTAATTGTTAATTTCGATTGGTGACCCTTTACAACTATTGTGGAAATCTGGGCTTTGCCCTCAAATGAGAGCCAGAATGATCCTACCGGTTCGTACCCCACGGATGGAAATGTAGATGGGAATGCTTGATTGGAGCTACGTTAGGAGGATCTCACGGGGCGCGTGGAGATCACTCAGGATGTTTAGTTGTTTTGTAAAATGATCAGACTAGGTGGACACAGAGGGAACATATGTCTTTATTTTGGGTTGCTTTCTTAAACTGGAAGACTGTACCACTTTTGTTATGTAAATATTTTGAATTCATATTTTGAGAACTTTTTTCGCTGCTTGTAAATTATAATGACTTAATTATTTATCCAAAGGTGTTACCTTTATTTATTTCTCTGTTTTATTTTAAATTCTTTTGAGAAAAAAAAAATACACCCTCGCTAAGAAAAACGGGGTGTTACACTTACTGCATTTTATAAAAGTCTTATGATGTTCCTTCCATGTGCCAAGCTTTTTATGACCGTTGAAAAGTCAATTCAAAAACTGCCATCCAGTTGTCCTTGGACAAATGCAGTCTATCCTCTAGTACGAGGTTGCATATTTTCTAGAAACTTGGACATGTGCTATCCTTTTCTTTTTCCTTTCTTTAAGACATGTAAGAGCTACATATTTGTCTTGTTAGCTATTGCATTTTTGTAGGTTTATGACGAATCATTTTCAGCATGTGAGAGAGATATGTTGGGTCACTTTCAATGGTGTTGAGTTGTTTTCCAAGATGTTGACTATAGACCCATCCTCTTATATAGTACTGTCATCCTCTTGCATGTGATTCAGATTTTCTTTCTTCAAGACATGTGAAGGCTTCTATTTTTGGCTTGTTTGTTGCCTTTATGTAGATTGACTGTACATTGTTTTTATTCATACAAGAATGATATATAGGTCTACTTTTATCCTTTGCACATGATAAATAATTTTTTTCTTCAAGACAAGTGAAGGCTTCTATTTTTGGCTTGTTTGTTGTTTCCTTTCTGTAGATTGACTCTACATTGTTTTCATTCATACAAGAATGATATATAGGTCTAATTTTAGCCTTTGCACATGATAGGATGAGTTGCTTTCAACATTTGGGAATGATGTGGACTTTACAGAACCGTCCTCCAATAGCACTACCATCATCTTACCTAGTACTGGCCATCCTCGTACCTATTCTTTTGCCTTCTGACTTCTTTATTTCAAATGCTTTATTTATTCATTCTTTAATATTATTGTGCCTTTTTTTAATAAATAAAAAACATTTATTTTGGTGAGGATGAGTATTATGCACATTTGAAGCTTCATCCTCTCGTGAGGCCATCCTCAGGAATTTCAATCCTCCGTATTTGAGTCAGATTTTTCTCCTTTTTGTCTTAATGATTAATAACCTGTTTTCTTATATAAATTCACTCAAAAACACAAATTAGTCATTAACCACAATCATAATCTCTTAAATAATTTTATTTTTATTAAAATAATTTGAGAGATTTTATCGCAACAAAATCTAATAGTTACAAATAACATTAGGTTTTGATATCTTATAACAGCTATATTGAATTGGTCAATTTTTTTATTTTAAAAAAAGTATTATAAACGCTTATTAAGTGCTATTATAGGTGACCCACCTTTTATAGTTCGTATAATGTTTATTAAGTCTTTTATAGCGTTTTTTTTTTTTATAATAAATGTTATAAAATGCTACCTATTTTTAATAACATCAACATTAATAACACTATAAGTACTATGAAAGACCAAAATAAGCATTATAAAACACATTTTTGGTACCGTTCATCCTAATCAATTTAATAATTTATTTCTATGTTGTCGTACGGTTGATCAAAAACTCTAGTTAATTTCGTTGGCGACAATTTGCGCGATTTGAAAAGCATGAAATTGGGCGACTTTTTGTCGGCATATCTTAAATGATAATACTATCATTGAAAAAGTTAAATTGTTAACACTAGTTTGGCTTAAGATGCATGTAAAAAGTTTTAATTATAGATATCCTCAATGGTGATATCACCTTTAGGGTGTATTAACTTTGTTTGTGGTTAAGAACCTATTTTAAACTGTTTGTAGGGTGAGATAATGTTGTGGTTGTGTCTGATACCAATCATAATTGTATTTTCTTTATTTTTTTTTATTCTTGATGCATCTTGTACTTAAAATATTTATTTAATATATTCTCAGAGAAAAGTACAGGGGAGATTCAATGAATTCCAATAACTTTAAAATAAATAAAAATAAAATAAGAAGAGTTTCAATAGCTTGGTTATGGAACAGAATAACACACGTTCGATAGGATTTTCCAGAATGGTTCAAAAGAATGGAATAAAAATTTGACGAAGTTGAATTAAAATATTAAAAAACAAAAGGGTGATCAGTTTGGCTAGCCAATTCAAGCCGGTCCATGACGAGTTACCCAAATACATTTCTCAATTTTAATGGATACATCTATTATATATATAAAAGAAATAGATTTTTGATGGCAACTCATCATATTTTATCTACGTATATAAATATTTTTCACATTGACCAAAAAATTGATGTGTATATCTTGAGAGTTTGCTCTACTCAATTTCTAAATTCTTAATTTTCTTTTGTCTTCCTTCCACAATTTCATTTTCTTCATTCTAATTTTTTTAATCATATCTTCTGTTTCTCTTCTTCCTTCCACAATTTCTTTAATCTCTTTAATCTCTAATTTTGTTGTCTTCCTTCCACAATTTCTTTGTCTGTATTATATTATTTTTAATCATCTTCTGCTTTTGCTCCCAATCCTCTTCCCCCTCTCTCTCCGGCCCAACTCAAATCTGCCCCGGAAGTCTTTCTGCATTTTGGGAGTAGACATGCAAAATCACGCAATGAATCTTAGAAACATTTCCTCGGGTCTCTAAAAATCTATACAAATGAAAATCATGATTCCTAACTCTTTTGAATAATCTCAATTGAAAGATAGAGTTAGGATCGGTGATTGTTGATACTCCGAAGGTGAGCTCTGTGGTAGATTTTCGAAATTGCCAATTCGTAATTGAAGGATGGGTTTAGGATCGATGATACTAAGAAGGCGAGAAGGATAATTATGAATCTAAGATAGAATCAAGTTCAGAAATTGGTGTAGTTTTGCCTTTGAATTTACTAGGAATTTTTTCATGTTTTATTATGGATGATAAATAAAGGGAAAAAAATCAAAAGAAGAATCAAGTTTAAAAATTGGTTTTGTATGTAGATTTATTATTTTTTATATATTGATGCATTATTTTATTTTTTTGTGGTGATTTTACTTTTTCTTATCTAGGGGTGCAGGAGTGGACTCAAGTTGTTTGCATTCTTGGCCAAACCAGGGCGTTGATGGAGCCGATCCATCTATTGCTATTAGAACAATAGGTCTCACAAGAGTTCAAATGATGATGAGACATCTTGCATCTGGTTTTGTATGTAGATTTATTATTTTTTATATATTGATGCATTATTTTATTTTTTGTGTGCTCATTTTATTTTTTCTTATGTAGGGGAGCTGGAGTGGACTCAAGTTGTTTGCATTCTTGGGCAAACCAGGGCGTCGATGGAGCCGATCCATCTACATGATGAGACATGTACTAAAGATACCGCAACCGACTTTGCTTGAAAGATACCCCAAAAAATGTATGTCATTTCTTTTTAAAAAAGTCCTCTAATTATTTCTATTTTCATTCTTGAGTTATAATATGGTTCAATGTTGATTTTTTAGAAACCCTTAATTTGTTATTTCAATTATAATAGGAATTTGATGGAAAGAAGGTCATAAAAGATATTTTAAAATACTGCAACCAACTTACCTAGATGGATACTTTCTCCGATTCAAGGTATAATATTTTGTTATTTAGACATAGTTATTTAGATACATTGAAAATTCAATTACTCATTAAATTCATTGAAAAAATAATAATCTAATCACTCACAAACATTGTCGTAAATGGTCTTTATCTAAATTTTTGTATTATCCCAATATGGTAACGGTAATAAATTGGTATAAATCAGTCAAGATCAGCTCGGTCCAAAGAAAGTGGCGACAAACTCGCTGAATTTCGATTCGAAATCATCTTTTTCGACGTCTCTACGGTAACTCTTCGAAAACGTTCATACACAATTATTTCAATGATCTCATTAGTTGAAAATTCAATTACTCATTACATATTTTTATAATATTTTTTTTATTGTGAGAAATATTTTACACTATCAATTACACTTATCAATTATACTTAGTAATATTTACAATATCAACCCTAAAAAAAACTTGTCAAGATTTGCCAATACACATAGATTTTTGTTTGGATATTGAATACGAATATCCTTTTAAACCAACATAACATGTAGGAGATAAGTACTATTTATATATGTGGATATCCGTTAACATCTCTAATTGGAGCTCATGGGAGTTTTTATATTTTATAGATAAGCTAAGAAATGGGAGTTAATATCTAGTATAGTTTATTGATACATTGATGGTATCTTGTGGTAAATTATTAATTAAAAAGTCGTTAATTTAAGTTTTAAGAACGACATCTGGTAAATTTTCATGTAATGATTGGTAAAGTCATTATGCATTTCCTAAAACATGAATAAGTTAATTTTAAATGAAGTTTTGGAGTATTCAATTTCAATCTGCAAGCATACATATTTGGAGTGACAATAAATTTATTTATTTTTGTACTAAATACAAGTTTCCAAGACTTATAAGAAAAATATCAAAGACTTAGAGCATGAATCACTCTCCACCTCTCGCTCATAAACAAACAAATAAATAAATAAAGAAACGTATGTAAAGATATCAAAGAAGAATTCATTTTATTTCACTTAGTTGAAGTTGCTTGCTCAGCATGGCTTTCTTTGTTGTAGTTCTTCCCATAAGCTCTCTCCTTCCATAGACTTGTAACTTCTTCAAACGTCAAACCTTTAGTCTCTGGCATATAGAAGATCACAAAACCAATAGCAACAACAGACACAGCCAAGATAACCATGAAACTCTGACCAAGTCCAATAGCATCAACAACAGAAAGGAAACTAGTAGACATTATGACACTGCAAATCCAGTTAACAGTGGCAGACATTCCACCACACATACCTCTATACTCTTCAGGATAAATCTCAGAGTTAACAGTCCAAGGTATTGGACCCATTCCAGGTGCAAAGAAAGCAATATACAAGGCCAATCCGAAAACAGCAAGCCAACCAAACAAGTGATTTGTGTTACCTTGTCCAATAATATAACATGCAGCAGAGAGAAGTGTCAATGCTCCAACCACACCTGATAAACTACCAAGAGCAAGCTTTTTCCTCCCCAAATGATCGACAAGGTAAATACCAAGAACCGTTCCTGCAGCATTCACACCAGAGACAAAAAGTGAAAGAAAGAGAGCCGCTTGATTGGATTTGAATCCAGCCATCTGAATGATTGTAGGACTGTAATACATGACAATGCTGATACCAGCAAACTGTTGAAATGCTTGAAGACCAGCACCACAAATGAATGCCAATCTGATTTCTTTAAACTTGAAAACATCAGAGTATTGAACTTTGAGTTGTCTCTTGGTTTCTTTCTCGAAAATATCTTCCAAAATTTGGATCTCGTCTTCCAATCTAGGCGATGAGTATATCTTAGAAAGTACAAGAGTGGCTTCTTGTTTCCTATTCTTCATGTAAAGCCATCTAGGGGATTCAGGGAGAAAAGACATGAGAAGAAGTTGAACAACAGCAGGGGTACCAGCAAGAGCAAGCATCCATCGCCATGTCCCAGGAACTCTTGTCAAACCATAATTGACAACAAAAGAAAGAAACTGTCCACCAGTAATCATAAGTGTATTAGCACTAACTAATCCACCTCTAATTTCAGTTGGAGATGCTTCAGCTATATAAACAGGTGCAGTAACAGATGCCATACCCACACCCAAACCAACAAGTAACCGACCCGCTATTATTACATACGGATTCGGGGCTGCTGCCATTATAAGTGATCCAACTATGAAGTTTATGTCTGCAATAATAGTTGCTGTTTTACGCCCCCAAGCATCGTTAACCACACCCCCCACGGCAGCACCGAATATTGCCCCCAACAACGCCATCCCAACAATTAACTCTTGAATAAAGCTACTATTCCTCACCATCTCAAAATCCTCTTTTATATACAAAAGTGCACCAGATATCACACCTGCATTCATTATTATATATAATTATTCAATCTTACTGTAGTATAATGTTCTACTCCCTTATGTATGTAGTCCAAATTTTAAACTTACTTTGACTTTACTTTTCCTTATATTAAAGACCGATCGAGTTACATACCTGTATCGTAGCCGAATAGAAGACCACCAATTCCAGCGGCAAATGTGGTTCCAAGAATGTAAGGGTTTTCGAACATGGAAATTTTGCGGTCAGGATGCATCTCGAGGTAACCGGAGCTTCCTGCTTGCATGGTAATTGGCATTCCCACCACCATTGTGGCTGTTTTAATTGAAGATGAAATAAGGAAAGATTAACTAATGAAGGAGTTGTTGTTGGATTTGAAAGGGAGAAGGTGTTATATATATATATACAAGAGCTAAATATAGGGATCTAGAGACTTCTGATATTTTCTTAACGATACGAGGCTAAATCTCATAAACGGAAAGAAAAAGGCAGCATTGTTAATAGTTAGTTGTTAGTTGTTATATCTCTCCCGTCAAGTATTACAACATTGCTTTCCTTCCTATTTTTGACTTAACTTCCTCAATATCTCCTCTTTTTTAGGCCGATGTGCTTGAAAAAGTTAGTTTTTATATAATTTAACAATTTCAAATATTTATTTTGATAACTAACTAACTACTTGTCATTTTAAATTTTCTCTTATTTTATTAATTACTCAATTATTTGATTTAATTTAATTTAATTTTCTCTTTTATCAATTATTTAATTTAAAATATACTTTTTAAAAAATATACTCTTTTAGATATAGAAAATATGTTAGTGTGTTAATTTAAATAATTGTTAAAGTCTCTCATAGTAAAACGTCATCATATTTCTAGAGTTGCCATTATATTTTTAGAGAAGTCATCATTTGGACTATTTTATTATGGAGACGTCTTAGTTGACCATCAATTTATACAATTATAAACAATTGCAACACATCTTAAAGAGTTAAAGAGAGTGATTATGCATTGTGATGTTAGAAAATTCTCAACAACGAACAAAGAAATACAAATTTCATCTGTACCGGCACCACTATGTTAAGCTATCATCAGTATAAACTCTACTTATTGTGACAGTGATAATAGTAGAAATCAGCGACCATGACTGTTTCATGTGTTTTCAATCTCAAAATGTCATGCAAGTCTTGCTCTAGCAAAACCAAGGCGCATTCAACAAGTGTCTTTCAATGAACTTTTAGGTGTTTTACGGATGCAAGTATCTCCCACTTTTCCTCCCTATGTTTCCTCTTTTCACAGGGTATGTACTCATTTTATTGGTCTATTCAGTTTTAAGTGTCTTAGTAAGTTTCTCTTTTCACCGTTTCTCTGTCCAAATTTAATCTTTATATAGCGGGAATTTGTTTAGAGCTAGCTATATATGTCCTTTGGTTCAATGAAAAAAAACACACTAAATCACTCATAAATATTACCATATATGTTCTTTATCAAATTATTTGTATTATATCAATATAGTAATTATAATAAATCAGTATAAATCAAATATTTCTTTAATCAAAGAAAATGACAACGTCCTTCCATAGTAACTCTTCGAATATTATGCATTTTTTATATATATAAAAAATATAACATTATAATATATTTATAATTATTTTCAATTTATATCAATCAATTATATGAGTAACATTATAATGCATTTATAATATTTTACGTTATCAATCCATTTAATTTTAATTTATGTCAATTAATTATTTTTAATTTATTTCTCAATACATTTAAATACATCGAAACTAAATTAATGTATATATAATAAAAATCTATATACCTTCAAGGACATGATTCATATTCATATGTACTTCTATACTTCAAAATTTCAATATCTATCATATGAATAAGCTATAAATATTTTACTCATAATAACATCTTTTAATAAACCAAACTCACAATAATATATTTTAAGAAATCAAGCAAGTCATAATATTTCATACTCGTATAATTTTACAAATAATTTTTTTTATTTTCAATATTTTTAATAAAAATATCAAATGAATTTTGTGAATAAATAAATTAAATAATTATATAATATTATTAAAATTATCATTTTATAAAATAA
>JBBPBR010000007.1:20418517-20455858 GCA_037974775.1 Cicer pinnatifidum | reverse complement strand
ATATATATATATATATATTACGACCAACTTAGATTATATCATATCCTTTTATTTGATAACTCTAGTAAAAATTGTATTTTAAGTAAAAGAAATACTATAAAAAAAAGTAAAAAATAAATACTCTTCCATCTCTAAGTAACGGTTGTTTTAGAAGAAATAAAATTTTCCAAAACAATTATAATTTTACTTTTTAAAATATAAATAAATTATTTTACCTTTTTTTACTAAAGTTATTTTACTTATTTGTATTACTCTTAAATTATTATATTTGACAATACATTTATAATAAAAATTGTTGTCAAAACTATTTATAATAGTAAAAATTAATATTCAGTTTTTCAAACAGTTAATCCCTTTGAAAATGAAATATAAATATATTATTAGTCCTTAAAGATAATTTAAGCAATACTTAATTTTATATTAGAACAACATAAATTAAATGCAATCAATAATATTTTTTAGTATATGTAATTTGATTATTATTGTTTATAATTTATTCTTGATAGAGTATATTTTAAAATAAACATAAAATGTAAAATACTAAATTATGTTTTTTTCTCTTAAGTTTTGTTGTTGTTATACTTTACTAGTAATCCTTTAAGTTAAAAAAAATAAGTGTAACTTAGACCTTGTTAAAAGTAACAATTTTGAAGGGGGTGTTTTATTATGAGAGTGGGAAAAATGATGTTACGTAGTTTTAATTAGTGAACGGAAACGGTTGTTTTATTGTATTGTGATGTGTTTGTTTGTGTGGGATGAGAAAAGAGTTAATAAAAATCCTTAACCTTAGAAGCTTGTTCAACTCTGCAATGGCCCCCTCGTATGACTCTTCTGCCATGTCTACCTTCCAAACACACAAAACAAAGTTTTATTATTGATTATGAATGAAACAGTAAAATATTTAAATATTCATTATTTGGCAATTAGACATACCCTAATAAATAATTAAACGATGAGATCATATAAAAAAGTGAACAGAAAATATTGGTAGACAGTGTCACCTTTTGTATGAATGAACAAAACGAAGAGAAATTATGGTAGTGGTGTGTGGATCAGCCACCAATTTGATGCACTGTAGAGAGAGAAAAAAGAGAACAGGACTGGAATGCGTATTGTGCCACCCAAGATGGAGGTATTAATATTACTAGAGTGTTGTTGCACTGAACGCACACTTCCCACAGTTAATTCAATTCTTACGTTATGAGTCCAACCAAGTATAGAAAACATAAATAATGTAAGAAATATGGTCATAATTGATATTTTCGTAACTTTGCACATTTGTTTCCGCTTCACCAATGCTGCGCTGACATGCATTTTTTTTCTTCTTCTTTTATTGTCCATGTTTTAAAAACCCAAGATATAACCAATGAGACATAATAGATGGTTTAATTAGTTGAAATATAATTCAACTAAATATGTCTTGATTATAAGAATAAAAAATTAATAAATTTATTTATTACCGTCAATTTTTAAATATTTTTATACATATACTTTTCATAGAAAAATGTGAGATATTAAATATATCCATTAATAATTAAAATATAAACAATAAATGAAAATATAAAACTCATTAAAATAATAAATAAATCTTAAAAGTCAAAACAATAAAATCTTTAAACTGTTTTTATAATTGAGAATAATTAATAAATAAATTAATATAAATAAAAAGAAGCAAATGTTTGTAGATAATTTCTGCAAATCATTATTTATAAAATAAAATAGGTTAAATTTACAAACAAATATATAAAATAAACTAAAGAAATGCTAACATGTGCCCTTAAAATGCTTATAATAAATATATAAATTTTATATTATAAATTGTATTTTTTCTTTGAAAATTATACATTCTATTTTTTAAAATATAATTATTATTTGTAAAATTCTTAACAACACTTCCTTTAGTTCTTCTTTCTACGAATGTGTAACCTACACAAAAATTCCTTTACAAAATTCTTCTCTTCTTTCTCTTTAATTTTTGCTCCCTGTCCCTCTTTTAGTTTCTACACTTCCTCCAGTTGTTCTCTCCTTGACCCATTTCTCCTTTCTTTATTTTTTTTATTTTTATATATCTTGCAATGTTCAAAATTAGATATGAAAACATAAATGTTATTCATGCCATTACCACCGCGAGGGAATGCGTATCATGTCCAATTCGTGGTTCAATCCATCGGTCTGATTTTGAAAATAGTGTTTATGTTGCCCCTCTTTTTCTATATAAATGTCCTCTTTGTTATACTAGTTTGTTATCGGTGGCGGAGCTTGACTGAAAAGTCTGGGGTAGCCGACATAAAAATATAATATATAAATTAAATATATAAATAATATTATATAGCATATAATTAAGTTGTAATAAACACAAAATAAAGCATCAAATAATATAACTATATGACTTAAAAATACCTTAAAGTAATGCTTTACGCTCTTTAATTAACTTGAAATCATCAATAATAGATTCAGAACTGATACTTGCAGCAATTTCTCTTTCTATGTAAATTGTCATGTTATCTGCCAAAAAGTCGGCTTCCATCTTATTTCTTAACCTTGATTTAATAATTTTCATTGCTGAAAAAGATCTTTCAGTTGTGGCAGTAGAAACCGGAAGAGTCATGATAAGACGAAGTAATCTATCAATCAAGTAGAAATTTTGCGTCTTTTCAGTTGCAACCAAACATGAGCACAATTCTTGGATAGTTGATAAATTCTTCAAATTTAAATCTTGACGAGCATCAACCAAGAAATGTTGGAGTTGAAATTTCAAATTAATCTTCTCTTGCATGTTGAAATCCATACTGTAATATTTTTCAACTAGAGTGCAAATGTTTTCAATGTTAAAAGCTTTATAATTATCCTTAGGAGTCAAAGCACAACTTAGAGTTAACAAATCCATTGCTTGCTCACTAAATCTGTTATTCAACTCTTCTAATTGTTGATCAATGGAAGTAAAAAATATTTCAACTCTAAAATAATGCTCTATTATAATCTGACCTTGTTGAAGACGAGAGCGTCCAAATCTTGTTGTTGAATGAACATCGTTGAGATCAGGAATTTCAATATCATGTTTTTCACAAAAAGTCTTCACTTCAGTAAAAAATTTATCACAACCATCTTCTCTCAATGCTTGTATAAGACACTTTGTTGTTCCAACCAAACACATGGCATTAACTATATCCTGAGATTGTTGTTGTAAGGCTTGACAAAGTATTTCAGTTATCCCCATTATTTCTTTCATCAAATGCAAGATAAATATAAAATCAAACGCCTTCAAATAATTATAAGCACTATCAGCATCACCACGTGTAGAATAACTTGCTCTTTCATTTGTAATTTTTTTTAAAACAATACAAGTTGCCTCATACATATTTATCAAGCTACAAATAGAAGAGAAATGTGATCCCCAACGAGTATCTCCAGCTCTTTTCAAAGTACCAATTTGATTTATACATTTACCAGTTAGAATTTCATCAATTTCTAGCAAATGTGCAATTTCCTCTAATTGAGCAGCTTGTAACTCATCATGACGCTTAGTAGAAGAACAAACAACATTAACATAAAGACAAGCTTACATTGCATTGTTGTGTGGTGAGCAAGGATCTATCCCTATGTGTTTGAGAAAGGCGCAAAATTTTCCATTTTTAACTTTCTTCCAGTTTCTAAAACCTGTACCAATGAATACATCTGATCCATGACGTCCACTTGGTCGTTTGCTAAATAGATAGCATGGTAAACAATATGCAGCATCTTTAGAAGGTGAATATTCAAGCCATGAAGAAAATATGTTAAACCAAGCATATTGAAACCATCTTGGATGAACCTCGTTGCCAGATAAAGGATATTCTTCTAAATTTATTTGATAAGGACCAAATTTTAGATAAGCTCTTCGTATTGCATCCAATTTATTTGGTGGATATTGCCAAATTTGAGGACGCTTTTCAGGGTCACGTTCTAAACATTTCTCAAAGTGATCTTCGAAAACTCTATAAACCTTGGAAAGATGATTCTCATTTTCTTCAATTCTTGGATTCTCAGAGATAGTTTCTGATGTAGAAGTTATAATTTCTTCATCTCTTTCAATCTCACAAATTTTCCTCTTGAAAAAAGAATCAATTCTTTTACTTTTCTTCATTCTCACAAACTTATCTAAATCAATCAATATAATAAACATAAAACATCTAATATTCAACAAAAAAAAAACTAAAACACTTTATATGGACAAAAAAACTCAAACAAAAATGCAACAAAACTCAAACATCTTATATGCAACAAAAAAACTCAAACACTTTATATGAACATAAAATCAAACACCTTATGTGCGACAAAAAAAACTCAAACACTTTATATTGACATAAAATCAAACACCTTATGTGCGACAAAAAATCTCAAACACTTTATATTGACATAAAATCAAACACCTTATGCTTTAAATTTCATAATTCCAAACTTAACAATAACAGAACAAAGCTCCAAATTCAGAATTCCAAACAGCAAATGACATAATTCCAAACAGCAAACCAAATTCAAAATTCCAAATTCAAAATTCAGAATTCCAAACTCAACAATAACAGAACAAAACTCCAAATTCAGAATTCCAAACAGCAATGACATAAAATCAAACAGCAAACCAAATTCAGAATTCCAAATTCAAAATTCAGAATTCCAAACTCAACAATAATAGAACAAAGCTCCAAATTCAGAATTTCAAACAGCAAATGACATAATTCCAAACAACAAACCAAATTCAGAATTCCAAATTCAAAATTCAGAATTCCAAACTCAACAATAACAGAACAAAACTCCAAATTCAGAATTCCAAACAGCAATGACATAAAATCAAACAGCAAACCAAATTCAGAATTTCAAATTCAAAATTCAGAATTCCAAACTCAACAATAACAGAACAAAGCTCCAAATTCAGAATTCCAAACAACAATGACATAAAATCAAACACCTTACCATAAAATCAAAATTCCAAACTCCAAATCAAAGCTCCAAACTCAACAATAACAATATAAGCTTTAAATTTCATGCTAACAAAAATCAAACCTAACAAAAATTAACACTAACAAAAAAAAAACAGCAATAACAAAATAATTTAGGGCCGCCGCGAGCGAGAGGAAGGCGAGACGAGAGGAGCGTAGAGGAAGGCGAGACGACTGACGATTGGGAGCGGAGAGGAAGGCGAGACCGAATCCTGACTGCAAGAGGGAGAGAGGGAGAGAGGAAGGCTGGATGGAAGAAAGAGAAAATAAAATTAGGTTTAGGTATTTTTGTAATTATTTAGTTTTAATATGGGCATATTAGTCATTGTACCTATAATTTTTTTTTTTTTGGGTGACCGTGGCCCCCCCTGTCCCAAGGATGCTCCGCCCCTGTTTGTTATATTAATATATTAAAATTAAATAAATTAACGTATCACTTGATCAAATGATTCAAATGTTTGAATTTAATTCAAACCAATGCATTTTTAAGTTACTAAAGATTACAAATATTTTCAAAAGTTGTTTTTTTTATCACCAATTAGTATAAGATTTCTCTATAAATAGAGACACTTTAGATACATAATTAAAAACATGAATTTTCATGTTACATGAATTAAATTTATGTCAAAAATATTTCTGAGTCATTTCTTTCTTTCTCTAGTGCACGAGAGAGTAACTGAAAAAATTTTATTCTGTAAACTATCATTGATCGATATGTTTAATGTGAATGTGCAATTCACTTCAAGGATTCCAAAGTATCATGAAGGGGATTTGCCAGTTAACCCGTTTGCATTCAATATATATAGATTGGTGCAGCGAATCAAACCTAAAACTTAGTATGATACACACGCTTTGAAATTTATTTATGTAACTTTCATTACCATCAATTTAATCATCTTCTTGTTCAAGAGTTGTAGCATACCTCTAACAAATTAAAGATCCAACAATCTGTAGGTTCGATTTTAATTTTAATTTTAATTTATTTTTGAAGAATTACTGTTTCTTTAAAGAAGATGAACAATCACATATTTATGACTATGGTGAAAGGTACATAATCAATTTATTTTAATATATGATATGTTTGATATTCATATATTAAGTTAAATATAGTATATTCGTCAAGATAGCATGTCTTGTTGCCGACTGGTTAGCATATATAATTAATGATAATTTTATTCTCGTTTATATATGCATGGATTTTGTTTGTTTGGATTTTGAAAATCAGTTTGTCTTGATTTTTATTAGTGACGTTATATGAGTTTGACTCTTGGCTGATATTTTGGTTTCAAATCTTATATTTTGAAATTGTTGACAAAAAAAAAAAAACACAAAAATTGAAATGACAATTTGTTGTAAAAATTATATTGAACCTCTTAATTTTGGAAAAAAGATTGGCGTAGATGTTAATTACCATGGTCCTAGATCATAAAATTTATGTGGTTCTAAATTTCTATGATTTTATAAAATACTCATATTTGTAATGCTACAACGAGATCATATTTTGATACTAACATGTATATGATTTTATTAGCATTCATATGTTTGACTTATGAGCATGCTTGTATACTAGTTTATTATAAAAGTAGTGTAAGTAACTTTCATAAATATCAAGTGGGATTTTAATTGGTTAATGCAAGAAGTTTTATTTTTATTTAGAATGGATGATCTCATAGTATATGTGCATGATAGTATGAAAGCAATTATTTCTTGCTTGTCTTGATATTGAAAATGATTTTGATCTATTTTGAGTTATTGTAAGTTGACAAATGTTCATGGAAGAAACTAAAAGACAGTCTTAATGATTTTATTCATTGCTTATTTTCTATTGTGATACTTATTTGAATTTACCATAGAACATTAAATATGAAACTTGAATTAACAAATATAATTCATGATGCATGTATTAGTTATAATATAATTATGAAGAAATGTTTCTTTAATATAAATGAAATAAATTCTTATTTGTTAAGCAGTGGATGACTTACATGTTTGGACCCACCTTATGATATTTGGTTATGAGAAATTTTTATGATCAGACTTTGGTAGCTTGTGGCAATATATATTTAATGCATTCAATGTATTATATCTTAGACTTGGATATATTAAAAAGAAAATTAGAATTTTAAATTGAGATGCTTATTAAATATAGTAAAACGTAGAATGACATAAAAAATTTTGTAAGTGATAATTGAGATGCTTATTAATTGTATGTGATACAATATAAAGAGATTAAATGACAAAAGTGTCATGGTTTGGTGATAGTTGGTCAACACTATCAAAAATATATAAATGGTGTTATGATTTGTTTATATGTGGATGATATGTAATCTTTGACACCAATTTAGATGAGGTAGAAAAGACTAAAATTTTCTTATAAAAATTTTTGATATGAAAGATTTAGGTGAAACATAATTGATTTTAGGAATTAAAATCATAATAGATGGTGTAAATATTGATTTATTCCAATCTGACTATATTGAGAAAGTGCTAAAGAAATTTGATCATTTTGATTGTAAATATGTTTCTACCCCATTTGATCAAAATGTTAGTTCACAACAACATAAAGGATGTCTTGTGGCACAACGAGATTAATCAAAGGTAATCAGATATTTGATGTAAGTCATGACTTGTACCAGACCTGATATAATGTTGGAAGATTAAGTTGGTATACAAGTAATCCAAGTAAACAACATTTGCATGCTATTAATAACGTATTAAAATATTTGAAGGGAACAATTATCTATAGTTTAATCTATAGTGGATATCCTTCATTTTTAGAAGGATATACATATGCCAATTAGGTAACTTATGTTGAAGATCATTTATTGGAGTTTAAAGAAACAAACTTTCATTGCCAACACCTCCACGACTTCATACTTTATTGCTCTAGCTGCAGGCAGTAAAAAAACTAAATGGCTACGAAATTTTTTGTATGAGATACATATTTGACCAAAGCCAATGACACCAATATCCATACATTGTGATAGTCAATTGACACTATCAAAAGCATATAGTCAACTATATAATAAAAAATCTTGACATATAGGTTTAAGACATAGCTATGTAAAAGATTTAATGGAGTGATATCTATAATGTTTATAAGACATAGCTTGTAGATCCTTTGACGAAAGGTTTGACAAAGGATAGTTGAAGACATCATTAGAGATGTGATACAAGCTCATATCTAAATAATCACCAATGGTGGAAACAATCAACTCACACTTGAGTAATATCAAGTCTTGAGTTCAATGATGAAAGTACACTATTAGAGTGATTGAAGTGTTTGCCAATAGATACATCCCAAAGGGTAAAAATACGTGGACCATAAAATAAAAGTAGTAGGATGAGGTCTCCTCTTAATGGACATATAACATATATTTGTTGGAATGTATAATTATGAGTGCATTTCTGATATAGTCCACTTATACGATAATGAAATGGGCCGCATCATAGAGTTCAAGGGTTTGACTCTTAAATTCTCACGAAAAGGATATGAGACACAATGTCTTATCAAATGTGTCATCTTTATAATTCAATCAATGGTACCAAGATTTCATCTGTGAGTTATGCACACTTGTTCTAATGAGTGTTTGGTTCAAAGCTTGTCTACCAATCTATTCGAGGATGAGTGAAAACACAATTTACTAAGTAATGGTTTAAATGGTAAGATACCTTTATCTAAAACCATGAGATTTCTAGAATAACGAATTTAGATATATTTTGAAAATGGTGGAGGATTGTGAGGGAAATTTCCAAAATATATTTCTCTAATAGCTATATTAATGTAGCAAAATTAAATAACTTAATGTATCACTTAATTCAAACCAATGCATCTTCTATGTTACCAAGGGTTACAAACCTTTTCAAGATTGTTTTCTTTCACCAATTGGTATGGGATTCTCTATAAATAGAGACACTTTAGAGGCATAAATAAGAAGATGAATTTTCATGTTACATGAATCAAATTTCTGTCAAAAATATTTTTGAGTCATTTCTTCCTTTCTCTAGTGCACGAGAGTAAATGGATGAACTTTATTCTGTAAACTATCATTGATCGATATGATTGATGTGAATATGCAATTCACTTCAAGGATTCCAAATTATCTTGAATGAGATTCACCTGTTAACCCGTTTGCATCCAATATATATATATATATATATTGGTGTAGCGAATTGAACTTAAAGTTTAGTGTGATACACATACTTTGAAATTTCTTTCTACAACCTTCATTATCATCAATTTCGTCATCTTCTTGTTCAAGATTTGCAGAATATGCCCAACAAAAGATCAACAATTAGAGATAAATTAGACATTAAAGTTAAGCTACATCAAATAAAAAGGATAATCGTTATCATAATTATTATTATTATTGTGTTTCGAGATTGTTTTACACAAATTATGAAATAATAACATTGATTAATAAGTAATATTTCAATACATGTATGCTTGTATAGCTCACTTGGCAGGAGCTAGGGACACAAATGACTCTTTTGATGATCATGATATAGTAGAGACTGGATTAAGCATATAACTAGATAATTCTTGGTTAACTAATGCAACTATGATGTTGAATTGTAAATTCGGTAACTTGCCTTTTACTTGTTTGGGGTTGTCAGTTGGGGATAATCTTTGTACGCCAGTCTTATTGATTATTTTGTTTTGAGATTGTTTAATACAAACTACGAAATAATATTATTGATTAATAACTAAAATTTCAGTACATGTATGCATGTATAGCTCACTTGGTAGGAGCTAGGGACAAAAATGATTCTTTTGATGATCATGATATAGTAGAGAATAGATTGAGCATAGAACTAGATAATTCTTGGTTAACTAATGCAACTACTATGTTGAATTGTAAATTTGGTAACTTGTCTTTTACTTGTTTGGAGTTGTCAATTGGGGATAATCTTTGTAAGCTAGTCATTTGGAATCCTATTATTGGAGTGGAGAAGCCGTAATTTGTTTTATGAGACGTTAACTCATTCTCTTAAAAGTTGTCTTGTCGGTTTAGTTTCTTTTTTTTTCTAAGCTCCCTCGTGTACTATTTCAAAAACTGAATCTTTATTCAAATATTTTCTTTGAGGATAGAGTGGAGATGCTTGCATAATTCATTAGATTAAGTAGAAAAGCCTTTGTTTACCTAAAAAAATGTGGGCATGGAGATACACAATTTGAGAGCGTTTAATTTAGCTTTGTTGGGAAAATGATGTTGGAGGTTAAGGGTGGATAGGGATGGGTGTGAACATGTGGTATAAAGTTTAAATGAAAAAAATATGAGGATGATGGTATGTTTGGTAGTCGGCTCTCTGCTTCTTTATCAAATGTGGTTAGTGATGGGAGAGATTCATTATTTTGGAGCAACTCGCGGTCAAATGGCGGTGTGTTGAAGGAGATGTTAGTAGATTTTTTAATTTGGCGGTCAATAAACATTTGATAGTGGCGGATATAGCGTCCTTCAAAGATAGTTTAGAGGTAATGGGTGGAGGTAAGGGTGTTTAAGGTGTAAAAGCTGAACCACATTAATAATTTGGTTTAGTTCTTGAAAATCATTTTTGAATCAAATTCAATTCAGTTTTGAACTAGTTTAAAATTGGTTTATAAATATAAACTACATTTTAGTTAAAATTGGTTTCAAATTAGTTTTTTGAGAAAATAATTTTGACAAAAGAATTTCATTTGTTTTAAGAAAAATAGATGTAAAAAATTTTCCAAAAAAATTTTTTAGATTAAAGATTTCGATTATTTTTCAAAAATAAAAAATTCGAAATTTTTTACACCTTTTTCTGAGTAAATTACATGTTAAATATTTCTTACAAGAGAAACTCTGATGAGGCTGGTTCTTGTAAATATACAAGACTATCCATATTTTTGATGAAGACAAAGACCAAGTAAAATGATCAAGTTACAAGTTCAATGATGCTAAGAGAAGTCAACCATTGTCAATGAGCTAGAAGTCTTATATTTTAAGGTACATGATACAATATAACATTATTATATTTCTAATGCACATGAGAACCTTGATTACTTCATCTAAACTCTAGCATATGCATCAAAAGAATCTTCAAAGTGTCAAACTGCATCAACAATGTTTGATCAAGTTTTCCACAAAAGTCAATGTTGTATTCGATTACATATATGTGCAGCCGAAAACTTATGAAGTCAGTAGCAAAAACTGCACATTTGTATTCGACTACAACATGTTGTAGCCGAATACAAACCTAAGTTATTAGCAAAAATTGCATACTGTATTCGACTACAACATGATGTAGTCGAATGCAAAATCAAGTTCCTGGCAAAATTCAGTCATATAGTCGAATACAAAATCAAGTCAATGGCAAAATTCAGTCATGTAGTCGAATACAAAATCAAGTCAGTGGTAAAATTCAGTCATCTGTATTCGAATACAAGGATTTGTATTTGAATAAAAGCTTGAAACTTTGAAATAAATATGAACGTTACATAAGTGCATTTGACTACACTCAAGATGTAGCCGAATACAACAACAAAATAATATAATTTTTTAGCTCTTATTGATTCTAGATCATTGCATATGTTCATCAAACTTCTAGGAACGATTGCCATTTATCTAAAGTGATGACTTAGGAGTATAAATACCTCTTATTTTTAGATTTTACTTAAGAACCTTAAAAAGAATCTTAGAACAACTTTGAACAACTTTATGAAATATTTTGTGACTTATTCAAAGTCATACTTTCATATTTCAAGTACATGTTTTACATTATCATATCATTGAGAAATGTTTTCTATTGTACTTGAAATTATATTATATTATTATCATTGTACAAGAAAACATCAACTGATATACCCTCTTGATTACCGTCAAAATATTTATTGTAAAATCATTCGAGTTATTGTGTAAATTGAGGAAAGTGGTGTACTTTCTTCAAGTGTTGTAAACTAGGATAATAGTGTGCTATCTTAGGCAATTGTTAGAAGTTTGTAACAGAAGTCTTAGAGTTAGACTTGTACTTATTCTAAAAATAGTGAAAAATCTCTTGTGGTGTGCAAGAGGACTGAATGTACCATTGGTTTGAAATAGGAACCAGGGTAAATCCTTGTGTTCTTTATTTTTCTAGCATTTACAAGTTTTTCTATACACTAGTCCTAATTAGAAAAATAATCCACTAACTCTCTAAAAACCTAAAAATTTCTAAACACTTGATTCACCCCCTCTTAGGTGCGCCTTTGTATTAACAATTGGTATCCGATTAGGTTTTAGAAATTTGCTCCTCAATCCTTATTCATGGCTTCCGCACAACCATTTTTTAGAGATGGTGGTAGTAGCAATAAACTGTCTTGCTTTATTGGAGAACACTATGACTTTTGGAAGATACACATGTAGGCATACCTTGAGGCACAAGGAGATGATATTTGGGATGCAGTAGAGAATGTTCCATATGTCCCAAAGACAATCATCAATAATAAAGAAGCAATAAAGATAAAAGCCTCATGGACATATGATGACAAAAGGAGAGTGTTGTTTGACAGAAAGGCCAAAAACATGTTACAATCGACACTTGGAATGAATGAATTCTTCTACGTGTCTCATTGCAAAAGTGCCAAAGAAATCTGGGATACTCTTGAAGTAGCCCATGAATGAAGAGTTGAGGTAAAGCATTCTAAACTTAATACTTTATCTCAAGAATATGAATTGTTTCATATGCAGCCCAAATAGCTTATTCTGGACTTACAAAAAAGATTTTCTCATTTGACCAACCACTTGACGACGCTTGGCAAAATCTTCACTAATGATGAATTGAACCTTAAAGTTCTAAGATCATTAACAAGGGTGTGGGTGGCAACCTAAAGTAACGGCAATTTCTGAAAAGAAAAATCTATCAAAGATGCCTCTTTCTGCACTTTTCGGAAAACTCCAAGAACATGAGATTGAACTTGGAAGATTAGAGAAGAATGAAACTATAGAAAAGAAACCAAATAGCATTGCCTTGAAAACAAAGTTAAGAGAACAAGTAGATGATGAGAACTCAGATGGAGATGATAACATCACCTTCCTTGTAAAAAGATTTGGTAAGTTCCTTCAAAACAATAAAACTTTTAAGAAAAGGAAAACTTTCACGAAGAAGGATGTATGAAGTAGCAATGTTGATTTACAAGGAAGGGGGTTTGAATTGTAAATCTCCCTTTTTAAAAATTTCCTGAAAATACTTAAAAATTCACCTCAAGAATGATCTTGGTTTAAGAAAATTGAAAATGGATAACATTCTTGGTTTTTACCAGAAAACAAAGAAAGTTATTGGTTAGCTTAAAATCAGAAATTCAGTTTATGTTTTAACTTAAGTGATTATTCAGACTTAATAAATAAAGACATAAGAGAAAGAATACCACACACAGATGTATCTTGGTTCACCCAACTCAGGCTACGTCAAGTCCTCACAACTGTGATATTTTCCACTAAGTGTTCAAAACAAATAACCTTCTTGATTTTATAGCCCCTAGCTCATATCTACCTTGATATGTTACAAACTTAAATCCTTTACATCGAGAAAGGGATTAATCAGATCACCTATCAGTCTTGATAGGATTTCTTACAATTTATCCAAACTATACTAAACACTTGTAGTTCGAGTTTTACAATAATGATGAGATTGTTTTTTTATAGAATATGAGATGTCTCAACTCTTGTTTGAGATTCGATTATTTACAATGAATTAAGTACAAAATAACAGAGTGATCAAAAGTGATCAGACTGATTCTTCTTTGAATAATGAGAGAGTTTCAAGTATGTGAATGTGAGTGATTTTTCGAGACTTGTTAGCAATTGATATTCTACTTTTTCCCTGAGCATTGGCCTGCCTTTTATAGGCTTTTTAGAGCGATTAATAATGGTCAAAAAAGTTGTTGGTAGTGCTCTATCAGTTTTGACCAAAACAATTTATATGAATAAATATATTCCAACCTTTGAACACTTTTGAATTCTGTTGATTTGGTTGAGTTATTCATTTTTGATTAGATTTCTCTTGTGTTTAATGATCCTTTTTTACTTTAGATATGCTTGTTAATGTCTTTGATTTGATCTGAAGTTTTGATTATGTCAAAACAGTTTGGAGAATGATGATGAACTTCTGCATAGTGTTAATGAAAATTCTGGAGATTGATAATCAACTTGGAGTCCTAGTCTTTGAACTTTTTGGAGATTGATAATCAATATGGAGATTCAGTCTTGATCATTCTGGATGTCTTGTATATTTCAAGATCGTTTATCTTTCTTGACAGTTTAAGCTAGAGAATGTTTCAATTTGTCTGGTCATTTTAATTCGTGATCTTTTCTCTTTGTGATTCGAGTAGTTTCTTTGAATCTGATTATCTCAGTTTGTTCCTTGCCAAGTGCTGATGATATTGATGTAGATTGATTGACCTTAGGGCTGTTATGATCATTATTGGTCCTGAAGAACATTCTCTATTTT
This sequence comes from Cicer pinnatifidum, assembly GCA_037974775.1. Taxonomy (NCBI): domain Eukaryota; kingdom Viridiplantae; phylum Streptophyta; class Magnoliopsida; order Fabales; family Fabaceae; genus Cicer; species Cicer pinnatifidum. The sequence goes on along the minus strand of JBBPBR010000007.1, from coordinate 20,441,432 downwards.
TGCATATTTTGTCCAAAATGTTCTCCTTTCTTATATATTCAGTTTTAATCTTTTATTTTTGATTTCTTTGCTTTGCTTGAGTCCTATATTTGAATTAATCCACTCAAAAGCACAAGTTAAATTAACATAATATTTAGAATCATAATTAACATTCTTAATTAACCTTTGTATATTTTCATCAAAACTTAAATGAAAAAGTGTTCTTGATTGTTATAATTGTACAAGAAAGCATCAACTGTTATACCCTCTTGACTATAGCCAAAATAATTATTGTAAAATCATTCGAGTTATTATGTGAATTGAGGAAAGTGGTGTACTTTCTTCAAGTGTTGTAAACTAGGATAGTGGTGTGCTATCTTAGGTAAATTGTTAGAAGTTTGTAACAAAAGTCTTAGAGTTAGACTTGTACTTATTCTAACAATAGTGGAAAATCTCTTTTAGTGTGCAAGAGGACTAAATGTACCATTGGTTTGAAAGGGGAACTAGGATACATCACTGTGTTCTTTATTTTTCTGTCATTTATAAGTTTTTCTATACATTAATCCTGATCAAAAAACTAATCCACTAACTCTCTTAAAACAAGAAAATTTCTAAACACCTAATTTACCCCCTCTTAGGTGCGCCTCTGTACTAATAGTTCTAACATAGTTGAAGGAATTTTATCTAGAATTATTCATGACCCTTTCTTGTAATTCTTCTTTAGTATCTATCTTGTGTATCTTTCTCATGAGTAACTTAACCCTATTTGTAAAGGATATGAAACAAGATGAAACCTTTATTTGTCTTATTCGATTTATAGTTAGATGAAAGAGTTTATTGAATTATTTTTCTCATTTCTGTGCTTAATGCTTTTTATTGCTTGATCAACTTTAAATTGTTTTATGATTCATATTTTGAAATGGAAGTGGACTTTAAGAATGCTTGAAATGAGAAATTCATGATATTGTAGTCTAGGGATATATGTAGGTCATGAAACCAATTGAATTATTTACATAAGAAATAGCTTAATAAGATAATTCTTGTACTATAAAGCTTAATTCTAATATTAATTCCACTAAGGAATGATGGGTTACTTTAGAGTCATAGGTTCTATCACTAAGGAGTTAGGGCAAGAATAGTAAAGAGAATTCAGTAATAGTTCAATAAAGGAATCTAGTAAATATGATCAAATTTGAAATCTAGGTTGGATTCAAATTGAAACTTATCCTTGTCGTTTTTCTTATTAGAAAAGTTCAATATTATTACTCTTGTTAGTTTCAAAATTATTCAACCAATTAAGAAATATTTTGTTCAATTTTGTAATTAATTTTAATTCAATAGTATAATGCAATCCTAGAGTTTGACACTCGATCTTACCATTTTATTATTACTTGCAATAATTCAGTATACTTGTTGAAACACTATCAAATTACGACATGATCGTAATGGCCATTACAGTTGTAATGGTTGTACGAGAAAGAAGTGATAATTTTTCACACCTAGGCAGCAAGGATTATTGTGTTCTTGTTCTCTTAACATTTTTCTAGTTTCAATAATATTTAGCTTTCTATTTTTACTCTATTATTTTATTATGTTATTTTTTCAATATTTTTATATTTAAGCTTTGATTCTATTAAGATCATATGTGAGTAGATCTTCCTTGTATTGAGATTTTAGGGTTTTCAGTTATAGATCTCTAACTATTTGTATTTCTTTAAGTCATGGGTATTGACCTTTTAATTCAATCTGAGTAAAAATCACATTTGTACTTGGATATAAAATAATATACTGAAAGGTGAATTTGATATTTGACCCACAAGATTAGACAAGAGAATCAAATCATGAAAATATACTTTGGTTCTTATGAAATCATGAAAGATATTTTCTCTTAAAAGATTTTGTTAATACAACAATCATGAAAATAAGTTGGTTTTTAGTTTGAAATACACTTTTTATTTTTCAAAGAAGGCATAAGTTATAATTGTTTATTTGATTTTTCAAAGAAGGCATAAGTTATTGTATCCATCATTGTGAAAACTAATATCCCAAGGCTTTATCATAACAAAATCCTTGTGAGAACGATAATTTTTACTAGACGATAATATTGGCACTTGTAGTCTTATCAATGCTCAGGCCACATGATAGGAGAAAAATTACTGTTCGAAAACCTTACCCTCTAGAAAGGGGGGTTTTGAGGATTTTGAGGAAATCAAATGGGTAGTATTGTAGGGTGTGGCACAATAGGTAATGATTCTCTTTTCTATATTAAAAATATTTTATTTGTAAAAGGACTAATGCATAACCTACTAAGCATAAGTCAATTAAGTGATAGTGGTTATGATCCAGTGTTCAATCAAAAGTCATGTATAGAAATTAGTCAAAAAAATGGATATATATTATTTATTGGGCATATGAAAAATAATATTTTCAAACTATATTTATCATATTTAGAAAAAATCGAAGTAAAGTGTCTCATGTTTGTGAATGAAGAATTACTGATTTGACACAAAAAATTTGGACATGCTAACTTGAGACAAGTCTAAAAGTTGAAAAGACTTAACCCAATCAAAGATTTGCCAAATCTAAGATATGAATTAGATGTTCTTTGTGAAGTATGTAAAAAGGGAAATAAACACAATCATCATTTGCTTTGAAGAATGTTGTTTCCACTTCTAATTCACTTGAACTTTTACACCTTGATTTATTTGGTCTAGTAAGGATTTCCTATGTTAGTGGTAAAAAGTATGGACTCATTATTGTTGATGACTATTCTAGGTAGACATGGGTTAAGTCCCTAAAAACATAAGAACGATTCACATAAATTTTAACTATATTCTACAAACAAGTGAAAAATGAAAAAGGTTTATGTATTACAACAATTCGTAGTGATCACGCTGGTGAATTTCTTTTAAAAATTTCTATGAAGAGAATGAAATTCTCCACAATTTTTCTTCTCTTAGAACACCCCACAAAATGGTGTTGTAGAAAGGAAAATTAAATCTCTTTAGGAATTGGGACACGCATTCATGAAATAAATGTTTTCAAGCACTTTTGGATAAAGGCACCGGAAACTGCATGTTATATTTCAGAATATCATATATATAAGACATTTTATCAATAAGACATCTTATGAACAGTGGAAAGAAACAAAACTCTATATTTCATATTTTAATCAATTTGGTTGTATATGTTATATTTTGTGCATCAAAGAGAATCTTGGCAAGTTTGATTCTCGATCTCAAAAGTACACCTTTTTGGGATACTCTAAAAGGTATAAAGCCTATAAAGAATACAATAAAGAAAAATTGATTGTTGAGGAATCAATCCATGTCAAGTTTGATAAGAAAAAGTGTTAGTGCAAAAGTGGTTTTAGTTAATATCCTCTGGTTGATATTTCGTTGATAAAAAAAAAACAAAAAAATAAAGAATAATAATCCCTTAACAATATTTGCTAAGTGTGCAGATTAAGTTAGAAGGAAAAAATTTATATTAACTGGTATCTATTTTAAAGTAACATAAATTACAAGTAAGTTAGAAATAACAATCTAAGTGCTTCTAAATAAAAGAATATTATCACATAATAAACAAGTAATTTTGTTTAATAATAAAGTAAATTGTAATATAGCAATAAGAAGTATTGCGATATGTAGTTCAAGTCAAAGTATTTCAACTCTATGTTTTGATAATAGCTTGATCCTCTGATGAACCAAGAAAAAAGAATCAGCTAAACAAATTTCTCAGTGACTCTGAAGAAACTGCTAAATTTGTGTTTGATTGTGATGAACACGTTTTAAAACGCGCCTTCGGTATTTCCTTTATCGCTTTCTATATCTCTCATCCTAGTTCTTTATGATTCAACCTTATTCTGACTTAACCGATTTTATAAGTTTAAGTTGAATGTTTTGATAAAGAATAGTCTTATGTGAAGCAATCAAAGTATCTTTCAGAAATGAAAAAACACAATTCAACCATCCTCCCATTTTCTTGTGTTTTCTAGCACCTTCAAAAAGCTAGACCATAAAAATTCAAAGGTCGACAAAGATTTTGCATACTTTTATATAATAGAGGAACTAGATAAATCAAAGGAAACAAAAAAGTCTCCCTTTAAAGAACCAAAAAATGTACTTGACGATACAAGGACAAGTAATGATAAACCATCTACCAGTCAAAAGTCATAAGGAACCTAAATATGGATGGAAATATAAATCATTACATTCAGACTCTTTAATCATAGGAAAATCTAGTGATCCTATGAAGACTAGGTCTACTTTGAAAGAAACATCAATTTCAGACTTTTTGTCTGAAATCGAGCTTGTAACAATAAATGAAGTTCTATCAAATGATGGATGAATTCTGGCCATGCAAAAAGAACTAAGTCAATTCAACATAAATGATGTATGTGACCTTGTACCCAAACCTAAAGAAAAGAAGGTTTTCAGAAACAAGTTAAATGAGAAAGGTGACATGGTAAGAAATAAAGTTAGACTTGTAGCTCAAGACTATAGTGAGCTGGAAAATATTGATTATACTGAAACTTTTGCTCATATGGCAAAGTTAGAAGCAATCCGAATTTTACTTTCATTTGTAGTTTTTAATAAAATAAGTTTATATCAAATTAATGTGAAAAGTTCATTCCAAAATAATTATATAAATGAAGAAGTGTAAGTTAAACAACCTCCTAATTGGTACAATTTATAAAAAAGTGATGTTCAAATCCTTGTATGCCTCTACCTCTGCCCTTTAGTAAAACAAACTAATTGGTTAAATATATATGTTTTGCCTCTGATGAATTTAATTTTTCTCTGCCTCGAAGCCTTTAAAATTAATTTTATTTTAGATTTGAACATTTTTCTTGAAAGATGTGTAAGTCTTGTGATTTTCTGATACGTGTCATTTCTTGTGTGCTAACACGTCCATGGTAGTTATTGCTTATCTCTTTTAGAAACTCAATTTTTTTTATCAAAAACACCAACACTCATGTCATTCGCTTTAGTATCGTATTTCCTACACTTTTGTTATGTTTTCATACCTTAAAAACCTCTCTAAAACACTCATGAATTCTCCAATGGCTTTAAGTTCCGATTTTTGTTCTACCCTTGATAACATTTCTTCTTTCCCCACTATGGAATATAAAATGGATCAACTTGATATTTTCAATGAACTTCAAATTGATTTCACTAATCTCGCTGAGAATGGGATCGATTCATTGGAGAGTTTGCTGGTATTGGATGGTTTGTACTTTAACTTATATCATCTTTTTACTTTAGATGTTCTAGTTAAAGAGTTTTGGGGGTCTACTGTTGCGAACAATGATGGAGATGTTTCCAATGTGGTTTTAGAGCTTCTCATCAAAATCACTCAACAAACCATTACTATTATTTTCAAATGCTTGAATAAAGGCATGATAATTAAAAATGAATATAAATCAAGGGTTGGATTTTCTAAAATTAAGAAGGAACTTTTTGAAAATCCCAAGGTCAACTCCAAGTCAGTACATTTAAATCCCATATACAGGGTGTTGGAATGAATTTGGTTTATACTTAAAGTTTTAATGTTAACAAATATATTTTATAAGAACAAAATATTTGACTCCACATAGTATGAAAAAAAATTCGTATTTTTGAAAATAATATAAAATAAGATTTGATTTAGATTTATAATTGAAGAAAATCTTTGACCATGTTTAAAAGAAGATATGGTCAAGATTTGAAGAAGATATGATCAACATCTTATCAACAATAAGATATGAGTTATTTACAATAAGATTTGATTAAGATTTATCACAAGAAGATATGAATTATTTATAAGAAGATTTGATCAATATTTATCTACAAGAAGATATGAATTATTTGTAAGAAGATTTGATCAACATTTATCACAAAAAGATATGAATTATTTACAAGAAGATATGATCGATATTTGTTTACAAGAACAAACACGCATAAGAAGATACATTTATTATTTGCAAATATATGATTCAAATTTTGACAAAGGACAAATACTGAATTGAACTTTGTCTTATTCCTACTTGAAAAAATTCAAAAATTGGTCCAACACTATGTTCCTACCCTGATCAAAGCAAACAACAAGAATTATGTTTCATATGAGAATTTGCGAAAACTATTTTTACAAAATACAAACAATGTCAATATGAAGAATTTAGAAACTCAATCTTAACAAAATACGAACAATATCAATCTGAAGAATTTACAAACTCACTATTTATAAAATACAAACTATATCAATATGAAGAATTTACAAACTCAATATGAAGAAAATAAAAATAAAGTCAATCTAGAAAAACTGCTCATATTGGATTCAAAAATAAAGAATTGGCTAAAGAACATGTTATAAAAAACGTTGTTGTTCTATTTTTTTTTATTTTTAATAAGGTCATCGTTGACCAAGTTAGGAATGAAGATACAATTCATAATTAAACAAGGACTAAAGCAAAGCCCTAATTTTATCTATAAATTGATACTCAAGGCTTAAGAAGAAGAAGATCATCGAAAAATCAGAAAAGAGTATAAGATTTTAAGCTCAAAAATCCAAATTCATCTTAGGGTTCAAAGAAAGAAACACTTGTTTGAATGAGAAAGATTATTTGAGTAAGTCATTGTTATAATCTTCTTTTTAGAAGCGACTACCAAAATTCCAAACCTTTGTATTCAAACCCGATAGTGGTGTTAGTGTGTCTTCAACAATCTGGGGTTGTCAAATTATGTGGAGAAGACTTAGTTGGTAGAGTGAAGGTATATGTGTTCCTCAAAAGTTTGAGATTGTCAAGCTGTCTGAGAAGACTGGCTTGGAGGGTCAAGTGCTTTGTAATTTAAGTAGTTGAATTACTGGATTAAATCCTTTTGAGTGAAGGGACTAGATGTAGCCAAGTTAGTCGTGAACCAGGATAAATTACTTGTGTAACTTTATTCCTACATTCATTAGTTTTGTTATTGCTTTTACTCCAAGTAAATCATCAAGTTTGAATTAGTTTAGTCAAATAATGAAAATGTTATTAACTTAGTTAAACACAATTTAACATCTCGTTCTCGTGTTTGCAACTTCACAGGGTACACTTCAAGATTTGGATAGGATGTGTGGTGTCTAAAGATTGCTATATTGACCATGTTAGCACACACCACAAGGGATTGAAGTAGAACGTCTCTTAGAAGATCAAGTCTAATTTTCCAAACTAGGTACTTAGGCACATGACGTCTTGCGACATCAACTCCAGATCATGCTAGATTAAGACTATTCCTTACTCTAGACTAATCATAATTGTGGTAATAAGGATAATCACTTTGTTGGGTGGGCTCACTCCCTAAGTGGAACCCACCAATTTTATTAATATTATTATTATTATTAGTAGTATTAATATTGTTGTTATGGAAATAAAAAGAAAAGACAAAAAAAAAAGGTTTTAACAAGCTTGGCCCACATAAAGGAAATAAAAGGGTTTTAGAAATCCCTAAGAACTAGAATGAATTAGAGCAGCTGCCAGAGAAGATAAATAAGGTTTGGTTCCGGTGGTGGTAACAGGTGTGTAGCAAATTTGTTCCGTTTGATCTACAAATTTAGTATGTTATTCCTACCGCTGAGTTTGTTATTTTAATATACAATATGAGTAGTTTTACCTTATCTAAAAGTTACTTTGACATACCCACTTTAGTGGAAGGTTGTTATAGGGTTGTTATTATTGATTGATGTTCCCTATTGTTATTAGGAAGACTCTGGTGTATCCATTAATTATTATAGTGGGAGTTTTTACTGGACTAGGTCCTGTGGTTTTTATTCTCTCAATTGAGGGAAGTTTTCCATGTTAAAATTGTGTGTCTCATATTTAATTTTCTGCCAATTATTATTACTCTTAGAATTGTATTTTTCTGTTTGGTCATTTATCTGCACAGGTGGGGGAAAAATATTCCGCATTATTGAGATAGTTATCTCTAATCATCTATGACTTTTCCCAACAAAGTGAGCTCGGTTATTTGATTTGTACATTTACATGGAGGAGGAAAATAAAGGTTCCAATATGATTAAACTCAACTATTCTAACAACACACTTTAGAAGACTGTCATGGAAGACATGTTATACAGTAAAGATTTGTATGATCCTATTGAGGGTAACACTACTAAACCCGCAGATAAATTTGATGTTGACTGGAAGAAGATGAATAAAGAGGTAGTGGCGTTGATCAGATAGTGGTTGGATCTTAATGTATATCCACATGTTAAAACTAAAATAGATGTTAACAAGATGTGGTAAAAATTAAAAGAGTTGTATGAACGAAATAATGTGCAAAATAAAGTATTCTTGATTCGGAAGCTGGTGAATATGAAATACAAAGTTGGGGATTCAATGGTAGAGCATATGAGTATTTTTCAGAATACAGTGAATTAATAGACAACCGCATAAATTAAATTAGATGATGAGTTGTATGCGTTTTTATTATTGAGTTCCTTGCCTGTTAATTGGGAAGTCCTTGTTGTGACGTTGACCAATTCAGCTCCAAGTGGAAAGTTGAAACTGTCAACAGTTAAAGTGAGCATGTTGAATGAAGAAGCTCGAATAAAGGAACGTGGTTTAATCGATTCTTCCTTAAAGTTAGAAGCACTAGTTGCAGAGTCACAGGGGAGAAGTCAATCTAGAAACTTCCATAGACGCTACATTTCTAAAAGTCGTATCAAGTCAAGAAGCAAGTCGAGGACTAGAAAAAACGTGATATGCTATCATTGTGCCAATGTGGGTCACATAAAAAGAAATTGTAGATGTCTTAAGAGAGATCAATCAAGCGAAATAGATGAAGACAAAGAGAAGAAAAATGATAAGGATACAACAACATTTGCATATGTTAATAATATCTACATTGTTTGTAATGATAATTTCATAAACCTTGAATGCCAGGATTCAACTTGGATTATTGATTCGGGTGCCTCATATCATGTTACTTCTAGGCGTGATTTCTTCTTATCTTACAATAATGGTGATTTTGGCATGGTAAAAATTGGAGATTAAGGAGCATGTAAAATTATCAATATGGGAGATGTTTGGGTTGAAACTGGGATTGGTTGCAAGCTTCAATTGAAGAATGTTATACATGTTCCTGATATTCATCTCAATTTGATTTCGCTGAAAGCCTTTGATATTAATGGTTATCAAACTTACTTTGGTGGTGGTGGTATATGTAAAGTCACCAAAGGGTCTCTAATGGTTGCAAAAGAGCAAAGTTCCACTTCTCTCTATAGGATGCCTACGAAACTATGCAAAGAAGAAGTGAATGCAATTGAAGATACATCTTCTGATTAATGGCATATGCGCCTTGGTCACTTGAGTGAGAAATGACTTAACATACTTACGAAGAAAAATTTTCTTCCTGTGAAAGGTAAGTCTCTAAAAACTTGCACTCATTGTTTTGTTGGATAACAACATATAGTTTCCTTTCATAATACTGGTCCTCCTTGGGGATCACTTCCCAAGTAGAACCCACCAATTTTATTATTATTATTATTATTATTATTATTATTATTATTATTATTATTATTATTATTATTATTATTATTATTATTATTATTGTTATTATTAGTATTAGTATTGTTATTATTGAAATAAAAAAAATTTAATGGGCTTGACCCATGTGAAGGAAATAAAAGGGATTTAGAAATCCTTTAGAACTAGAATGAATTAGAACGGTTTCAGAGAAGAAAAATAAAGGTTTGGTTTCGGTGGTGGTAACAGGTGTGTAGCAAACTTGCTCCGTTTGATCTACAAATTTAGTATGTTATTCTTACCACTAAGTTTGTTATTTTAATATACTGTCCGAGTAGCTTTACCTTCTTTGAGAGTTACTTTGGCATACCAACTTTAGTGGAAGGTTGTTATAGAGTTGATATTGTTGATTGATGTTCCCTATTGTTATTGGGAAGAGTCTGGTGTACCCATTAATTATTATAGTGGAAGTTTTTACTGGACTAGATCCCGTGGTTTTATCCTCTCAATTTGAGGGAAATTTTCCACGTTAAAATTTTGTTTGTCTTATATTTAATTTTCTGCCAATTATTATTGATCTTGGAATTGTATTTTTCTGTTTGACCATTTATCTGCACAGGTGGGAGAAAAATATTCCGCATTATTGATATAGTTATCTCTGGTTTTCCCAACACACTTTAAGGATAACTCATTAATCTCTCCATGATAAAAATTTGATTTAAGTTCAACTATTTTTAAATCATTAACAATTTGAAAGCTTTCCATTGAAAACATGATTTTTACTAAAACAACTCATGTAATTCAACTTATACATAGTGTAACTGGATTTACACCTTGTGAAACAATGATATTTTGATTATGTAATGTATAATTGGAATTGTCAAGTTGTATTACCTTTATATGTAATTCGAATTACCTATTTAGAATCAACATTTCATTTACTCACTATGAGGTGTAATTTAACTTACATAGTAAGGTAATTCAAATTATCTACTCAGAATTAACCTTTCGTTTACTATGTGAGGTGTAATTCAAATTACACAGTAAAAAGTTCAGAGTAGTGTTTTTATCATGTGTTGTTTTCACTCACTCTTTAGCTTTCATATATAAATCATTTTACCTTTTTTTGTAAGTGCAAAGAACATCATTACAATCTTCTCTCCTTATCGCTCTCATAAAAAATATTTGAAAGCTCTCAGAACCATTTTTTAATAGAGAAAGACTATTGAGTGATACAAGTGTATGGAAAACATTATAAGAAGGGTTGAGTATTCTATTGATTGCGAGATTTGGTGATTGGGTTTATCATCACCTACAATCAAGGTAAAAGGAAATGAAGGGATTTCTTTTCACCATATTTGGGAATAATTAGGGTTTTTAGGTTTCTCATTGAATTGCTAAGAGTGAATGAGTTGAATCAATAATAGGTGAAGATTTAAGGTTGAAGGCTTCCTAGAGGTTGGACTTGCAGTTGTATCACTTGGAATTCATGGTGATTCTTGAAATGGGTTTCAAGAATTGAAGAATGCTTAGATTCACAAGGAATGAAGACATTATAGCAAAGATATTTGTACACTTGTCTCAAATGAGTTCTTTTGTTGTACACATGACAATGAATATTTATCATAATTGGTAGAAAATCTCCTATCAATTGATAGGATAAATGGATTTATATCACAAAGCAGAACAAATGTGATCGAACCAGGATAAATTGTGGTTTAAATTCTTTTACCTTATCTCTCACTATTAGATTACTTAATTCAGTTTTCAGTTAAGTTTTTGTTTAAGAAACCTAAACTTCTTGGTGAATGAATTTTCTAAAATTGAATTTTTTTTCAAAAGTACATCAGAAAATCCCAAATCTTTGAAATGCCAAACAAATTATAGAATTAAGTAATTTGTTATTTTATCTCAATTATATTTAATACTTTGTTATTCCCTTGGTAATTGAGTTTTACTTTGGAGTTGCTAAATTTAGTTTGGGTGTTGACAATTCTGACAAGCAATACCAAATTGATTGTCAAGATCAATTTCACCATTGACGGTTTATTTATCTCTTATTTCGATATATGTTGTTCACATTAATCACAAAAGGTTCCTAAATGCAATCTTTGGACTATGCATTTGTCGAAAAATATTAAAAGCGCTTTCGTTATGCATTGAAATATGTTGTATTTATTAACCCATTTTAGATACGGGACCGTACTAGCTAACAAGTGGCATCAATAGTTTGGTCTTTTGATTAAAGATTAACAACTTAAAAAGTTTGTGGTATGGCATATTCGGAACCTAAAGAGGCAAATAATATGTCACCTGATTTCTAGGGCAACATTCTAGTCTCCGCTTTAGGAATTGACGAATATTACCATGTCTTTCATTGAAAAACTGCAAAAGGGATGTGGGACACCTTGCAAGAAACCTATTAGGGGACGAACGAGGTGAAACAAGCACGAGTCAATACCTTCACACAAGATTACGAACTGTTTTTTACGTGTCAATACCTTCACACAAGATTGTGACCACACTAGAAGGTCTTGGAAAAACAATTCCAAACGAATATGTTACTAAGAAATTGTTGAGATATTTAACTTAGGAATGGCAACCGAAGGTTACTGCTATTACAGAATGGCTAAATCTTAACACTTTATCAATTGCTTCGCTTTTAAGAAAGTTAGAAGAGCATGAGCAAGAGCATTAAGTCTTGCAAAGCATGAAGAGAAATTAAAAAAGAATGATAAGTATCAGGAGAAGGAAAAGGAGAAATATAAAAAGAGTGTTGCCCTCAAAGCCACTTCATCTAAGGCTCAAGTGGGGGAACAATCGAAAAGTAATGAAAGCGAAGATGATGCCTCAAGTGGTGAGAAAATGGAGCTCTAGTGAAAAGATATAATAAGGATCCAAAATGCAAGGTGACTCAACATAGTGAGATAAACCTAGTGAAATTCTGAAGATTACATAAAATGAAGGAAACACAATTACTTGTTTTGAGTGTGACAAAATAGAACATGTGAAGAATGATTGCCCCAATCTTGTAAAGAAGAATAGTAGATAATATAATCTCGTACCTATGTCTCATGACTGATAGTCCTGATGAAGATGAGGTATGACTACAAGAAAAAAATAGGAAGTGGTTCTTTGATTGTGGTTGTTCAAGACATATGATAAGAGACAAGTCCAAGTTTATTGAGCTACACGCAAAGAAATGAGGACATGTCACCTATGGAGACAATAATAAGGGTAAAATATTTGGTGAAGGTGTTGTGGGAAATCTCTCCACAATCACAATAGAAAATGTTTTACTAGTTTAATGGCTTAGAGAACAATTTGCTATAAGTCAATTATGCAACAAGCGATATAGAATAACATTTAATTCCATTGATTGTATAATTTTATATGATACAGGAAAGCAAAAGGTGTTTAAGGGAATACGAGTTGAAAATATCTATATGTTAGACTTAGATGATGTTTTATCAATAGAAACTAAATTTCTTATGTTTAAGAGCGGAGACTCTTAGTTATAGCATCAACATTTATCTCATGTTCACTTTGATGTGCTAAATCAAATAGTTTCAAAAGATCTAATGGTAGGTCTTCGTAAGCTAAAATTCTTAAAAGAATAAATATGTGATGCTTGTGAAACGGGGAAGCAAACTAGGATCTCTTTTCAAACTAAAAAAGTTATTTTAACTTCAAGATCCCTAAAGCTTTTTCATATGGACTTGTTTCTTCCTTTGAGAAAAAAAAAAAAGTTTAAGAGGCAAATATTATTGTTTTGTAATTGTAGATACTTACTCTGGATTCATATGGACTTTATTTGTATTTTGAAAAAAATTGTTAAGGTTATTCAAAATAAAAAATGTACTAAAATAATTTCAATAAGTGATCATGGGGGCAATTTTGAAAATTGTCTCTTCGATAACTATTACATAAATAATGGGATAAATCGTAATTTTTCTGCTCCTAGAACTCAACAACAAAATGACATTATGGAGAGAAAAATAGAATTTTAGAAGAATTAGCTAGGTCCATAATTAGTGAAGGTAGTCAACCTAAATATTTCAGGACAAATACAATTAACACCACATGTTATGTTCTTAATAGGATTCTGATAAGGCTTATACTGAACCAAACCCCCTATGAATTATTTAACGGAAGGAAGTCCAACATATCCCATCTTAATGTTTTTTTTACTAAATAATGGAAAGTATAGCTAGATAAACTTTATGCAAACGAGGATAATGGTATCTTTCTTGGGTACTCATCATCTAGTAAAGCATATAGAGTGTTTAATAAAATAACTCTTAGTGTCAAAGAATATATTGATCACAATTTTCTCTTTGATTAAATAAAATTGTAATAATGTATTGTATCATAAAAAATACATATTCAATCTATATTATTATTTGCAAGCTATAGATTTTGAACTAAAGAAAAACAAAGCCTATTACTAATCACCTAATTTTTATGTACACAAATTTTTTTAGATATATCATAATTAGATAAAGCCTCGCTAAGAGAAAACAAGGTGATTAAATCTCAAAATGGGTGAAGGCTCCTACTAAATCCAATCATGTTGGTAAAGATCCCAAGTAAATAGTGCTTGTAAGGCAAAAACGATCTTCGTTTATTGTTATCTTTTCTCATTTTGTTCATGATATAAAACTTCTTGTGAGCCGATAATGTAGATTTACTTATGTCATTCTTACCCTTTTTGAGAATGATGTTTTCTACCTTTGGCTTTTTGGCCGTTGATGGCACTGAAGGGTTCAACAAAACAAAAGCATCCTTATGTCACTGTTACTTCAAAGGTTCAAGTTTCGTCGAAATCTCCATAACTTTGAGGAACCTGTGGAATTACTTTTCTCATAACACTCATTTGAAGCCTTCATGTCGATCATCGTCCTATTTTTCAAAGGCTCCTTATGAGGTTCTTTTGAAACACCACTCGATCTCGAGTTTAAATTTTCAGAAATCTCAACAAAAACCTTCTTTAACGGTGGTCGAAGATGTGATGCATCCTTATTTGGTGCCTTAAATAAGAGAATGGATTTTTCAAATTTTGGGGGTATTGATAGTATTTTTCCATTTTCAAATATCTCATCTGCAAATATAGATGTTCCTTGGACATCGTTGCATGCAAAACTAAACTCTTGCTCCTCAATATTTTCTCCAACATTGTTGTGTGTTTGATTTTGGGTACAATAATATGTATCATGTTTGATTTTGGGTACAATAATATGTATCATGTATCATGTTTTTCTCTTTAAGTATATTAGTTAATTAGTATTTTGTTGTGAGTAACTAAATACACACATCAAAAGTAAAATTGTAAGTAAAATTTTGAGCTCACTATGCAAGAGTTTAAATCCAAAATTGTCATAACATTGAATATGTATTTAATAAATATTTTAAATATAAAATAAATCTTGATAAGAAATTTAGCATGGTAATGAATTGTAACAACCCATGCTTTTATCTTCGTATATTAATAAACAAAATAAATAAATTATTAACATTATAAATCGAAAATGTCTATTCTATATTTTACTCGAACTATTTCCTACAAGTGCAATGACTGAAACTAATACATTTTATAAATTGATTTGCTTCACTTGATGTGTCTATTTGTTTACATTTTTTGTGTCTATTTTCTTTTGAACCAGGTTTACTGTTATAACAATTTGAAAATGAACAATTTCTCAGGAGTTCTTGGGGCGAACCTTGCGTGTGAACTTCTCCGACAAACCAAAACCAAAAGAACCATTGTATCCTGAAACTGAATACAAGCTTTTTGTTGGGAACTTGTCATGGACAGTAACTTCTGAGAGTCTAACACAAGCCTTTCAAGAATATGGAACTGTTGTTGGAGCTAGGGTGTTATATGATGGCGAAACCGGAAAATCTCGTGGTTATGGCTTTGTTAGCTATGCCAGTAAATCAGAAATGGAAGCTGCCCTTTCATACATGAATAATGTGGTATGTTATTTCTCATCTTTTCATTCTTTTATGTAGGATTGTTATAATATACCAAAAACTGAATTGAACTGCTTGTTTAATCGTACCAAAAAATCTTACTTTGATGGATAGTTCAAGAACCAAACTGAACAGGTTTAGTCCAGTTCTGTTCGTGAACCCTATTATATATATAGTATTGTTAGAACTATATTACTATTATACACTTTAACATTTGTTAATTTACTCATGATTTTACTTATTGAATATATTATTTTTATTTTGTAGATGAATGATGGTGATACCAATGATGAATTTCAACATTTGGAAGCACAAGATGAAGAAATAGATGTTGATACTTAAGTTTTTTTTGTGTATTTGTTTTTATAGATAAGGAATTTTATTTTTGTTATTTTGATTGTCTCTTTATCTCTAGAATATAAATTAGAGAAATTGAATCACTGCAAAGACATTGTATGAATGATCAAGAGTTACAACGTCTCATCTATATGACAATGAACTTTATGAATTTATACTATTGCAATTGTTATATTATGAATTTATTACAGTACATTACAATAATTTAGTATTAACAATTGTTATACTTTTAAATTTATTATAGAATTTCAATAATAATATTTTACTAAAATTATTTTTCTAAAATACATTAATTTACGAAATTATTTTTTTTTTTTTAAATTACTTTTTGCAACGGTTTTAAAGCATTGCCGTAACTTAATTGAAAAACGAACCTACAAGAACGGTTTTAATTTGGAAACACCATAAAACCATTGTTGTTGTCAATTTGAAAAACCGTTCTGGTAGAGGTAGCTACCAGTACGATTTTTAAAAAGTGTTGCTGTTTCACAAAAAACCGTTGCGTTAGGCTAAGGCAACGCCTTGGTTCCCCACGGTCAGAAAACCGTTCTCGTAGATTACGGCAACGGTCTTTTTACGTTAAGCAACGGTTTTTATGCGTTGCAGTAGGGCAAAAATGTTGTAGTGTCTATTCTATATTTTACTCAAACTATTTGCTACAACTGCAATATCTGAAACTAATACATTTTATAAATTGATTTGCTTCACTAGATGTGTCTACCTAACTATAGCGTGTTAATTATTTAATAATCTTTTATTTTATTTTTATTTAAACCGTTGGAAACATAAACTAAATAATAAAGCATTCAATGAAAAATAACTGCTCTTAGCGTATCGTCCCAAAGGTTAATCCACTCGTTATCACCCATATTAAATATTTATGTATGAATTTTTTTTTATAATTATTCTAATATTTTGCATAAAATGCTTACATTTTTGTAATATTAATTTATCTCTATTTCTTTGAAAATGAATGTCAATACATTTCCAAAGTAATATTAATTTGTTGTGTTTTTTAGAGTTAAGTATGTTTTCCTTAATCCTTGTAGTAGAATGAGATTTCTCATCAAAAGATTGCCACTATGATCTAACTCGTCATTCTATCTTACGAAAATTTTCACAAAATTGCATTTTTATCGGTGCATATTTTGAAAACTAAATGGAACACATTCTTTCCAAATTTTCCAATTACACTCTCATGTATATGAATTTTGACAAGGGTTAAGAAAACCATTTAACACAAACGATAGATTTGGAATCTTCATCTAGTTAGTAAAGAAATTTATTCCATAACATTTATTTGAAAATTTTGATTTCGAGATATCTACGCTATCATATTGTGTACGGTAAAGCTTGAAAAATAACCTCGATACATTTCGTGTAAGGAACATGAGATATTAAAACATTTACAGCAAGACTGATTTTTGGTGAATATTTTACTAGAAAATAAGAAATCACAATTCATTGTTGTGGAACATACCCATGAATAAAAGAATTTTTTAGTAGGCAATCAAAAATAATATAAATATTTTGATTTGTTTAAATATATTAATTAAGAGAATTATATATGACCCAATTTTTCTATTTCCACTTTAAACTTTTCTGACACAAAATTTGTTTCTTTTTTTTTTGATGTCTTCAAATTTATATTTCATTAGTCTCTGTGTAGAAGTTCTTAACTTTTTAATATCGAAATAAGCCTATTGTAGAAAACATATGTAGAAAGGCAAAGAAGTAGAAAAGTTACTTTTTATTCGTCCACTATTATCGACCTCTTTTGGATATGAGCGAAAATAAAGGTAGACACGGAGATTTTGAACTTTCTTTAATAAAACAAAAACCATATAATGCAACATTCTTTATAGAAAAAAGGAGTACTTTGATGATCTATTCGAAGTTACGCCTGAGGCTCCAAAAAGAGACCTTTCAACTTTAATGGGGTCGATAGATGGTTAGATAAAATAAAAAACTTTTTAGGTTTTTTCAATGGTTTGTTTATTTCTCTGATAAACGTATATGATAAAAGTATATATTGATCACAATTTTCTCTTTGATTAAACAAAATCGTAATAGTGTATTGTATCATAAAAAATACACATTCAATCTATATTATCATTTGCAAACTATAGATTTCGAACTAGAGAAAAATAAAGCCTATTACTAATCACCTAATATTTATGTACACAAAATTGTTTAGATATATCATAATTAGATAAAGCCTCGCTAAGAGAAAACATGGTGATTAAATCTCAAAATGGGTGTAAGCTCCTACTCAATCCATTCATGTTGGTAAAGATCCCAAGTAAATGGTGCTTGTAAGGCAAAAACGATCTTCGTTTATTGTTATCTTTCCTCATTTTGTTCATGATATAAAACTTCTCGTGAGCCGATAATGTAGATTTACTTATGTCATTCTTTCCCTTTTTGAGAACGATGTTTTCTACCTTTGGCTTGTTGGCCGTTAATGGCACTGAAGGGTTCAATAAAACAAAAGCATCCTTATGGTCACTGTTACTTCGAATGTTAAAGTTTTTTCTAAATCTCCATAACTTTGAGGAACCTGTGGAATTACTTTTCTCGTAACACTCATTCGAAGCCTTCATCTCGATCATCGTCCTATTTTTCAACGGCTCGTTATGAGGTTCTTTTGAAACACCACTCCATCTCGAGTTTAAATTTTCAGAAATCTCAACAAAAACCTTCTTTAACGGTGGTCAAAGATGTGATGCATCCTTATTTGGTGCCTTAAATAAGAGAATATATTTTTCAAATTTTGGGGGTATTGGTAGTATTTTTCCATTTTCAAATATCTCATATGCAAATATAGGCGTTCCTTGGACATCGTTGCATGCAAAACTAAACTCTTGCTCCTCAATATTTTCTCCAGCATTGTTGTGTGTTTGATTTTGGGTACAATAATATGTATCATGTTTTTCTGGAATTGGAACAAAGCCACTAAAATCAAGACAGTCGTCGCTGCCATTTTCTTGTTTGCTGGAACAATATGTATCAAATTCATCTTGGATGGGAGCAAAACCTTCAAATTCAAGAAAAGGGTGACGCATACATAGAATTGATAGCGCTTGCACTCTTAACATTTCTATGTTTGAGGATGATTTATGCATTTTGTTGCAATTGTAAGATTAAAATGTGTCTTGAGATTAATTGAATGTTGGAAGTGATTGTAATATGAGAAATATTTATATATATGAATAAAAAGAGAAGGTTAGATTTCGTTGGTTTAACGGAACTCGGTTAGCTTTGATATATTCGAAGGTTATTAAACGTGGAAGGTGTGAAAGAGTGCTCACAAATGGGTGATTGTTAGTGTGTGGTACCTTATCTTTGTTTCTTATAAATATTAAACAAAACAGAATTGTTTTATATTTTTTAATTAAGAAAATTACATGTGCTTTACGACCATTCCCTATTTTTATCTACTGGTGTGCATGTTATTATGTTTTTTTATTTTTTTTATTTTAACTGTTCACGCGCAAGTGCAACCTCCAACCTTTCGGTTGTTAGTTGTTTGTCTTTAAGTATATTAGTTAATTAGTATTTTGTTGTGAGTAACTAAATATACACATCAAAACTAAAATTGTAAGTAAAATTTTGAGTTTCACTATGCAAGAGTTTAAATCCAAAATTGTCATAATATTGAATATGTGTTTAATAAATATTTTAAATATAAAAAAAAAAAAAAAATCTTGATAAGAAATTTAGCATGGTAATGAATTGTAAAAACCCATGCTTTTATCTTCGTATATTAATAAACAAAATAAATAAATTATTAACATTATAAACCGAAAATGTCTATTCTATATTTTACTTAAACTATTTCCTACAAGTGCAATGACTGAAACTAATACATTTTATAAATTGATTTGCTTCACTTGATGTGTCTACCTAACTATAGCATGTTAATTTTTTATTAATCTTTTATTTTATTTTTATTTAAACCGTTGGAAACATAAACTAAATAATAAAGCATTCAATGAAAAATAACTGCTCTTAGCGTATCGTCCCAAAGGTTAATCCACTCGTTATAACCCATATTTATGTATGTATTTTTTTTATAATTATTCTAATATTTTGCATAAAATGCTTACATTTTTGTAATATTAATTTATTTCTATTTCTTTGAAAATGAATGTCAATACATTTCCAAAGTAATATTAATTTGTTGTGTTTTTTAGAGTTAAGTATGTTTTCCTTAATCCTTGTAGTAGAATGAGATTTCTCATGAAAAGATTGCCACTATAATCTAACTCGTCTCTCTATCTTACGAAAATTTTCACAAAATTGCATTTTTATCGGTGCATATTTTGAAAACTAAATGGAACACATTCTTTCCAAATTTTCTAATTACACTCTCATGCATATGAATTTTGACAAGGGTTAAGAAAACCATTTAACACAAACGATAGATTTGGAATAGAAATTTATTCCGTAACATTTATTTGAAAATTTTGATTTCAAGATATCTACGCTATTATATTGTGTACGATAAAGCATGAAAAATAACCTCGATACGTTTCGTGTAAGGAACATGAGATATTAAAACATTTACAGCAAGACTCATTTTTGGTGAATATTTTACTAGTAAATAAGAAATCACAATTCATTGTTGTGGAACATACCCATGAATAAAAGAATTTTTTAGTAGGCAATCAAAAATAATATAAATATTTTGATTTGTTTAAATATATTAATTAAGAGAATTATATATGACCCAATTTTTTTATTTCCACTTCAAACTTTTCTGACACAAAATTTGTTTCTTTTTTATCGATGTCTTCAAGTTTATATTTCATTAGTCTCTGTGTAGAAGTTCTTAACTTTCGAATATCGAAATAAGCCTAGTGTAGAAAACATATGTAGAAAGACAAAGAAGTAGAAAAATTACTTTTTATTCGTCCACTATTATCGACCTCTTTTAGATTTTAGAGAAGACAAAGGTACACACAGAGATTTTGAACTTGCTTTAATAAAAAAAAAAAAAAAAAACCGTATAATGCAACATTCTTTATAGAAAAAAGTTGTACTTTGATGTTCTATTCGAAGTTATGCATGAGGCTCCAAAAAGAGACCTTTCAACTTTAATGGGGTCGATAGATAGTTAGATAAAATAAAAAAGTTTTTATGTTTTTTCAATGGTTTGTTTGTTTCCCTGATAAACGTATATTATAAAAGTATATATTGATCACAATTTTGTCTTTGATTAAACAAACTCGTAATAGTGTATTGTATCATAAAAAATACACATTCAATCTATATTATCATTTGCAAACTATAGATTTCGAACTAGAGAAAAATAAAGCCTATTACTAATCACCTAATTTTTATGTACACAAAATTGTTTAGATATATCATAATTAGATAAAGCCTCGCTAAGAGAAAACATGGTGATTAAATCTCAAAATGGGTGAAAGCTCCTACTCAATCCATTCATGTAGGTAAAGATCCCAAGTAAATGATGCTTGTAAGGCAAAAACGATCTTCGTTTATTGTTATCTTTCCTCATTTTGTTCATGATATAAAACTTCTCGTGAGCCGAAAATGTAGATTTACTTATGTCTTTCTTTCCCTTTTTGAGAACGATGTTTTCTACCTTTGGCTTGTTGGCCGTTGATGGCACTGAAGGGTTCAATAAAACAAAAGCATCCTTATGGTCACTATTACTTCGAAGGTTCAAGTTTTTACGAAATCTCCATAACTTTGAGGAACCTGTGGAATTACTTTTCTCGTAACACTCATTTGAAGCCTTCATCTCGATCATCGTCCTATTTTTCAAAGGCTCGTTATGAGGTTCTTTTGAAACACCACTCGATCTCGAGTTTAAATTTTCAGAAATCTCAACAAAAACCTTCTTTAACGGTGGTCGAAGATGTGATGCATCCTTATTTGGTGCCTTAAATAAGAGAATAGATTTTTCAAATTTTGGGGGTATTGGTAGTATTTTTCCATTTTCAAATATCTCATCTGCAAATATAGACGTTCCTTGGATATCGTTGCATGCAAAACTAAACTCTTGCTCCTCAATATTTTCTCCAGCATTGTTGTGTGTTTGATTTTGGGTACAATAATATGTATCATGTTTTTCTGGAATGGGAGCAAAGCCACTAAAATCAAGACAGTCGTCGCTGCCATTTTCTTGTTTGCTGGAACAATATGTATCAAATTCATCTTGGATGGGAGCAAAACCTTCAAATTCAAGAAAAGGGTGACGCATACATAGAATTGATAGCGCTTGCACTCTAAACATTTCTATGTTTGAGGATGTTTTATGCATTTTATTGCAATTGTAAGATTAAAATGTGTCTTGAGATTAATTGAATGTTGGAAGTGATTGTAATATGAGAAATATTTATATATATAAATAAAAAGAGAAGGTTAGATTTCGTTGGTTTAACGGAACTCGGTTAGCTTTGATATATTGGAAGGTTATTAAACGTGGAAGGTGTGAAAGAGTGCTCACAAATGGGTGATTGTTAGTGTGTGGTACCTTATCTTTGTTTCTTATAAATATTAAACAAAACGGATTTGTTTTATATTTTTTAATTAAGAAAATTACATGTGCTTTACGACCAGTTCCTATTTTTATCTACTGGTGTGCATGTTATTATGTTTTTATTTTTTTTTATTTTCACTGTTCACGCGCAAGTGCAACCTCCAACCTTTCGGTTGTTAGTTGTTTGTCTTTAAGTATATTAGTTAATTAGTATTTTGTTGTGAGTAACTAAATATACACATCAAAACTAAAATTGTAAGTAAAATTTTGAGTTCACTACGCAAGAGTTTAAATCCAAAATTGTCATAACATTGAATATGTGTTTAATAAATATTTTAAATATAAAAAGAAAATCTTGATAAGAAATTTAGCATGGTAATGAATTGTAAAAACTCATGCTTTTATCTTCGTATAGTAATAAACAAAATAAATAAATTATTAACATTATAAACCGAAAATGTCTATTCTATATTTTACTCAAACTATTTCCTACAAGTGCAATGACTGAAACTAATACATTTTATAAATTGATTTGCTTCACTTGATGTGTCTACCTAACTATAGCATGTTAATTTTTTAATAATTTTTTATTTTATTTTTATTTAAACCGT
>JBBPBR010000007.1:20389320-20416828 GCA_037974775.1 Cicer pinnatifidum | reverse complement strand
AAAAAAAAAAAAAAAAAAAAAAAAAAACCATATAATGCAACATTCTTTATAGAAAAAAGTAGTACTTTGATGTTCTATTCGAAGTAAAGCATGAGGCTCCAAAAAGAGACCTTTCAACTTTAATGGGGTCGATAGATAGTTAGATAAAATAAAAAAGTTTTTATGTTTTTTCAATGGTTTGTTTGTTTCCCTGATAAACGTATATGATAAAAGTATATATTGATCACAATTTTCTCTTTGATTAAACAAACTCGTAATAGTGTATTGTATCATAAAAAATACACATTCAATCTATATTATCATTTGCAAACTATAGATTTCGAACTAGAGAAAAATAAAGTCTATTACTAATCACCTAATTTTTATGTACACAAAATTGTTTAGATATATCATAATTAGATAAAGCCTCGCTAAGAGAAAACATGGTGATTAAATCTCAAAATGGGTGAAAGCTCCTACTCAATCCATTCATGTTGGTAAAGATCCCAAGTAAATGGTGCTTGTAAGGCAAAAACGATCTTCGTTTATTGTTATCTTTCCTCATTTTGTTCATGATATAAAACTTCTCGTGAGCCGATAATGTAGATTTACTTATGTCTTTCTTTCCCTTTTTGAGAACGATGTTTTCTACCTTTGGCTTGTTGGCCGTTGATGGCACTGAAGGGTTCAATAAAACAAAAACATCCTTATGGTCACTATTACTTCGAAGGTTCAAGTTTTTATGAAATCTCCATAACTTTGAGGAACCTGTGGAATTACTTTTCTCGTAACACTCATTCGAAGCCTTCATCTCGATCATCGTCCTATTTTTCAATGGCTCGTTATGAGGTTCTTTTGAAACACCACTCGATCTCGAGTTTAAATTTTCAGAAATCTCAACAAAAACCTTCTTTAACGGTGGTCGAAGATGTGATACATCCTTATTTGGTGCCTTAAATAAGAGAATAGATTTTTCAAATTTTGGGGGTATTGGTAGTATTTTTCCATTTTCAAATATCTCATCTGCAAATATAGACGTTCCTTGGATATCGTTGCATGCAAAACTAAACTCTTGCTCCTCAATATTTTCTCCAGCATTGTTGTGTGTTTGATTTTGGGTACAATAATATGTATCATGTTTTTCTGGAATGGGAGCAAAGCCACTAAAATCAAGACAGTCGTCGCTGCCATTTTCTTGTTTGATGGAACAATATGTATCAAATTCATCTTGGATGGGAGCAAAACCTTCAAATTCAAGAAAAGGGTGACGCATACATAGAATTGATAGCGCTTGCACTCTTAACATTTCTATGTTTGAGGATGTTTTATGCATTTTATTGCAATTGTAAGATTAAAATGTGTCTTGAGATTAATTGAATGTTGGAAGTGATTGTAATATGAGAAATATTTATATATATAAATAAAAAGAGAAGGTTAGATTTCGTTGGTTTAACGGAACTCGGTTAGCTTTGATATATTGGAAGGTTATTAAACGTGGAAGGTGTGAAAGAGTGCTCACAAATGGGTGATTGTTAGTGTGTGGTACCTTATCTTTGTTTCTTATAAATATTAAACAAAACGGATTTGTTTTATATTTTTTAATTAAGAAAATTACATGTGCTTTACGACCAGTTCCTATTTTTATCTACTGGTGTGCATGTTATTATGTTTTTATTTTTTTTTATTTTCACTGTTCACGCGCAAGTGCAACCTCCAACCTTTCGGTTGTTAGTTGTTTGTCTTTAAGTATATTAGTTAATTAGTATTTTGTTGTGAGTAACTAAATATACACATCAAAACTAAAATTGTAAGTAAAATTTTGAGTTCACTACGCAAGAGTTTAAATCCAAAATTGTCATAACATTGAATATGTGTTTAATAAATATTTTAAATATAAAAAGAAAATCTTGATAAGAAATTTAGCATGGTAATGAATTGTAAAAACCCATGCTTTTATCTTCGTATATTAATAAACAAAATAAATAAATTATTAACATTATAAACCGAAAATGTCTATTCTATATTTTACTCAAACTATTTCCTACAAATGCAATGACTGAAACTAATACATTTTATAAATTGATTTGCTTCACTTGATGTGTCTACCTAACTATAGCATGTTAATTTTTTAATAATTTTTTATTTTATTTTTATTTAAACCGTTGGAAACATAAACAAAATAATAAAGCGTTCAATGAAAAATAACTGCTCTTAGTGTATCGTCCCAAAGGTTAATCCACTCGTTATCACCCATATTTATGTATGTATTTTTTTAATAATTATTCTAATATTTTGCATAAAATGCTTACATTTTTGTAATATTAATTTATCTCTATTTCTTTGAAAATGAATGTCAATACATTTCTAAAGTAATATTAATTTGTTGTGTTTTTTAGAGTTAAGTATGTTTTCCTTAATCCTTGTAGTAGAATGAGATTTCTCATGAAAAGATTGCCACTATAATCTAACTCGTCTCTCTATCTTATGAAAATTTTCACAAAATTGCATTTTTATCGGTGCATATTTTGAAAACTAAATGGAACACATTCTTTCCAAATTTTCTAATTACACTCTCATGCATATGAATTTTGACAAGGGTTAAGAAAACCATTTAACACAAGCGATAGATTTGGAATAGAAATTTATTCCGTAACATTTATTTGAAAATTTTGATTTCAAGATATCTACGCTATTATATTGTGTACGATAAAGCATGAAAAATAACCTCGATACGTTTCGTGTAAGGAACATGAGATATTAAAACATTTACAGCAAGACTCATTTTTGGTGAATATTTTACTAGTAAATAAGAAATCACAATTCATTGTTGTGGAACATACCCATGAATAAAAGAATTTTTTAGTAGGCAATCAAAAATAATATAAATATTTTGATTTGTTTAAATATATTAATTAAGAGAATTATATATGACCCAATTTTTCTATTTCCACTTTAAACTTTTCTGACACAAAATTTGTTTCTTTTTTTTTTGATGTCTTCAAATTTATATTTCATTAGTCTCTGTGTAGAAGTTCTTAACTTTTTAATATCGAAATAAGCCTATTGTAGAAAACATATGTAGAAAGGCAAAGAAGTAGAAAAGTTACTTTTTATTCGTCCACTATTATCGACCTCTTTTGGATATGAGCGAAAATAAAGGTAGACACGGAGATTTTGAACTTTCTTTAATAAAACAAAAACCATATAATGCAACATTCTTTATAGAAAAAAGGAGTACTTTGATGATCTATTCGAAGTTACGCCTGAGGCTCCAAAAAGAGACCTTTCAACTTTAATGGGGTCGATAGATGGTTAGATAAAATAAAAAACTTTTTAGGTTTTTTCAATGGTTTGTTTATTTCTCTGATAAACGTATATGATAAAAGTATATATTGATCACAATTTTCTCTTTGATTAAACAAAATCGTAATAGTGTATTGTATCATAAAAAATACACATTCAATCTATATTATCATTTGCAAACTATAGATTTCGAACTAGAGAAAAATAAAGCCTATTACTAATCACCTAATATTTATGTACACAAAATTGTTTAGATATATCATAATTAGATAAAGCCTCGCTAAGAGAAAACATGGTGATTAAATCTCAAAATGGGTGTAAGCTCCTACTCAATCCATTCATGTTGGTAAAGATCCCAAGTAAATGGTGCTTGTAAGGCAAAAACGATCTTCGTTTATTGTTATCTTTCCTCATTTTGTTCATGATATAAAACTTCTCGTGAGCCGATAATGTAGATTTACTTATGTCATTCTTTCCCTTTTTGAGAACGATGTTTTCTACCTTTGGCTTGTTGGCCGTTAATGGCACTGAAGGGTTCAATAAAACAAAAGCATCCTTATGGTCACTGTTACTTCGAATGTTAAAGTTTTTTCTAAATCTCCATAACTTTGAGGAACCTGTGGAATTACTTTTCTCGTAACACTCATTCGAAGCCTTCATCTCGATCATCGTCCTATTTTTCAACGGCTCGTTATGAGGTTCTTTTGAAACACCACTCCATCTCGAGTTTAAATTTTCAGAAATCTCAACAAAAACCTTCTTTAACGGTGGTCAAAGATGTGATGCATCCTTATTTGGTGCCTTAAATAAGAGAATATATTTTTCAAATTTTGGGGGTATTGGTAGTATTTTTCCATTTTCAAATATCTCATATGCAAATATAGGCGTTCCTTGGACATCGTTGCATGCAAAACTAAACTCTTGCTCCTCAATATTTTCTCCAGCATTGTTGTGTGTTTGATTTTGGGTACAATAATATGTATCATGTTTTTCTGGAATTGGAACAAAGCCACTAAAATCAAGACAGTCGTCGCTGCCATTTTCTTGTTTGCTGGAACAATATGTATCAAATTCATCTTGGATGGGAGCAAAACCTTCAAATTCAAGAAAAGGGTGACGCATACATAGAATTGATAGCGCTTGCACTCTAAACATTTCTATGTTTGAGGATGTTTTATGCATTTTATTGCAATTGTAAGATTAAAATGTGTCTTGAGATTAATTGAATGTTGGAAGTGATTGTAATATGAGAAATATTTATATATATAAATAAAAAGAGAAGGTTAGATTTCGTTGGTTTAACGGAACTCGGTTAGCTTTGATATATTGGAAGGTTATTAAACGTGGAAGGTGTGAAAGAGTGCTCACAAATGGGTGATTGTTAGTGTGTGGTACCTTATCTTTGTTTCTTATAAATATTAAACAAAACGGATTTGTTTTATATTTTTTAATTAAGAAAATTACATATGCTTTACGACCAGTTCCTATTTTTATCTACTGGTGTGCATGTTATTATGTTTTTATTTTTTTTTATTTTCACTGTTCACGCGCAAGTGCAACCTCCAACCTTTCGGTTGTTAGTTGTTTGTCTTTAAGTATATTAGTTAATTAGTATTTTGTTGTGAGTAACTAAATATACACATCAAAACTAAAATTGTAAGTAAAATTTTGAGTTCACTACGCAAGAGTTTAAATCCAAAATTGTCATAACATTGAATATGTGTTTAATAAATATTTTAAATATAAAAAGAAAATCTTGATAAGAAATTTAGCATGGTAATGAATTGTAAAAACCCATGCTTTTATCTTCGTATATTAATAAACAAAATAAATAAATTATTAACATTATAAACCGAAAATGTCTATTCTATATTTTACTCAAACTATTTCCTACAAGTGCAATGACTGAAACTAATACATTTTATAAATTGATTTGCTTCACTTGATGTGTCTACCTAACTATAGCATGTTAATTTTTTAATAATTTTTTATTTTATTTTTATTTAAACCGTTGGAAACATAAACAAAATAATAAAGCGTTCAATGAAAAATAACTGCTCTTAGTGTATCGTCCCAAAGGTTAATCCACTCGTTATCACCCATATTTATGTATGTATTTTTTTAATAATTATTCTAATATTTTGCATAAAATGCTTACATTTTTGTAATATTAATTTATCTCTATTTCTTTGAAAATGAATGTCAATACATTTCTAAAGTAATATTAATTTGTTGTGTTTTTTAGAGTTAAGTATGTTTTCCTTAATCCTTGTAGTAGAATGAGATTTCTCATGAAAAGATTGCCACTATAATCTAACTCGTCTCTCTATCTTATGAAAATTTTCACAAAATTGCATTTTTATCGGTGCATATTTTGAAAACTAAATGGAACACATTCTTTCCAAATTTTCTAATTACACTCTCATGCATATGAATTTTGACAAGGGTTAAGAAAACCATTTAACACAAGCGATAGATTTGGAATAGAAATTTATTCCGTAACATTTATTTGAAAATTTTGATTTCAAGATATCTACGCTATTATATTGTGTACGATAAAGCATGAAAAATAACCTCGATACGTTTCGTGTAAGGAACATGAGATATTAAAACATTTACAGCAAGACTCATTTTTGGTGAATATTTTACTAGTAAATAAGAAATCACAATTCATTGTTGTGGAACATACCCATGAATAAAAGAATTTTTTAGTAGGCAATCAAAAATAATATAAATATTTTGATTTGTTTAAATATATTAATTAAGAGAATTATATATGACCCAATTTTTCTATTTCCACTTCAAACTTTTCTGACACAAAATTTGTTTCTTTTTTATCGATGTCTTCAAGTTTATATTTCATTAGTCTCTGTGTAGAAGTTCTAAACTTTTGAATATCGAAATAAGCCTAGTGTAGAAAACATATGTAGAAAGACAAAGAAGTAGAAAAATTACTTTTTATTCGTCCACTATTATCGACCTCTTTTAGATTTTAGAGAAGACAAAGGTACACACAGAGATTTTGAACTTGCTTTAATAAAAAAAAAAAAAAAACCATATAATGCAACATTCTTTATAGAAAAAAGTAGTACTTTGATGTTCTATTCGAAGTTATGCATGAGGCTCCAAAAAGAGACCTTTCAACTTTAATGGGGTCGATAGATAGTTAGATAAAATAAAAAAGTTTTTATGTTTTTTCAATGGTTTGTTTGTTTCCCTGATAAACGTATATGATAAAAGTATATATTGATCACAATTTTCTCTTTGATTAAACAAACTCGTAATAGTGTATTGTATCATAAAAAATACACATTCAATCTATATTATCATTTGCAAACTATAGATTTCGAACTAGAGAAAAATAAAGCCTATTACTAATCACCTAATTTTTATGTACACAAAATTGTTTAGATATATCATAATTAGATAAAGCCTCGCTAAGAGAAAACATGGTGATTAAATCTCAAAATGGGTGAAAGCTCCTACTCAATCCATTCATGTTGGTAAAGATCCCAAGTAAATGATGCTTGTAAGGCAAAAACGATCTTCGTTTATTGTTATCTTTCCTCATTTTGTTCATGATATAAAACTTCTCGTGAGCCGATAATGTAGATTTACTTATGTCTTTCTTTCCCTTTTTGAGAACGATGTTTTCTACCTTTGGCTTGTTGGCCGTTGATGGCACTGAAGGGTTCAATAAAACAAAAGCATCCTTATGGTCACTATTACTTCGAAGGTTCAAGTTTTTACGAAATCTCCATAACTTTGAGGAACCTGTGGAATTACTTTTCTCGTAACACTCATTTGAAGCCTTCATCTCGATCATCGTCCTATTTTTCAAAGGCTCGTTATGAGGTTCTTTTGAAACACCACTCGATCTCGTGTTTAAATTTTCAGAAATCTCAACAAAAACCTTCTTTAACGGTGGTCGAAGATGTGATGCATCCTTATTTGGTGCCTTAAATAAGAGAATAGATTTTTCAAATTTTGGGGGTATTGGTAGTATTTTTCCAATTTCAAATATCTCATCTGCAAATATAGACGTTCCTTGGATATCGTTGCATGCAAAACTAAACTCTTGCTCCTCAATATTTTCTCCAGCATTGTTGTGTGTTTGATTTTGGGTACAATAATATGTATCATGTTTTTCTGGAATGGGAGCAAAGCCACTAAAATCAAGACAGTCGTCGCTGCCATTTTCTTGTTTGCTGGAACAATATGTATCAAATTCATCTTGGATGGGAGCAAAACCTTCAAATTCAAGAAAAGGGTGACGCATACATAGAATTGATAGCGCTTGCACTCTAAACATTTCTATGTTTGAGGTTGTTTTATGCATTTTATTGCAATTGTAAGATTAAAATGTGTCTTGAGATTAATTGAATGTTGGAAGTGATTGTAATATGAGAAATATTTATATATATAAATAAAAAGAGAAGGTTAGATTTCGTTGGTTTAACGGAACTCGGTTAGCTTTGATATATTGGAAGGTTATTAAACGTGGAAGGTGTGAAAGAGTGCTCACAAATGGGTGATTGTTAGTGTGTGGTACCTTATCTTTGTTTCTTAGAAATATTAAACAAAACGGATTTGTTTTATATTTTTTAATTAAGAAAATTACATGTGCTTTACGACCAGTTCCTATTTTTATCTACTGGTGTGCATGTTATTATGTTTTTATTTTTTTTTATTTTCACTGTTCACGCGCAAGTGCAACCTCCAACCTTTCGGTTGTTAGTTGTTTGTCTTTAAGTATATTAGTTAATTAGTATTTTGTTGTGAGTAACTAAATATACACATCAAAACTAAAATTGTAAGTAAAATTTTGAGTTCACTACGCAAGAGTTTAAATCCAAAATTGTCATAACATTGAATATGTGTTTAATAAATATTTTAAATATAAAAAGAAAATCTTGATAAGAAATTTAGCATGGTAATGAATTGTAAAAACCCATGCTTTTATCTTCGTATATTAATAAACAAAATAAATAAATTATTAACATTATAAACCGAAAATGTCTATTCTATATTTTACTCAAACTATTTCCTACAAGTGCAATGACTGAAACTAATACATTTTATAAATTGATTTGCTTCACTTGATGTGTTTACCTAACTATAGCATGTTAATTTTTTAATAATTTTTTATTTTATTTTTATTTAAACCGTTGGAAACATAAACAAAATAATAAAGCGTTCAATGAAAAATAACTGCTCTTAGCGTATCGTCCCAAAGGTTAATCCACTCGTTATCACCCATATTTATGTAAGTATTTTTTTAATAATTATTCTAATATTTTGCATAAAATTCTTACATTTTTGTAATATTAATTTATCTCTATTTCTTTGAAAATGAATGTCAATACATTTCCAAAGTAATATTAATTTGTTGTGTTTTTTAGAGTTAAGTATGTTTTCCTTAATCCTTGTAGTAGAATGAGATTTCTCATGAAAAGATTGCCACTATAATCTAACTCGTCTCTCTATCTTACGAAAATTTTCACAAAATTGCATTTTTATCGGTGCATATTTTGAAAACTAAATGGAACACATTCTTTCCAAATTTTCTAATTACACTCTCATGCATATGAATTTTGACAAGGGTTAAGAAAACCATTTAACACAAACGATAGATTTGGAATAGAAATTTATTCCGTAACATTTATTTGAAAATTTTGATTTCAAGATATCTACGCTATTATATTGTGTACGATAAAGCATGAAAAATAACCTCGATACGTTTCGTGTAAGGAACATGAGATATTAAAACATTTACAGCAAGACTCATTTTTGGTGAATATTTTACTAGTAAATAAGAAATCACAATTCATTGTTGTGGAACATACCCATGAATAAAAGAATTTTTTAGTAGGCAATCAAAAATAATATAAATATTTTGATTTGTTTAAATATATTAATTAAGAGAATTATATATGACCCAATTTTTCTATTTCCACTTCAAACTTTTCTGACACAAAATTTGTTTCTTTTTTATCGATGTCTTCAAGTTTATATTTCATTAGTCTCTGTGTAGAAGTTCTTAACTTTTGAATATCGAAATAAGCCTAGTGTAGAAAACATATGTAGAAAGACAAAGAAGTAGAAAAATTACTTTTTATTCGTCCACTATTATCGACCTCTTTTAGATTTTAGAGAAGACAAAGGTACACACAGAGATTTTGAACTTGCTTTAATAAAAAAAAAAAAAAAAAACCGTATAATGCAACATTCTTTATAGAAAAAAGTTGTACTTTGATGTTCTATTCGAAGTTATGCATGAGGCTCCAAAAAGAGACCTTTCAACTTTAATGGGGTCGATAGATAGTTAGATAAAATAAAAAAGTTTTTATGTTTTTTCAATGGTTTGTTTGTTTCCCTGATAAACGTATATGATAAAAGTATATATTGATCACAATTTTCTCTTTGATTAAACAAACTCGTAATAGTGTATTGTATCATAAAAAATACACATTCAATCTATATTATCATTTGCAAACTATAGATTTCGAACTAGAGAAAAATAAAGCCTATTACTAATCACCTAATTTTTATGTACACAAAATTGTTTAGATATATCATAATTAGATAAAGCCTCGCTAAGAGAAAACATGGTGATTAAATCTCAAAATGGGTGAAAGCTCCTACTCAATCCATTCATGTTGGTAAAGATCCCAACTAAATGGTGCTTGTAAGGCAAAAACGATCTTCGTTTATTGTTATCTTTCCTCATTTTGTTCATGATATAAAACTTCTCGTGAGCCGATAATGTAGATTTACTTATGTCTTTCTTTCCCTTTTTGAGAACGATGTTTTCTACCTTTGGCTTGTTGGCCGTTGATGGCACTGAAGGGTTCAATAAAACAAAAGCATCCTTATGGTCATTATTACTTCGAAGGTTCAAGTTTTTACGAAATCTCCATAACTTTGAGGAACCTGTGGAATTACTTTTCTCGTAACACTCATTCGAAGCCTTCATCTCGATCATCGTCCTATTTTTCAAAGGCTCGTTATGAGGTTCTTTTGAAACACCACTCGATCTCGAGTTTAAATTTTCAGAAATCTCAACAAAAACCTTCTTTAACGGTGGTCGAAGATGTGATGCATCCTTATTTGGTGCCTTAAATAAGAGAATAGATTTTTCAAATTTTGGGGGTATTGGTAGTATTTTTCCATTTTCAAATATCTCATCTGCAAATATAGACGTTCCTTGGATAACGTTGCATGCAAAACTAAACTCTTGCTCCTCAATATTTTCTCCAGCATTGTTGTGTGTTTGATTTTGGGTACAATAATATGTATCATGTTTTTCTGGAATGGGAGCAAAGCCACTAAAATCAAGACAGTCGTCGCTGCCATTTTCTTGTTTGCTGGAACAATATGTATCAAATTCATCTTGGATGGGAGCAAAACCTTCAAATTCAAGAAAAAGGTGACGCATACATAGAATTGATAGCGCTTGCACTCTAAACATTTCTATGTTTGAGGATGTTTTATGCATTTTATTGCAATTGTAAGATTAAAATGTGTCTTGAGATTAATTGAATGTTGGAAGTGATTGTAATATGAGAAATACTTATATATATAAATAAAAAGAGAAGGTTAGATTTCGTTGGTTTAACGGAACTCGGTTAGCTTTGATATATTGGAAGGTTATTAAACGTGGAAGGTGTGAAAGAGTGCTCACAAATGGGTGATTGTTAGTGTGTGGTACCTTATCTTTGTTTCTTATAAATATTAAACAAAACGGATTTGTTTTATATTTTTTAATTAAGAAAATTACATGTGCTTTACGACCAGTTCCTATTTTTATCTACTGGTGTGCATGTTATTATGTTTTTATTTTTTTTTATTTTCACTGTTCACGCGCAAGTGCAACCTCCAACCTTTCGGTTGTTAGTTGTTTGTCTTTAAGTATATTAGTTAATTAGTATTTTGTTGTGAGTAACTAAATATACACATCAAAACTAAAATTGTAAGTAAAATTTTGAGTTCACTACGCAAGAGTTTAAATCCAAAATTGTCATAACATTGAATATGTGTTTAATAAATATTTTAAATATAAAAAGAAAATCTTGATAAGAAATTTAGCATGGTAATGAATTGTAAAAACCCATGCTTTTATCTTCGTATATTAATAAACAAAATAAATAAATTATTAACATTATAAACCGAAAATGTCTATTCTATATTTTACTCAAACTATTTCCTACAAGTGCAATGACTGAAACTAATACATTTTATAAATTGATTTGCTTCACTTGATGTGTCAACCTATCTATAGCATGTTAATTTTTTAATAATTTTTTATTTTATTTTTATTTAAACCGTTGGAAACATAAACAAAATAATAAAGCGTTCAATGAAAAATAACTGCTCTTAGCGTATCGTCCCAAAGGTTAATCCACTCGTTATCACCCATATTTATGTATGTATTTTTTTAATAATTATTCTAATATTTTGCATAAAATGCTTACATTTTTGTAATATTAATTTATCTCTATTTCTTTGAAAATGAATGTCAATACATTTCCAAAGTAATATTTATTTGTTGTGTTTTTTTAGAGTTAAGTATGTTTTCCTTAATCCTTGTAGTAGAATGAGATTTCTCATGAAAAGATTGCCACTATAATCTAACTCGTCTCTCTATCTTACGAAAATTCTCACAAAATTGCATTTTTATCGGTGCATATTTTGAAAACTAAATGGAACACATTCTTTCCAAATTTTCTAATTACACTCTCATGCATATGAATTTTGACAAGGGTTAAGAAAACCATTTAACACAAACGATAGATTTGGAATAGAAATTTATTCCGTAACATTTATTTGAAAATTTTGATTTCAAGATATCTACGCTATTATATTGTGTACGATAAAGCATGAAAAATAACCTCGATACATTTCGTGTAAGGAACATGAGATATTAAAACATTTACAGCAAGACTCATATTTGGTGAATATTTTACTAGTAAATAAGAAATCACAATTCATTGTTGTGGAACATACCCATGAATAAAAGAATTTTTTAGTAGGCAATCAAAAATAATATAAATATTTTGATTTGTTTAAATATATTAATTAAGAGAATTATATATGACCCAATTTTTCTATTTCCACTTCAAACTTTTCTGACACAAAATTTGTTTCTTTTTTATCGATGTCTTCA
This sequence comes from Cicer pinnatifidum, assembly GCA_037974775.1. NCBI lineage: Eukaryota > Viridiplantae > Streptophyta > Magnoliopsida > Fabales > Fabaceae > Cicer > Cicer pinnatifidum. Next base: position 20,404,380 of record JBBPBR010000007.1, on the reverse strand, counting down.
AGTTTATATTTCATTAGTCTCTGTGTAGAAGTTCTTAACTTTCGAATATCGAAATAAGCCTAGTGTAGAAAACATATGTAGAAAGACAAAGAAGTAGAAAAATTACTTTTTATTCGTCCACTATTATCGACCTCTTTTAGATTTTAGAGAAGACAAAGGTACACACAGAGATTTTGAACTTGCTTTAATAAAAAAAAAAAAAAAAAAAAACCGTATAATGCAACATTCTTTATAGAAAAAAGTTGTACTTTGATGTTCTATTCGAAGTTATGCATGAGGCTCCAAAAAGAGACCTTTCAACTTTAATGGGGTCGATAGATAGTTAGATAAAATAAAAAAGTTTTTATGTTTTTTCAATGGTTTGTTTGTTTCCCTGATAAACGTATATTATAAAAGTATATATTGATCACAATTTTGTCTTTGATTAAACAAACTCGTAATAGTGTATTGTATCATAAAAAATACACATTCAATCTATATTATCATTTGCAAACTATAGATTTCGAACTAGAGAAAAATAAAGCCTATTACTAATCACCTAATTTTTATGTACACAAAATTGTTTAGATATATCATAATTAGATAAAGCCTCGCTAAGAGAAAACATGGTGATTAAATCTCAAAATGGGTGAAAGCTCCTACTCAATCCATTCATGTTGGTAAAGATCCCAAGTAAATGGTGCTTGTAAGGCAAAAACGATCTTCGTTTACTGTTATCTTTCCTCATTTTGTTCATGATATAAAACTTCTCGTGAGCCGATAATGTAGATTTACTTATGTCTTTCTTTCCCTTTTTGAGAACGATGTTTTCTACCTTTGGCTTGTTGGCCGTTGATGGCACTGAAGGGTTCAATAAAACAAAAGCATCCTTATGGTCACTATTACTTCGAAGGTTCAAGTTTTTACGAAATCTCCATAACTTTGAGGAACCTGTTGAATTACTTTTCTCGTAACACTCATTCGAAGCCTTCATCTCGATCATCGTCCTATTTTTCAAAGGCTCGTTATGAGGTTCTTTTGAAACACCACTCGATCTCGAGTTTAAATTTTCAGAAATCTCAACAAAAACCTTCTTTAACGGTGGTCGAAGATGTGATGCATCCTTATTTGGTGCCTTAAATAAGAGAATAGATTTTTCAAATTTTGGGGGTATTGGTAGTATTTTTCCATTTTCAAATATCTCATCTGCAAATATAGACGTTCCTTGGATATCGTTGCATGCAAAACTAAACTCTTGCTCCTCAATATTTTCTCCAGCATTGTTGTGTGTTTGATTTTGGGTACAATAATATGTATCATGTTTTTCTGGAATGGGAGCAAAGCCACTAAAATCAAGACAGTCGTCGCTGCCATTTTCTTGTTTGCTGGAACAATATGTATCAAATTCATCTTGGATGGGAGCAAAACCTTCAAATTCAAGAAAAGGGTGACGCATACATAGAATTGATAGCGCTTGCACTCTAAACATTTCTATGTTTGAGGATGTTTTATGCATTTTATTGCAATTGTAAGATTAAAATGTGTCTTGAGATTAATTGAATGTTGGAAGTGATTGTAATATGAGAAATATTTATATATATAAATAAAAAGAGAAGGTTAGATTTCGTTGGTTTAACGGAACTCGGTTAGCTTTGATATATTGGAAGGTTATTAAACGTGGAAGGTGTGAAAGAGTGCTCACAAATGGGTGATTGTTAGTGTGTGGTACCTTATCTTTGTTTCTTATAAATATTAAACAAAACGGATTTGTTTTATATTTTTTAATTAAGAAAATTACATATGCTTTACGACCAGTTCCTATTTTTATCTACTGGTGTGCATGTTATTATGTTTTTATTTTTTTTTATTTTCACTGTTCACGCGCAAGTGCAACCTCCAACCTTTCGGTTGTTAGTTGTTTGTCTTTAAGTATATTAGTTAATTAGTATTTTGTTGTGAGTAACTAAATATACACATCAAAACTAAAATTGTAAGTAAAATTTTGAGTTCACTACGCAAGAGTTTAAATCCAAAATTGTCATAACATTGAATATGTGTTTAATAAATATTTTAAATATAAAAAGAAAATCTTGATAAGAAATTTAGCATGGTAATGAATTGTAAAAACCCATGCTTTTATCTTCGTATATTAATAAACAAAATAAATAAATTATTAACATTATAAACCGAAAATGTCTATTCTATATTTTACTCAAACTATTTCCTACAAGTGCAATGACTGAAACTAATACATTTTATAAATTGATTTGCTTCACTTGATGTGTCTACCTAACTATAGCATGTTAATTTTTTAATAATTTTTTATTTTATTTTTATTTAAACCGTGGGAAACATAAACAAAATAATAAAGCGTTCAATGAAAAATAACTGCTCTTAGCGTATCGTCCCAAAGGTTAATCCACTTGTTATCACCCATATTTATGTATGTATTTTTTTAATAATTATTCTAATATTTTGCATAAAATGCTTACATTTTTGTAATATTAATTTATCTCTATTTCTTTGAAAATGAATGTCAATACATTTCCAAAGTAATATTAATTTGTTGTGTTTTTTTAGAGTTAAGTATGTTTTCCTTAATCCTTGTAGTAGAATGAGATTTCTCATGAAAAGATTGCCACTATAATCTAACTCGTCTCTCTATCTTACGAAAATTTTCACAAAATTGCATTTTTATCGGTGCATATTTTGAAAACTAAATGGAACACATTCTTTCCAAATTTTCTAATTACACTCTCATGCATATGAATTTTGACAAGGGTTAAGAAAACCATTTAACACAAATGATAGATTTGGAATAGAAATTTATTCCGTAACATTTATTTGAATTTTTGATTTCAAGATATCTACGCTATTATATTGTGTACGATAAAGCATGAAAAATAACCTCGATACGTTTCGTGTAAGGAACATGAGATATTAAAACATTTACGGCAAGACTCATTTTTGGTGAATATTTTACTAGTAAATAAGAAATCACAATTCATTGTTGTGGAACATACCCATGAATAAAAGAATTTTTTAGTAGGCAATTAAAAATAATATAAATATTTTGATTTGTTTAAATATATTAATTAAGAGAATTATATATGACCCAATTTTTCTATTTCCACTTCAAACTTTTCTGACACAAAATTTGTTTCTTTTTTATCGATGTCTTCAAGTTTATATTTCATTAGTCTCTGTGTAGAAGTTCTTAACTTTCGAATATCGAAATAAGCCTAGTGTAGAAAACATATGTAGAAAGACAAAGAAGTAGAAAAATTACTTTTTATTCGTCCACTATTATCGACCTCTTTTAGATTTTAGAGAAGACAAAGGTACACACAGAGATTTTGAACTTGCTTTAATAAAAAAAAAAAAAAAAAACCGTATAATGCAACATTCTTTATAGAAAAAAGTTGTACTTTGATGTTCTATTCGAAGTTATGCATGAGGCTCCAAAAAGAGACCTTTCAACTTTAATGGGGTCGATAGATAGTTAGATAAAATAAAAAAGTTTTTATGTTTTTTCAATGGTTTGTTTGTTTCCCTGATAAACGTATATTATAAAAGTATATATTGATCACAATTTTGTCTTTGATTAAACAAACTCGTAATAGTGTATTGTATCATAAAAAATACACATTCAATCTATATTATCATTTGCAAACTATAGATTTCGAACTAGAGAAAAATAAAGCCTATTACTAATCACCTAATTTTTATGTACACAAAATTGTTTAGATATATCATAATTAGATAAAGCCTCGCTAAGAGAAAACATGGTGATTAAATCTCAAAATGGGTGAAAGCTCCTACTCAATCCATTCATGTTGGTAAAGATCCCAAGTAAATGGTGCTTGTAAGGCAAAAACGATCTTCGTTTACTGTTATCTTTCCTCATTTTGTTCATGATATAAAACTTCTCGTGAGCCGATAATGTAGATTTACTTATGTCTTTCTTTCCCTTTTTGAGAACGATGTTTTCTACCTTTGGCTTGTTGGCCGTTGATGGCACTGAAGGGTTCAATAAAACAAAAGCATCCTTATGGTCACTATTACTTCGAAGGTTCAAGTTTTTACGAAATCTCCATAACTTTGAGGAACCTGTTGAATTACTTTTCTCGTAACACTCATTCGAAGCCTTCATCTCGATCATCGTCCTATTTTTCAAAGGCTCGTTATGAGGTTCTTTTGAAACACCACTCGATCTCGAGTTTAAATTTTCAGAAATCTCAACAAAAACCTTCTTTAACGGTGGTCGAAGATGTGATGCATCCTTATTTGGTGCCTTAAATAAGAGAATAGATTTTTCAAATTTTGGGGGTATTGGTAGTATTTTTCCATTTTCAAATATCTCATCTGCAAATATAGACGTTCCTTGGATATCGTTGCATGCAAAACTAAACTCTTGCTCCTCAATATTTTCTCCAGCATTGTTGTGTGTTTGATTTTGGGTACAATAATATGTATCATGTTTTTCTGGAATGGGAGCAAAGCCACTAAAATCAAGACAGTCGTCGCTGCCATTTTCTTGTTTGCTGGAACAATATGTATCAAATTCATCTTGGATGGGAGCAAAACCTTCAAATTCAAGAAAAGGGTGACGCATACATAGAATTGATAGCGCTTGCACTCTAAACATTTCTATGTTTGAGGATGTTTTATGCATTTTATTGCAATTGTAAGATTAAAATGTGTCTTGAGATTAATTGAATGTTGGAAGTGATTGTAATATGAGAAATATTTATATATATAAATAAAAAGAGAAGGTTAGATTTCGTTGGTTTAACGGAACTCGGTTAGCTTTGATATATTGGAAGGTTATTAAACGTGGAAGGTGTGAAAGAGTGCTCACAAATGGGTGATTGTTAGTGTGTGGTACCTTATCTTTGTTTCTTATAAATATTAAACAAAACGGATTTGTTTTATATTTTTTAATTAAGAAAATTACATATGCTTTACGACCAGTTCCTATTTTTATCTACTGGTGTGCATGTTATTATGTTTTTATTTTTTTTTATTTTCACTGTTCACGCGCAAGTGCAACCTCCAACCTTTCGGTTGTTAGTTGTTTGTCTTTAAGTATATTAGTTAATTAGTATTTTGTTGTGAGTAACTAAATATACACATCAAAACTAAAATTGTAAGTAAAATTTTGAGTTCACTACGCAAGAGTTTAAATCCAAAATTGTCATAACATTGAATATGTGTTTAATAAATATTTTAAATATAAAAAGAAAATCTTGATAAGAAATTTAGCATGGTAATGAATTGTAAAAACCCATGCTTTTATCTTCGTATATTAATAAACAAAATAAATAAATTATTAACATTATAAACCGAAAATGTCTATTCTATATTTTACTCAAACTATTTCCTACAAGTGCAATGACTGAAACTAATACATTTTATAAATTGATTTGCTTCACTTGATGTGTCTACCTAACTATAGCATGTTAATTTTTTAATAATTTTTTATTTTATTTTTATTTAAACCGTGGGAAACATAAACAAAATAATAAAGCGTTCAATGAAAAATAACTGCTCTTAGCGTATCGTCCCAAAGGTTAATCCACTTGTTATCACCCATATTTATGTATGTATTTTTTTAATAATTATTCTAATATTTTGCATAAAATGCTTACATTTTTGTAATATTAATTTATCTCTATTTCTTTGAAAATGAATGTCAATACATTTCCAAAGTAATATTAATTTGTTGTGTTTTTTTAGAGTTAAGTATGTTTTCCTTAATCCTTGTAGTAGAATGAGATTTCTCATGAAAAGATTGCCACTATAATCTAACTCGTCTCTCTATCTTACGAAAATTTTCACAAAATTGCATTTTTATCGGTGCATATTTTGAAAACTAAATGGAACACATTCTTTCCAAATTTTCTAATTACACTCTCATGCATATGAATTTTGACAAGGGTTAAGAAAACCATTTAACACAAATGATAGATTTGGAATAGAAATTTATTCCGTAACATTTATTTGAATTTTTGATTTCAAGATATCTACGCTATTATATTGTGTACGATAAAGCATGAAAAATAACCTCGATACGTTTCGTGTAAGGAACATGAGATATTAAAACATTTACAGCAAGACTCATTTTTGGTGAATATTTTACTAGTAAATAAGAAATCACAATTCATTGTTGTGGAACATACCCATGAATAAAAGAATTTTTTAGTAGGCAATCAAAAATAATATAAATATTTTGATTTGTTTAAATATATTAATTAAGAGAATTATATATGACCCAATTTTTCTATTTCCACTTCAAACTTTTTTGACACAAAATTTGTTTCTTTTTTATCGATGTCTTCAAGTTTATATTTCATTAGTCTCTGTGTAGAAGTTCTTAACTTTTGAATATCGAAATAAGCCTAGTGTAGAAAACATATGTAGAAAGACAAAGAAGTAGAAAAATTACTTTTTATTCGTCCACTATTATCGACCTCTTTTAGATTTTAGAGAAGACAAAGGTACACACAGAGATTTTGAACTTGCTTTAATAAAAAAAAAAAAAAAAAACCGTATAATGCAACATTCTTTATAGAAAAAAGTTGTACTTTGATGTTCTATTCGAAGTTATGCATGAGGCTCCAAAAAGAGACCTTTCAACTTTAATGGGGTCGATAGATAGTTAGATAAAATAAAAAAGTTTTTATGTTTTTTCAATGGTTTGTTTGTTTCCCTGATAAACGTATATGATAAAAGTATATATTGATCACAATTTTCTCTTTGATTAAACAAACTCGTAATAGTGTATTGTATCATAAAAAATACACATTCAATCTATATTATCATTTGCAAACTATAGATTTCGAACTAGAGAAAAATAAAGCCTATTACTAATCACCTAATTTTTATGTACACAAAATTGTTTAGATATATCATAATTAGATAAAGCCTCGCTAAGAGAAAACATGGTGATTAAATCTCAAAATGGGTGAAAGCTCCTACTCAATCCATTCATGTTGGTAAAGATCCCAAGTAAATGGTGCTTGTAAGGCAAAAACGATCTTCGTTTATTGTTATCTTTCCTCATTTTGTTCATGATATAAAACTTCTCGTGAGCCGATAATGTAGATTTACTTATGTCTTTCTTTCCCTTTTTGAGAACGATGTTTTCTACCTTTGGCTTGTTGGCCGTTGATGGCACTGAAGGGTTCAATAAAACAAAAGCATCCTTATGGTCACTATTACTTCGAAGGTTCAAGTTTTTACGAAATCTCCATAACTTTGAGGAACCTGTTGAATTACTTTTCTCGTAACACTCATTCGAAGCCTTCATCTCGATCATCGTCCTATTTTTCAAAGGCTCGTTATGAGGTTCTTTTGAAACACCACTCGATCTCGAGTTTAAATTTTCAGAAATCTCAACAAAAACCTTCTTTAACGGTGGTCGAAGATGTGATGCATCCTTATTTGGTGCCTTAAATAAGAGAATAGATTTTTCAAATTTTGGGGGTATTGGTAGTATTTTTCCATTTTCAAATATCTCATCTGCAAATATAGACGTTCCTTGGATATCGTTGCATGCAAAACTAAACTCTTGCTCCTCAATATTTTCTCCAGCATTGTTGTGTGTTTGATTTTGGGTACAATAATATGTATCATGTTTTTCTGGAATGGGAGCAAAGCCACTAAAATCAAGACAGTCGTCGCTGCCATTTTCTTGTTTGCTGGAACAATATGTATCAAATTCATCTTGGATGGGAGCAAAACCTTCAAATTCAAGAAAAGGGTGACGCATACATAGAATTGATAGCGCTTGCACTCTAAACATTTCTATGTTTGAGGATGTTTTATGCATTTTATTGCAATTGTAAGATTAAAATGTGTCTTGAGATTAATTGAATGTTGGAAGTGATTGTAATATGAGAAATATTTATATATATAAATAAAAAGAGAAGGTTAGATTTCGTTGGTTTAACGGAACTCGGTTAGCTTTGATATATTGGAAGGTTATTAAACGTGGAAGGTGTGAAAGAGTGCTCACAAATGGGTGATTGTTAGTGTGTGGTACCTTATCTTTGTTTCTTATAAATATTAAACAAAACGGATTTGTTTTATATTTTTTAATTAAGAAAATTACATGTGCTTTACGACCAGTTCCTATTTTTATCTACTGGTGTGCATGTTATTATGTTTTTATTTTTTTTTATTTTCACTGTTCACGCGCAAGTGCAACCTCCAACCTTTCGGTTGTTAGTTGTTTGTCTTTAAGTATATTAGTTAATTAGTATTTTGTTGTGAGTAACTAAATATACACATCAAAACTAAAATTGTAAGTAAAATTTTGAGTTCACTACGCAAGAGTTTAAATCCAAAATTGTCATAACATTGAATATGTGTTTAATAAATATTTTAAATATAAAAAGAAAATCTTGATAAGAAATTTAGCATGGTAATGAATTGTAAAAACCCATGCTTTTATCTTCGTATATTAATAAACAAAATAAATAAATTATTAACATTATAAACCGAAAATGTCTATTCTATATTTTACTCAAACTATTTCCTACAAGTGCAATGACTGAAACTAATACATTTTATAAATTGATTTGCTTCACTTGATGTGTCTACCTAACTATAGCATGTTAATTTTTTAATAATTTTTTATTTTATTTTTATTTAAACCGTGGGAAACATAAACAAAATAATAAAGCGTTCAATGAAAAATAACTGCTCTTAGCGTATCGTCCCAAAGGTTAATCCACTTGTTATCACCCATATTTATGTATGTATTTTTTTAATAATTATTCTAATATTTTGCATAAAATGCTTACATTTTTGTAATATTAATTTATCTCTATTTCTTTGAAAATGAATGTCAATACATTTCCAAAGTAATATTAATTTGTTGTGTTTTTTTAGAGTTAAGTATGTTTTCCTTAATCCTTGTAGTAGAATGAGATTTCTCATGAAAAGATTGCCACTATAATCTAACTCGTCTCTCTATCTTACGAAAATTTTCACAAAATTGCATTTTTATCGGTGCATATTTTGAAAACTAAATGGAACACATTCTTTCCAAATTTTCTAATTACACTCTCATGCATATGAATTTTGACAAGGGTTAAGAAAACCATTTAACACAAATGATAGATTTGGAATAGAAATTTATTCCGTAACATTTATTTGAATTTTTGATTTCAAGATATCTACGCTATTATATTGTGTACGATAAAGCATGAAAAATAACCTCGATACGTTTCGTGTAAGGAACATGAGATATTAAAACATTTACGGCAAGACTCATTTTTGGTGAATATTTTACTAGTAAATAAGAAATCACAATTCATTGTTGTGGAACATACCCATGAATAAAAGAATTTTTTAGTAGGCAATTAAAAATAATATAAATATTTTGATTTGTTTAAATATATTAATTAAGAGAATTATATATGACCCAATTTTTCTATTTCCACTTCAAACTTTTCTGACACAAAATTTGTTTCTTTTTTATCGATGTCTTCAAGTTTATATTTCATTAGTCTCTGTGTAGAAGTTCTTAACTTTCGAATATCGAAATAAGCCTAGTGTAGAAAACATATGTAGAAAGACAAAGAAGTAGAAAAATTACTTTTTATTCGTCCACTATTATCGACCTCTTTTAGATTTTAGAGAAGACAAAGGTACACACAGAGATTTTGAACTTGCTTTAATAAAAAAAAAAAAAAAAAAAAACCGTATAATGCAACATTCTTTATAGAAAAAAGTTGTACTTTGATGTTCTATTCGAAGTTATGCATGAGGCTCCAAAAAGAGACCTTTCAACTTTAATGGGGTCGATAGATAGTTAGATAAAATAAAAAAGTTTTTATGTTTTTTCAATGGTTTGTTTGTTTCCCTGATAAACGTATATTATAAAAGTATATATTGATCACAATTTTGTCTTTGATTAAACAAACTCGTAATAGTGTATTGTATCATAAAAAATACACATTCAATCTATATTATCATTTGCAAACTATAGATTTCGAACTAGAGAAAAATAAAGCCTATTACTAATCACCTAATTTTTATGTACACAAAATTGTTTAGATATATCATAATTAGATAAAGCCTCGCTAAGAGAAAACATGGTGATTAAATCTCAAAATGGGTGAAAGCTCCTACTCAATCCATTCATGTTGGTAAAGATCCCAAGTAAATGGTGCTTGTAAGGCAAAAACGATCTTCGTTTATTGTTATCTTTCCTCATTTTGTTCATGATATAAAACTTCTCGTGAGCCGATAATGTAGATTTACTTATGTCTTTCTTTCCCTTTTTGAGAACGATGTTTTCTACCTTTGGCTTGTTGGCCGTTGATGGCACTGAAGGGTTCAATAAAACAAAAGCATCCTTATGGTCACTATTACTTCGAAGGTTCAAGTTTTTACGAAATCTCCATAACTTTGAGGAACCTGTGGAATTACTTTTCTCGTAACACTCATTCGAAGCCTTCATCTCGATCATCGTCCTATTTTTCAAAGGCTCGTTATGAGGTTCTTTTGAAACACCACTCGATCTCGAGTTTAAATTTTCAGAAATCTCAACAAAAACCTTCTTTAACGGTGGTCGAAGATGTGATGCATCCTTATTTGGTGCCTTAAATAAGAGAATAGATTTTTCAAATTTTGGGGGTATTGGTAGTATTTTTCCATTTTCAAATATCTCATCTGCAAATATAGACGTTCCTTGGATATCGTTGCATGCAAAACTAAACTCTTGCTCCTCAATATTTTCTCCAGCATTGTTGTGTGTTTGATTTTGGGTACAATAATATGTATCATGTTTTTCTGGAATGGGAGCAAAGCCACTAAAATCAAGACAGTCGTCGCAGCCATTTTCTTGTTTGCTGGAACAATATGTATCAAATTCATCTTGGATGGGAGCAAAACCTTCAAATTCAAGAAAGGGTGACGCATACATAGAATTGATAGCGCTTGCACTCTTAACATTTCTATGTTTGAGGATGTTTTATGCAGTTTATTGCAATTGTAAGATTAAAATGTGTCTTGAGATTAATTGAATGTTGGAAGTGATTGTAATATGAGAAATATTTATATATATAAATAAAAAGAGAAGGTTAGATTTCGTTGGTTTAACGGAACTCGGTTAGCTTTGATATATTGGAAGGTTATTAAACGTGGAAGGTGTGAAAGAGTGCTCACAAATGGTTGATTGTTAGTGTGTGGTACCTTATCTTTGTTTCTTATAAATATTAAACAAAACGGATTTGTTTTATATTTTTTAATTAAGAAAATTACATGTGCTTTACGACCAGTTCCTATTTTTATCTACTGGTGTGCATGTTATTATGTTTTTTTTTTTCACTGTTCACGCGCAAGTGCAACCTCCAACCTTTCGGTTGTTAGTTGTTTGCCTTTAAGTATATTAGTTAATTAGTATTTTGTTGTGAGTAACTAAATATACCCATCAAAACTAAAATTGTAAGTAAAATTTTGAGTTCACTATACAAGAGTATAAATCCAAAATTGTCATAACATGGAATATGTAGTTAATAAATATTTTAAATGTAAAAAAAAAAAAAAATTCTTGTAGTAGAATGAGATTTCTCCTCACAAGACTTCACTATGATCTAACTTCTCTCTCTATCTCACGACAATTTCACAAATACGCATTGTTATCGGTGCATGTTTTGAAAACTAAAATGAATATATTTTTTCCAAATTTTCCAATTACACTCTGATGCATATGAATTTTGACAAAGGTTAAGAAAACCATTTAACACAAACGATGGATTTAGAATCTTCATCTAGTTAGTATAGAAATTTATTACATAACATTTATTTGAAAATTTTGATTTCAAGATATCTACGCTATCGTTTTTATCTCTTTTTATAGGTTTGTTTGTTTCCCTGATAAACATATATGATAAAAGTATATATTTATCACAATTTTCTCTTTGATTAAATAAACTCGTAATAGTTTATTGTATCATAAAAAATACCCGTTCAATCTATATTATCATTTGGAAACTTTAGATTTCGAACAAGAGAAAATTAAAACCTATTACTAAACCCATTTGGAGTGTGTTAGACTTTATGACGTCAAAAATGTCATTATAATTACCTTGAGCCTAATCCAAATTGTCCCGTCCATTAATCGTATCAGCACATGGAACCAAAGAGGTTTTCATCATAATAAGCATAACTAAACCCATCAATGATCACCCACACTGACACAACTAAATGACATAGACCCATTATGAAAAGTGTTGCATGAAAATTACATGAAGTTGGTCAATGCATATCAATTTTCAACTGGTCCTACTTTACCTAATTTTTATGTGCACAAAATTGTTTTGATATATTATAATTAGATAAAACCTCAACGAGAGAAAACATGGTGATTAAATCTCAAAATGGGTGAAGGCTCATACTCAATTGATTCATGTTGGTAAAGATCCCAAGTAAATGGTGCTAGTAAGGAAATAAAGATCTTCATTTATTGTTCATGACATAAAACTTCTCGTGAGTGATAATGTAGAATTACTTATGTCATTCTTTCCCTTTTTGACACCGTCCTATTAAGCGAACTATTTAACACGAACGAGGGATTTTGAATCTTTTCTAGTTCATACACTCAAGTTGTTGAAAGAAACAACCACTATTAGGCCAAATTACAAACAATGTTTAAGAGTATTTTCTTAAAAAACTATAGATTTCGGACAAAGAGAAAAATAAAACCTATTACTAATCACCTAATTTTTATGTACACAAAATTGTTTTGATATATCATAATTAGATAAAACCTCAACAAGAGAAAACTTGGTGATTAAATCTCAAAATCGGTGAAGGCTCCCACTCAATCGATTCATGTTGGTAATGATCCCAAGTAAATGGTGATTTTAAGGGGGAAAAACGATGTTTGTTTATTGTTATCTTTCCTCATTTTGTTCATGTCATAAAACTTTTCGTGAGCCGATAATGCAGATTTACTTACGTCATTCTTTCCCTTTTTGACATCGTCCTATTAAGAGAACCATTTAACACGAACGAGGGATTTGGAATATTCATCTAGTTAGTACACTCAAGTTGTTGAAGGAAACAACCACTACTAGTTAAAATTAAACAATGTTTAAGAGTATTTTATGAAAAACTCTTACATAAGAATGTTTTTTTAAAGAAACTTTCATAAAGTACTTTAAGTTTCTTAGCACTTAGAGTTAAGATTTTTCACAAGTTTCAAATGTGATGGTACTAGGAATGTCTCTAGTGCCTAGATTTCAATTATGATAAAGAGTCATTTTATACATAACCTATGAGTCCACTAGAGTTTGTGATCGTTGTTTGATTGCATGAAATAACGATGTCAAATAATAACTTGTATTGCATCTTTAGGGATCTCGAATAAACATTTAAAACTTATCCAAATTGGTTTTCATAATTATTTAGTTTATTTTGATAGAAGTTGCAGGAAAATAAAAGGATGACATTTTCAAAGTATGTTATGTGCTCCTTTAATAAGAGGATAATTCCACTATGATGAGCAAAGGATGTTGGAACATTGACTTCTCTTCAGAATTGACTTGTAACATTGACCACATCGTCAACTAGTTTACTAGATTTATCAGACACAGAATCATCAAAGGGAGCTTGTAATCAAATTCAATAGAGTCATATTTAGAGCGCATTTAACATAGTCTAACACAATTTCTTTAGAGCATTGCCTTGACTTCCTTATTTCTCTTATCTTTTCATCATAAGACAATGCAGCATAAAGACCTTAAATTTCATGACAAGGATACATAGTTAAATGAATTTACTAGTGCAATAAATTGTTCCCAAAATATAATTTTTTACATCAAAATAATTAAAGGTCATTTTTCTTCAAATCAACTAGACTCTAATATGAATGACCAAACAATGGGCTAATACAATATTAACCACAAATAACCAAATGGGTTAATAGTTTTAGAAAAGGGATTGGTAGTCAAAATAACATATATGCATTCAAATAAAACTAGGTACGAAATTCATTCAGCATCTAATATCGCAATATTATCAAGTATCAAATATCACACAACCATCAAAAATTAAATCAATCAACATCTTATAAAAAAAATTATTTCACATTTTAATCTCACAATTTCTATATTTTCACATTAATCAACTTACCTCTAAACGGACTATTGTCATATGTAGCAAGCCTCAAGTAAATAATTAGAAAAATACGATTTTTCCGTTCATCTCACAATATAATATACTCACGAATTCAAACGTTCTTTCACTCCTTACCTCGATTGAAGATTTTACGCACACAAGAAAATATAGAGAACATCACAAGAATACAAACTTGAACAATTTATTAAACATAAGTCTCATCTCCATCAATCGTTGTCTGCAATATCCCTCAAGAACAATCAAACAAATACAACAAACCAATAAAAAATAAATTATTTACTATTCGTAATAGTATCAAATAAATTATTATATAGGTATTAAATAAATTATTTAATATTCATAATAGTATCAAATAAATATATCAAATGCATATTTTAATATAAATATAATTTGAATACCTATATAAATTGAATTATAAAATATTTAAAATAAAAAATAGTCATAGCATGTTTATAGAAGTTAAGATGTTATAACTTCATTAGATTACGATAAGCAAATCAGAAATATAATTATAAAATTCTTAACTTAAAACTAATTAATATTTATACAATCATTTAAATTATCACTACAAGAAATTTTACATTTATTAACAGTAAAAATATGTAAGTAAAAGTATAAAAACTGTAGGGATAACCAAAATTACTTATACTTATGGAGTATTTTTTTTCTTGGTACGGATGTTTGCCATCGCTATAGGGTATAGTGACAGACTTTTGTCCATTCCTTTAAACATTTGATTTTACATACGGGTATTTCACTGTTGGTATATACTTTAGCCATAATTTATAAAAGTTATACCAACGATTTTTATTATCTTGCTATATATTTAAGTGATAACTTATTTCTGTTGGTATATGGTTTAACGGTAATAAATTTGCTATAAATATTAATTAACCAAATATAAATATACAATAATATATATAT
>JBBPBR010000007.1:20367606-20385486 GCA_037974775.1 Cicer pinnatifidum | reverse complement strand
TATTTTCTCAAACTATTATTACAACAAATTTTCTGGATTTTCTTTAAAACAAGACATAGTAAAATTTGGGGTTAATTTCCGATTACTCTAAATTTTAAATAAATCATCATAGATATTTTTTTTTCCAATAAATCAACACAATTTAATTCTTTAAAATAAATCAACAACAATTCATATATAAAATTATTTTTGTTTTATAAATAAAATAAATTAATCACAATAGCAAACACACATATAAAGAAAATTAATTATAATATCTATCAACATATAATTTAAAACACTTTTAATACAAAATTAATTCTTAAAAATCTTATTTAATTAATAAAATAGTTTGTTATAAAATTCGGGATATTACAAGTTATCCTAGATTAATAAATTTTAAAAAGTGAAATAGTTGTCGAAATATATACTCTATCTTTTCTCATCAGACAAAAATAAGTACAAAACATGAATGCAATGAGGTTGAACAACAACAAAATTTCATTAATAAAGTAAAAGAGAAGTTTTACACATAACATATAAAAAATAGAGAAAACAAAGGAATCCTAAGGGTTTGGGTTGGTAAACCTAGCTAGAATAAGGCATAGGGTATTCTGAATAGATTATTTATTATGAATAGATTATTCTGAATAGAACTTCCAGAAGAGGAATCTCCACTTCAGGAATGCCTATAGAAAACTGCAATGGTGCTCGAAGTGTCTTCTGATGAAGCAGTCAAAGTCTTCCTTGTCGGATTTTCATGTGCTTTCTAAAAATGCAAACCCTTGAGGTAGAGGATATCTTTAGTATGATGGAAAACACTTGAATTTTGAGCAGCCATTCGCCTTCCTACTCCATGTTGCCTCTTACCCAATTGAATGAATCCATGTTGGGGAGACCATAAAATAAGGATGAAGTGAAGGGTGCAAGGTCCTCGAGAATGCAATGGTCAGGTTTAGAATTTGGTAATGATGTGTTAATATAGCATATGAGTCATGTGAAGATGTTTCAGAGACTTTGTTATGGACAAGTTGTTGAGATCCTTAAATTCTAGAATAATTGTTACTTTTGGTCTCTACATGTTTGGAAGACTCTCGTAATTTTTTTTAACATGCTCAACTATATATAGCTCTCTAATTTTTTTTAACATGATCAACTATAAATAGCTCTTTTTGGGGATATTCAGCCCAGAGACTAAGGTTTGAAATCATGAGAATATCTTCTCATTATCCTCATCTTCTTCCATATTGAAAAACTCATACTTTTTTATTAGTAGATTTTCCTTTGCTTCCCTCACTTGTCTGCTTCCTTTGTAGTTAAGACATATTAAAGCATCGATCAAAACTGCTTTTAGTTGTTGCATTTGTCAAATTCTTTGAAGGTGATTACATTCATCATAAAGGTTATGACTTTACAATGTATTTTGCATAGTTTTGTCTAATCAGCGTTCAGAATATTTCAACCCCAACTTCATTTTTGGGAGCTTCATAGCCATCTTCAACTATATTCCAAAGTTCACGATCATGTGAGATGTAAAAATGTATCAACATGTCCTTCTAGTATTCAAATCTCTCTCCATCAAATAGAAATCGCTTGTTAACATTACCAGATGTAGCTTCATCACCAAAGTTAGTCATGATAACAAAAAATAATAGGACATTTTCTCAAACACGATTAAGTGCTCAACCAAAAGACCGAGCACCGATAACAATTGAAGGTGAAAAAACACAATAAAGAGGGAGTTGAATTGTGTTTTCTTTATAAAATAAAAATGGTAAGACACGTTCTAGTTAGAAATTTCAAGTCAATTTAATAAAAGTAAAGAGATAAGGAAGAGAGATCACAAAACTAATTTATCATGGTTAACCACCAACAGTGTAACTATGTCTAGTTTTTTCACTCTAAATAATTTAATCCACTAAATCACATTGATTTTCACAAACACTAGAACATCTATTCATTTTCTGATTATGTTTTAATCTTTTCAAACTACTAACTTTATACATTAAAGCTTTTGTGGTTGCAATCACTACTAGAACCAGGTTATAGAGATGAACACTCAATAAAAATACTAAAATTATTTTACAAACTTTTTCTCTTTTCTGTATTGCAAATAATTTACAAATAAAGTTCACTTATTACATGTGTATTTGTATTACTGCTCACACTTTAGAGCTCACACTTTAGAGAATTTTGATGTGATTAGGGTTTAGGATGGTTGCAAGAATCCTTGCACTCGAAATGTAATGATGGTACAATAAGAGATAAAGAGTAGATACTTTTATAACTCATTCTCAAATGAATGACACAAGAAATAATATCGCCAACTTCTGCCCTTAAAAGGAAGAAACGACGACAAACTGAGGGGTGGAAGGCGACATGTGGTCGTCATGCACAGAAGAAGCCGGCACGCGTGGGTAAAAACGGCGTATGAGAACCTGATGGCAGGGGTGTTGATGATCGAATCTGGACGGACAAATGGAGACACGTGTGAGAAAAAGTGAACATTGACGTAGTGAATCAAAACACTGCACATACATCAGTTAAGTGACAAAACATCCTC
This sequence comes from Cicer pinnatifidum, assembly GCA_037974775.1. Taxonomy (NCBI): domain Eukaryota; kingdom Viridiplantae; phylum Streptophyta; class Magnoliopsida; order Fabales; family Fabaceae; genus Cicer; species Cicer pinnatifidum. Next base: position 20,382,944 of record JBBPBR010000007.1, on the reverse strand, counting down.
GACAAAGGCGGAGGAAAAAAGGTAAACCGCAAAATGACAGCTAAGGTTTACATGGAAGCAAGACCTCCAAAAATCGAGAGCTTGTGATACTACGTAGAAAATATATCTAAATAATATTTCAATCATAATAAAACTTGCATGCACTAATTTATGTCTAAATTTATTGGGACTATTTCATGGATTAAATATATATATATATATATATATATATATATATATATATATAAATTATTTATAATAAAAGTTTTTAAAAAAATATTAAATGTATGATATATCCACTTATGAAATGAAGATATTGTCACTATCAAGATTAAAATTTTAAAATAAAAAATATAACTATCAAAATCTTATTTGAGATAAAATAGGTGGTAAAAAGATAAATTTAATTTATATAAAATGAGATGAATTTTATTTTTTGCTAAATATTTTCATCAAAAGTGGAAAATCATTTATGATGCAGTTTGGTGGCTAAAGTTAGGCAATTGCATCCTACATAGCAGATACTCTTCTCCACTCTATCTTTTTCAATGATTTTTTTTCTCTCTTAATTTTTCTTGAGCGATAGAAATTGAGAGAATGTATAGATGAATATTTGGTGGAGAGATCCACATCTTAAAGTTCAAATGGATCTTCTCATGTTTCAAATCTATACCATTATTTAACCTTTCTCCTTTTTATAAAAAGTTTCAAAACACTCTAATTATTTTTCAATGGTCAAGGTCCCAACTTTAAGATCCCCAACATTATTTTCTCACGTTGGTTTAACGTCTCATCCAAAGTTAGAAGTGGATGAGTGAGGTCAAATTATCGGGTAATTAATGAACCCGTTTAGGAAATCCACCCGATTTAAATTGCGCGGCAACCCAATATTCAAGGAGAACAACAACACTTGGCCTCCGAATAAACAAGCAAGAATCTATACTCTGTAAAAATAAAAAATAAAAATCTATCTATGTCTCTCTTTTTTCCTAAAAAAAACCAATCAACTCATAGAGATTATAGGGCCTAGTAAAGATTTTGCAAAAGCCAACAAATTTTCTTTTATCATTTTCATCATTTTTGTTAGGTTCAATTCAGAGACGAAACGAAGAACAAAAACTGACCTTCATCTGAACGCTTCGCAACATCGAGCTGGCAATTCTGTTCTGTTCACGACAGAACTTGCGCAGTTCGACCAATCCGATGTTGGAACAAGAAACAATAGTTATTATGGTTCTTTCTCAAAATCCAGTTTTATTGATTTTCTTTTCACAATAACAAAATAATAAACAAAACAGTTTCACTTCAATTGGCATAATTTTCTCGCAAAAACCATTGCGAGAAAAATAAACTTCAAATGGCTCTAAATCTCAACAATAACATAAACAACAATTCTTTCCCTTATTCTCCTTCAATTTTAAATTTCAGTAATTCTAATAAACAATCAGCCAAAGAAAATTATGATAAAGATGCAGCTCCACCAACACCGAACTCCGATCCCCCGGAAAGCTCGCCGCCGCCGCCACCTTCTCCTCCTCCAAGGCAACCGAAGACTCCTTCGCCACCGAAAGTTTCACCGCCGTTACAATCATCACCACCGCCACCGCCGCCTCCTCCACCGCCGCCTCCTCCACCGCCGCCTCCTCCACCGCCTCCACCGCCTCCACCGCCGCCAACATCATCACGACCACCGCCAAACTCTTCGCCTCCACCATCTCCACCACCAATTTCCCCTCCACCACCGCAACTGCCACCGCCACCATTGCACAAAGCAAATTCTTCTTCATCTCCTCCTAATTTTCCACGTAAACAACCACCTCCGCCGCAGTTTCGGTCTCCGCCACTACCTGAGAGGTCTTCTTCATCTTCATCTTCTTCTTCTCCATCCTCGAAAAATTCGCCACATAGAGCTATGCATGCAAAATCAAGAGGTTCTTCTTCGCCTGGATCCTCACCCGGCGAAATAGTGGGATATACCCTCGCCGGAGTTTTCGCTGTTGCCTTAGTTGTCGTAGCTATTATTTTCGCGTGTAGAAGGAAGAAAACGAGAGGGGATGTGTATGGTGTACCCTATATGCCACCCCCGATTAATAACTATCACTTTAAAGCAGGTAAATTATTTTCTCTCTTTACTTCTCCACCGTAGCATTCATCTATTTCAAATCATTCCAACATTTGAATTCTCCACTAAAACTTGCATAAACACTAATTCTATACACATTTTTAAATTTAAGTTATCATGATTTTAATTTGCTATCAACAACCGTAAATGCGGTCAACAATGCCAAAGTTTGGAGAATCATTATGGTCGCACTTACTACGACGGCATCAACTTTATTTGTCACCAATTTTATCATTATCAATAATAGTAAATAGTTGTATTTATAGCAATGAGCCTACTGAGGTTTTTAACTAAGCTTTTGATAACATTTGCCAGTTACATTGCAAACTTTGTGATTGCGAAGAATTGTGACCATAAATTAAAACTTTAAAAGTTTTTTTCTACAGTAACTCATGATCAGATTTGGAACAATTGTATGATGCAGCAGCTGTGAGAACTATTTGATTTAGAGAAATAAGTTTTCTTTGAATAGATCTAGGTACCCCACAACTATTGCACTGTAAAGATGTTGTCAGTGATCCATTTCCCTCATGGTCTCATGCTTGTGGTTGGATCACTAAATGCAATCTGCAATTTAAAACCTTAAACACAATTAATTATGTGTTTAAATATATATTAAAAAAAATTCAATACTATCATGAAGTTTTTGTTGATTGTGTGGTGTAAAATTGTTCTTGATTTTCATGTCTAATGATATTGGCCATCAGGTGCTAATGGACATTACTATGTACAGCAACATTCCTTTAATAAAATTTATGGCAATGGCAACATTGGAGGAGGCAGCATGAAGCATTTAGTAGGAGGACCTTTAGATATGGCGCAGCCCATAAGTGCACAGATAGTTTTTAGTTACGAAATGGTAATGGAAATAACCAATGCATTTTCTAGTCAAAATGTGATAGGGCAAGGAGGATTTGGGTGTGTTTACAAGGGTTGGCTACCGGACGGAAAAGAAGTGGCGGTCAAGCAACTTAAGGCCGGTAGTGGGCAGGGAGATAGGGAATTCAGAGCTGAAGTAGAGATCATTAGCCGTGTTCATCATCGTCATTTGGTATCATTGGTTGGTTATTGCATATCAGAGGAACAAAGAGTGCTTATCTACGAGTTCGTTCCTAATGGAAATCTCCATCATCACTTGCATGGTAATGTGAGTTTCCCTTTATTTTCCTTACACTAATTAAGAAATTAGAGTTCATGTATGTTTGAAAGCCGCCTTAGTTGTGGCCCTCCCCAAGTTGTTTTAACTACGACAACTTTGGGCCGCTTTAATTGGGTTGGGCCTGTGGGGGTGGATTGTTTAGTCTTGCATCGTTCAAATATATGACTTAAATAGTTTGACAATTCTTATCTTTCAAATTGGTTTGATTTTGTGACGTTGAGTTAGTCCTTAAGCCTAACTTCTAAAAATTTACGTTTTCTTTTTATGTGATTTGGTGCTTTAAATTGCAGGAAAGGGAGTACCAGTGTTGGATTGGACCAAGAGGCTGAAGATAGCTATTGGTGCTGCAAAGGGCCTGGCATATTTGCATGAGGACTGTAAGTATATCTTGTAGTTTTCTTATTGGATCACATATTCTTGTAACTGAGCACATATATGTTAAAAAGAACTGTGACAAGGAAAAATTTAGCAAATACTGTGTAGAATAGTATAATTTAATTGGATATGCTTTTTATGTTTCTGTACTGAGTCACAACTTTATGCTCTATGAAGGAAATAACTAAAGTATATCCATTTGATCTGTTTGCATTTTGTATAATGAATAACTAAAGTATATCTTTTGATCTGAGTCACAAATACTGTGTAGAATAGTATAATGAACAATTAAATTATGATCTGTTTGCATTTTGTATAATGAATAACTAAAGTATTTTATCTATCTCTAGGCAGCCAAAAGATTATTCACAGAGATATTAAGTCAGCCAACATACTTTTGGATGATGCTTTTGAGGCACAGGTGAATATATGCATACCTTTTTTGGTGTGCTCCATTATGGAATACATTTTTTAATCAAAATACTATGTCTCCTAATATAAATTGTTGATGCTAATTTATAATTCATACTTGTTCATGACACAGGTTGCAGATTTTGGACTTGCAAGGCTAGCTGATGCTGCCAATACTCATGTATCAACCAGGGTTATGGGTACCTTTGGGTAGGATTCTATGCCTCTTAATGTATATAGTCTTTTAAAGTGGTGAACAATAGAAAAGAAATTGGATTGGAAATTTTAACAGAATATTTTACCATCTCAATAGCTTATTTTTCAAATGGGAAATGCATTTCAAATTTGGAGAAGGAAATACATTTTTCAAAGACTTGCTCCAAATGTTTACACCAACATTTTGATTATGGTAGAATAACAGTACCCAAGGTTTTAAATCGCGGCTGTGGTAACTGTCACAGTCCCGATCTTTATTTAATATTGTAAAGAGTTGCAGTTAAATGCAACAGATGCAACCTCAATTGCAGTTGTAGAGATATCAAAACTTTGATGTCTTCCAGTCCAAATCATATTTCCAGACCTTTTTTTCAAAACCTTTGCTAGTACAACCGAGTCTAATAAATTAAGTGGCTATTTGGAATCACGTTGAAAAAAAGGTTGTAATTTTAACTTCAGAAATTCACAGCCAAACTAACATTGGGACACGAGAAATATAATAATAATGTGTGTCCAAACAAGGCTTAACTCTTTATGACTCTATTTGCAGTTACATGGCTCCTGAATATGCAACAAGTGGAAAATTAACGGATAGATCAGATGTCTTCTCATTTGGGGTTGTCCTCCTTGAGCTTGTAACCGGAAGGAAACCGGTTGATGAAACTCAACCTTTGGGAGATGAGAGTTTGGTTGAGTGGGTAAGAATATATATACACTACACCCTTTTTCATTATTTTCATAAACTGTACATATACTGTGAAAACAATGAAGTGTTTCTATTCCTCTATCTCTTTTATTTCCTTTTGGTAACAAGAGACAAATACTATAAGAATGAAATTCAAGTTTATAAATGAATTTAACAATTTCAACTTGTTCAAAGTATGATTCTGTTTTTGTTATGAGTTTGTCCACAGGCTCGTCAACTACTTATCCGTGCATTTGAGACACGTGATTTTAGAGAACTAGTAGACCCAAGGCTAGAAAATCACTACGTGGAGAGTGAAATGTTCAGAATGATAGAGGCAGCTGCAGCTTGTGTTCGCCACTCAGCTCCTAACAGGCCTCGTATGTCTCAGGTGATTATACTTTCTACTAATATTAATATCTAACAAACTCCTCAGAGACTTAGGTCATAACAATTGGTGTTTTCATTTGAGTGTTGGGCTGCGAAAAAGCTACTGAATTTAGGTACACCTCCAAATACTGATAAACAATACTGATAAATGAGTAAAGCCACCAAAGGGGAAAGGGCTACCACAAGGTCGATGCTGGTAGAGTGAAAGCCATCGTGGACTTCGGCTCTTAAAGGAAGTAGCAATGTTATGAGTCTCACATTGAGTAGATAAAAAAGCTCAATGTGATACTTAAACCATAAGACTTTCCCACCTAATGGACTAACCTTTTTGGCTGCACTCTACTCATAAACTTAAGTCATAACAATACATGCATGTACTAATTAGTGTATGTTTGAATCGGTGGAAAATAACATAATAGGTTTTGAATTTGGTCAAACATTATTTTAATAAAAATGTAAACATTGATTTTACAAAATCAAGATAATTCAAAATCACATTTCCAAAATACTCACCGACACCCTTAGTCCTTTAAGCTTGTTCTTGTTTTGACATGACTATCTTGGACTCATTCAAATTGAATATTCCAGTTTTCTAATGTCTCGTGTCACGTGGTTGCTTGATACATATATATACCTCAGGTGGTAAGAGCTTTAGACAGTGGAGATGAAATATCTGATTTATCAAATGGAGTAAGATATGGTCAGAGCACTGTTTATGATTCAGGTCAATATGACAAAGACATAATGCTATTCAGGAGGATGGGAAATGGAAGCTTTGGTGATTCTGATTATGATATATACAGTCAAGAATACAATCTTTCAAGAGAGACATCTAGATCAAAGCATTCATGGATGCACAGTAGTTCTAGCGGTGAGTCGGAATCTAAAGCTTTCAACAAACATAGGGGAAGTGCTGAATGATCACAAAAGCTTGACAATGAACATATATGCACAATGAAGTTTGAGTAATGAAATTTCACAGAATTCTCCTATTGGGGGCCTTGAGGTTGAAGGATCATCATACAGCATGCCATAGCATGCTTTTGGTTTTACAAGGACTAAAAGTATGAGTTAAAATCAATCAATATGTATAAAAGCATTACTTCAACTCTTTTCTCCCTCCAATTTTTGTTCTACTTTCTTTCCCATTTCTTTTTTAGTACTAGGGGATGTTGGCAGCATGTAAAAAGATAAGTTTTGTTGAGGTTACTTAATCATTATTAATAGATATATCTCTTACTGCTGTTGGGTTTGGAAGATTTGAATTTGTTACTGCACATTAGAAATGATAAAGTGATGATCAAAATATAAGTAGTTTTAGCCTAGTTTTAAATTGTGGTCCGCAATTGTAGGTGCAATATAAAGGTTTTAGAGGTTTGTACAATTGCATTGCAACCAGAATTATAGCCGCATCAGCCACATTACCTACATTTTATCGTCTTATCATGGTTTGCAGTATAACTGCAACTGCAATTTAAAACTATGATTTTGAAAGTTATATGGTGGCCTAATTTTCCATTCTAAATTCCTGCACTATATAATTGTGAGTTTCGAGTTGCCACAGGCAAGAAAAGATCATTAACTATCAGTCATACAATACAGCTTTATAGTATAATCATTATCAGGAATTAGTCAATTGATTTTCCTGGATCCAAGATAAAAAGGATATTCAATTTCTGTTTCTACTAGTCCAGCTTTTTCTATGAAATTATGGAGCATTGTTTATATTTACAGATAATAACCAAGTTTTTAGAAAAAAGTTTAGAGATGATAACCACACCACTATTTTCCTGAACTTCTTAATTGCTTTGTCTATCATTAACCTGTTTGCTGTATCAAATACTCTCTGAGTTTCATAGGGTGAATATCCTGTTCAGTTGCCTGTGGAAAAAAATATAATATCATTACAATAGAAAGGACATCATATGAACTAACTTAGAGGGTTGGGTTGGGAATGAATGCTTTAAGGGTAATAGTTTTGATCAATGAAGCATTGACAAAGATGTTGATAATAATTTGGAAAAAGGGAAGTGATTGAATATAACCACATGTTTCTAACACCAACACATGTGACACATTAGATACACCTTCCTTCTGAAGTATATGTGCTGCATAGGTTTCGATCAACCTAGCCATTAAATGTGGAGGTTACATTTTGTTTCCATGAATGTAATGTCTAGTTTACATACTCAAACTGGAATGTGAAAAGTGTAATTTGGTGTGGGATTCTAGAGCCAGGATAACACCAAATTAGCTCATGATTTATCATGGTGATCCTTATTTTGTAACATATTTATGCACTTCACTACTGGAATTTAGAACCTTACCTCAACCATCAGATTGTTTGATACTATGCCATCACATGTGATCATGTTTGCATTTACCACATGAAGTCCAAATGAATGTATAGCTTCCATCAATCTTGAAAACCCACCTTTCTTCTGCTCACAGCACAACTTAATCAAGAATTCTGTTCCACCAATGTGATTCACTTCTACTTGCATCTAAAAAAATTGTTAAGCGATTATATTAGTCTCTTGACAAGATGTAATGAAATTCAGTTTTCATCCATTATTATGACCATTTTTTTTTTTTTTTTGTACCTTCATCTTTGTCTTTCTAGTGGAATCAGAAGAACTTTGATTAAGCTCAATGAGAGGTAAGCTTCTGGTTCCTTTTGCTTGTTCTTTTTCTGTTTTCATTCTCAATTGTAGTGTGTTCTTCTCACAGTCCTCAACTTCCAAAGCCTTGACCTCTTCGTGAAGTTTTATCTCTTGCTTCTGCAATTCCTTTATATATTCAATTGCATCTTCTAGAATTGCTGCTATATCCATCTACCAAAATTGAGAGTATTAGATCTAAACAATCTAAGTAAGTGCTTATAGCATAATCACTTATCAGATAAATGCTTATGCATAAATTATTGCTATCACAAAAGATAAAATAAACTATTTCCATATAAATTATAAGCTGTCTTCATAAGCTATCCTGAAAATCTTATGGTAATACGCTGAAAACAGCTTATGGACATGTTATAAGCTCTCCCAAACAATATAAAAAATGTCTATACCAGTATAGACACAATTTATCTAATCCAAACAGGCTCTAGAGCAAACTTAAGAGTGAATATTACATACATGCTCTTGGGTTACACAATTTACCTACCTTGGTTATATTTGGGACTAGTGACCTTAGAGTAAAAAGCCCTTTTTTGATTCTTTTCCTCCTATTCCTCTCTGTGACAAGATTTTTAGCATGATAAACTTCCTTCCGAGGCTCCCTAACAATTTTTTCTTTATCATCCCCTTTTGAGTGTTTAGTTGAAGGATTGGACCCACTAGAGAGTCCTTCAATGCTAGGAGTTAAAGTGTAATGGTCATTGAAGTTCCTGTTGGTGTAGCTTTGTTCAGATATTGCTTCTTGGTTTATAGAGACACAAAAGTGTGCTGATATAAACTCCATCATATTTATATCTTTTGGGATCTGAAAAAGATGGAAACTTTATTAACTTTAGAAATTTTCACTCATATTTAATCAGAGACTTTATTAACTTTTACCAGTTTTGCAGTGAAGAGCTCAACAAGACCACCAAAAATAGGGATCAAAACTTGAGTTCCAATTGAGTCCTGTCAAAACATTAATATTTGATATTTGAAGTTTATGATAATATTATTAAGTATGGTCAGCAACCATTAAGAATTTAATGTTAAAGATAGGAATCATTAGAAAAATAAGAATAGTAATATAGTCATTTACAATTTGGATCAAACATGTGGCCTTCCACTTGGGACAACATTCTCTAAATTCTTTTTCCAAAAATAAGCTTTTATCATAGAAAAAATAATACTAAAATGACTATCGCTTGTTACAATTAGTTTGAGCTAAATGTCGAAAGAATTGTTGAAATTAAAGGACCAAAATTCAAATCCAGTAAAGAAAAAATACAAACATAATAACTAAGATAACATTTGCATATCAAAAACAAAAATATCTCCTATTTTCACACACACGCACACAAAAATAAATACCTGCTGGATAAGCCATCTTGGTTGTTGTGATATTGCAACCTCTCCATGAACACTATAGGTCAAATAATTTTCTTTTAGTCTTTCCTTTCATTGGCAAAATATAGAAAACTAATAGTTACATATATATAAATATATTCATCAGAGAGAGAGATACCTAGAATAGAGAGACATTGAAAAAGGAAAGTTAGCAAGAGCCTCACAACTCTTTGTTCTAACTGGATGATGAAATAGGGTATCCCTACAAATGGGAGCCAAGTTGTATTGTTCATCATCCATTTTCTCTTCAAAATTCACATGCTCAATGTTTCCACCACAACAACAACAACCCATCCACTCAATAAACCTACACAACAACAAAATCAAAGAGGATCAGAACACAACTATAAATGAATAATAACAATTATTAATAAACATGAAAATAATCATGAGTAAAATACATTTAGGTCCATTTCTTTGGATAAGTTCAATATAATTCTTAACTTAAAATACATTTCTTTTGTGATTAAAAACAAGTTTTGACAAAATTATAAAATTTAAAAAATTCATAAGTAATAAATATTTTAAGTTAAGAACAAAAATAAAGAGGTTCCCTGTTAGATAAAGAAATGCACATAAATTATGTCAAAAACAAAATTGATTGTGAAGCAATAGTAAATAGTACCTAGTTGGATCATTTCCATATTTCCAAACAACAACATAATCCCAAGCTTTGGTCTCAACAAGGGGTCTAAGCCATTCAACAACTCTCATACCACTCATTGTCTCCTCCTTTGAATGCAACTTAAGCACTTTATAATTTTTCAATGTGGTTTTTCTACATAAAACATTTATTTGTATGTCCCTTTTTAAGTGTTTATTTTTACCAATTTGAAGCACATGGTACAGAACAAGTTTGGTGATCAATGATGAGGTGGTGTATCGTATAGTATCATATCTATGTGACAGTGGGAATATTGGACCTGCCGGGAGATTTGGGGACCAGAAGTTGTTTTGGACTAACTTACTACTACTGCACAGTCACCATATTCTATTTATTTTTACTTTTTTTTTTAACATTTTCCTCAATTAAATACTGCTAGATTAAAATAAAATTGATATTTTTAGTGGGTATTTGATTTTATTTTTGTTTTATCCCTTCGGTTCATCAGGAGTTTTAGTATTCTCAAGTTCGATCGAATTCTCTTAAAACAGTTATCCTGAACTATAGTTAATTGATCACTTAAATTCATTCGTCAATAAATATGTAACTTGATTTAATTATTAAATAATAAATAAATTATTTTACCGAATTAAAATCCAAATAAAAAATTCATACATATAGGATCAAACAAATCAACAAAATTAATGATTTTGGACTCAACAAGTTAAACCACCCTATTGGTCTTATGTTTTAGTATTTATTGCTTCAAAGGAAGAGAAGGAAGAAAAAAACCTCCAACTTTCATTCCAACAATTGATGCCTAATTATGAGCCACGTGAAACAATCAACCATTAGAGGATACCAATGATACATAAGCATATCTTGTTGCTGTCATTTTCTGTTTTAGTTTTCCCTCTTCCCTTGTCAAGAACGATAGTTTCAACGGTCAAGGGTACATATATTATCGTGGCCTGCACTGCACTGACTGTCCTTGCAAATTATGAGATATGTGTACTATTAAAAGAATGTTTATCTAAAAATCAACTAACTATCAAAATACCAATATTATTCTCTTTATTTTTAACTATTAAAAAATACTAAGAGATATAAATGAGTAAATGACAATAAATTAAAATTATAAGAAAAGAAAAAAAAAACAATTACTACCAAAAAAACTAAATAACCACCTTATTGACTATCTTGTTCAACCTATTTGAACCAACCGGACCATGATATAAAGGTTATGTTGGTTCAATCTTAAATTCGATTTTCGAAATATTAATTTTGAATTATTTTCAATTTTTATTTTTGAGTTATGTAACTCTGTTTAGCTCAACTAAATTTTTTATTTTTAATGGTAACCAAGTTTACTTTCTAAACACTAGAAAACAATGTTAACAGTTAATGGTTTTCTTGTTTTGTTTTGACTTAATGTTATCCGCTTTCTGTTACATTTTCTTTTGTATTTATTTTTCGAAAAATACTAATATGTATTTAAATGAGTATACTAAGTAAACATATAAATTTTATTTGAAATTGAGCATTTCTCTTTTATAAAAACTATACATTTTATTTTTTCAAAATATAATTACTATTCCTAGAATTTTTAACATTTACCCTTAGCATGACCCTTATTCTTTTTCATTTATTGCCTCCTCTATTGACGTTTTGTTTTACATGTCTAACCATTTAATCTGTTCATTCACCAAATTTCTAACCACTCGCCTACGTTAAAAAAAAATATGTCTACCTTTTTTTTACTTAAAAAAAATGTCGGTTTAATCTTGAAAAATTAGAATTTGTTCGTTTGGTCGTCATTATTTGTGGTATCAATCCTATAATATTTAATTACTTTGTGTTGCATAATTTGGTACAATATATTGATTGTAGTCATTACTTTCAATTTTTTTCTTAATTTTTTATTTCAAAGGAAAATCGGCTTCGTAAATTTCTTATCAATGACAGTTCTAATCAAAATTTAAACTTAGATTTTCTTCAACCATTTTTCATTATCAAAAATTCACTACTCACTTAAGTTCAACCATTTAAAAATATTAATTCATTTTATAAGGATTAACAGCAAAATTTCTTTGTAAAGTAAATTTAATGTTAATGTTAATATACATAATGTTGAAAACAAACCACTTCATAAAAATGTTTATATACATAATGTTGCACGTCCCTACAAGTAAACAAAGTAGAAAACATATATATAATTTTATTACAAATTTACATCATGAATTTGGGACTGAAAATCAAAGCAAATAAAAGAAGATAAATAGAAGTAATTAAGCACATATAGTGGAAATGATTTAATCATAGTCATAAACCTTGTCTAAGATGATCACTATCATGATCAGATTTTATTTCAAAATCTTTCATGTGACCATTATTTATATTACCATGTGGTTGAGAATTTCTTGTGCCTGGTGGTTCAAAAGCAAGTCCTCTAGGCCTTGTAATTATTGGTGGAGGCATTCTTTTTTCAATACCACCAAATTCAATGTCCTCTTCTCTTGGTTGAAAATCATGAATCTGTTGTTGCCTATTCGGCTTAACCGGTCTTTGTAGATTGTTTTGACGACGATTTTGATTGTTGTTGTTGTTATTATTATTGTAACGCCTGTTGCATAGGCGTCCAAGAAAACAAGCAACAACTGAAATGACTAGTATTATTGCAAGGACAATGAAAACTGTCCCAAAAGATCCATTTGAGTGATGGGAAGATTGTTGATTTGGGACAGGTGTTGGGTAAACTTGAGCAGGTTGTTGTGGTTGAGCTTGAAGAGACATATTGGATTGGAAGATGAGAAATATTTGGGTTGAGAAGTTTTTGAGAATTTGAAGCTCTTTTTGTTCTTTGAGTGCATACCAAGGTTTAGTTGGGTTTAATTCATCAAGCAATAGTTGTTGATGGTTGGTTACCTATGAGAAGAGGTTATGTTATATTTAGTACTCTTGTCTTGATTAGTTATAAATAAATAAATAAATAAATTAACTTTATATTCAATATAATTAAGTAGGATATTTAGAATTTAAAATTGGGAGAAGATGAGAACCTCCTTTAATAAAGTGATAAGTGTATAGATGTTTATATATTCCAATTGTTCTTTACGTAATTGGCTCTTTTAATTGCTTTGTAACAGAAAAAGTAAAAAGATATTTCTTGGAGCTTTTGGACACGACACGCTCTCTCCCCCTTCAACACTCCATCAAAATGCAGCCATTGTTTTAGAAGGGATTTTATTCAATAGTCATTAATTAATTAATTAGACATCAAACACCTACAAACCTTAGCTTAGTATGTCATAAAGTCAAACTCCTCCAATTCATGTTCAATTATTCCGTTATATATATCCCTTAGCAAGATAAAGGAAAACACTACAACTCAAAAATTAAGAGTTGGCGTGGTGGCTGGAATCCAATCCATCATCTCCAATACATGCTTGTTATGCTTCTACAAACCACATTAAAGTTTCTAAAGTATTTTCAACATTATTTAATTTGTCGGTCCTCCTATTTAAATCAAATATTCATATATTAGTAGGAGTAAATTAGACTTATTTTAATTTGATATATATACTTTAAAATTCTACATATAATATTAGCAATTATCATGGTCTAAACCCGTAAAAGGATTAGCATATAACTAGAAGATTTGTAGAAGTTCAGTCTGAAATCAGTTTGTCTGGCATTCCTCTAAGGTATGAGGATACTGGCTATATCTTGGGCTGTTACGCCTAAAAGCCCTTAGATGTCTCTCATTGTTTTTTGGAAAATTGAATTTGTAACCCCAACAATTTGACTTGTACCTCTAATATATAAAATATTTAATTTTATCTTTTTATTTTCATTTATTTCAAGGTAAAAAAATTGTTCAAAACTTGTACTCCTCGACAAAATTATCAATATTAGAATTTTTTTAAAAATAATTCAATACACAAATTAAAATTAACACTGTAAATTGTATTTTTATAATTTGTGTTCGAAAAATTTCAAGGCACAATTTCCGAGAGTTTAATTGTGAACTAAAAATTTACTCAACAAATTTTTCAATAGTTATTAACTATCTGAAAAATTTAGTTTTGAAATTTTCGGTAGTCGATTTTATTCTATTGGAAATTTCAAATCCGATAGTTAATTTATTCTATCAGAAATTTCAAATTTTGAAATAATTGGTACATAATTTCTTACTTTTTTATTATGGGTCTTTTTTTAAAAAAATTTATTTTGAAGTAGAGATGGAAAAAACACCTATGAGAGTATTTGAGACATTTTATCTTTTAACCCTTCCTACTAAATCAAATTAAACCCTAATGAATTTCTAATATTATTATGTCAAACATTTCATATAATTTGAGTTCCTATAATCGGTAAATTACAAAACCCTAGCATCACAATTCAATTTAGCATAATTTTTTTTGAAGAGTCCTCTCGAATTGAGATATTTTCTAATGTTCTTGTTCCACATGTTAATTATCGGCCATATAATAAACTATAGGCTTAATTGTAATTTTGATCCTCTAATTTTAGCTTAATCACAAAAATAATCATTACATTTTATTTCTCTCCAATTTTGGTCCTCCAAATAGAATTTTAGTCTAAAATTTGATGAAATGATATTTTTTTTAAATCACTCTACACCATTTATGATCATAGATCTCAGGTACAATTGTGGAACCACAAGATCTTGAGGCATGGCGTGCGCAAAAAAAATGATATTTCATTAAATTTTGGACCAAAATTTTGTTTGGGGATCAAAATTGGAGAGAAATAAAATGGAGAGACTATTTTTGTGATTCTGTTAAATTAGAGAGACCAAAATTGCAATTAAGCATAAACTATATTATAAATATATTAAATTATTGTACTATACTATGTAATAAAATAAATTATTTATAACATATTCATTCCACACTCCAAGAGGAAAAAAATTGAAAAAAGGAAAGAGAATTCAATACCAAAAATTTTGAAAATGAAATTTTTTGGTGTAATTTTCAACCAAAAATTTCAAAAAAAAAAATTATTTTTTTAGAAATTTGAGAATATGGGGTATGATCAAGATATTTAAAGTTATTTTAATTTTTATTATTCTCTTAAGAGTATTTTAGTAATTGAAAGAGGAAAATTATAAATGGAGATACAAATCAAATTATGAGTGATTAGGTGGTTTTTTTCCATTGAATTTAATGACTAATAATATAAATTATTATCATTGGTAAATGACTAATAATATTATAAAATAATTTGATAATAATATAAATTATAAATTATAAATTATTATCAAATTGTAAAATAATTTATAAATTATAAATTTATTATAAACAATTGTA
>JBBPBR010000007.1:20334466-20364014 GCA_037974775.1 Cicer pinnatifidum | reverse complement strand
AACTTTTTCTTTCATTTTTTTTTATGTTTTATTTATAATTTTATCCCTACTTATCAACTAAATTAAATGTTTTTATTTTTATTTTAAATTTTGCAACTTCAATTACTTTTTATTGAAAAAATAAAATAGCTGAACATGTATCCATTTACTTATACTCCTTTATGAAACTAAAACAAATACATAAATTTTTTAAATATTTTATTTTTTAAATAAAAAATAATAAATTTTATTATAATTAATTTATATAATTATTAAAATTTAAAATTAGAACAAAATATTTAATTTAATAATATCAATATTTATCTATTGAATTATAATTTAAAAATGTTTATTTATATTTAATATGAGAAAAATGATATTATTATAATATAGATAATCCATTAGATTAAGCATAGGCGGCGAGAGAGAATGTGATTTTCTTAGTCCCGAAGTATGCAAGTGAAAAACAAAAACGCATTGACTAAAAATAAAACGCCTCTTCCTTGTATTAAAAAAAGAAAAAGAAGAAGAAGGTTCGCCACCCCCACAACTATAGTCTATAAATAAGCACTCCTTGCTTTGCTCACGTTATTAGTATTACCAATCAATCACTCTCTCTCTCTCTCTCTCTATCCACTTTACTAGCGATGGCACATTCCGTTGATGTTACTCACGATCTTCACTCCCTCCTCTCTTCTCCCGATAGAGACTTTCTTCTTCGTAACAACGGCAATCAGGTACATCATTATTATTATTATTATTATTATTATTATTATTATTATTATTATTATTATTTATTTAACATCTTTCTGAAATTGAATGTTCTTCATTATTTTATTAACAATTGAAATTACTTCATTGGATTAAACTTTTTTGTGGTCAATTTTGTTTTTCAAATTGTGTGGAGAGAGAGAGAGAGACTAATTTATTATCAGTTTTTTTGTATTCATAGCTGCTTATGTAATTAAGTGCTAATCTAATCTTGATTGAGTAAGATAGGATGCTGAGTTAAATTTGAATTTAATTGAATCCTCTAATTATGTTGTATATTGAGTAGTCATCGATTGTTTTGTTCTTTATTAACACAAATTTGATGAAATAAGTGGTGATTGGATTTGTTCGAGTGTAAGCTATTACATTGAACCAAGTTGACTAAGTTTGCCTGTGGTTGACTCTAATGTTTTGTTCCAATGAATTAAGTGTAACTTAAGTTTGCCTGTGGTTTAATGTATTGTTTTTTTTTATTGAACATTGCGGGTTATGATAGTTGTTTGAAGTGGTGGCTTTGTTTGTACTCATGCCAGTGGAATATTGTGGTTCTATTTCTTATATTTTAAACTTCACAGGTTAAAATTGACAGCTTGAAGGGGAAGAAACTTGGTTTATACTTTTCAGCATCATGGTGTGGTCCGTGTCGAAGTTTCACACCAACATTGGTTGAGGCGTACAATGAACTCTCTCCAAATGGTGAGTTTGAGGTTGTTTTTCTCACAGCTGATGAGGATGATGAAGCCTTTAAAAGCTACTTTTCCAAGATGCCGTGGTTGGCTATCCCGTTTTCTGATTCAGATACACGCAATCGCCTTGATGAATTGTTTCATGTAAATGGAATTCCTCATCTTGCATTGCTTGATGAAACTGGAAAAGTTGTCGCTGAAGATGGAGTTGACATTATCCGTGAATATGGACCTGAAGCATTCCCTTTCACATCGGAAAGGATCCAAGAGTTAAAAGATCAAGAAGAGGAAGCTAAGAGGAATCAGTCCTTGAGATCTATTTTGGGCTCTCGTTCCCGTGATTTTGTGATATCATCAGATGGAAAAAATGTAAAGCGAGTAACTTCATTCTGTATGATATAGTAGTAGTTTCCTTTAGTTATTATCTGGTTGTTCTCCATAAATCACGTGGTTCACTTATCAATCTGACTTTTTCTTTCATGTGCACACAGATACCTATCTCTGAGCTTGAGGGAAAGACAGTTGGTCTGTATTTCTGTGCAAATTCGTACAGATCATGCACTACATTTACTTCACAGCTTAAGGATGTTTACAAGAAGCTGAAGGCAGAGGGGAAGAACTTTGAGGTTGTGGTGATACCCTTAGATGACGAGGAAGAGTCATCGGAGAAAGAATTAGAAAGTGTGCATTGGTTATCCTTGCCTATCAAGGACAAAACCTGTGGGAAACTAGTTCAGTACTTTGAACTATCAGCCCTCCCTACCTTGGTTATTATTGGGCCAAATGGGAAAACTCTTCATCCTAATGTTGCTGAGATCATTGAGGATCATGGGATCACTGCATATCCATTCACTCCTGAAAAGCTTGCTGAACTCGAAGAAATAGAGAAGGCCAAGGAGGCAACTCAAACAATTGGGTCAGTTTTGGTGTCTGGGGATCGAGATTTTGTGATTGAGAAAGATGGGGAGAAGGTAAATCATTTTATAATAGAAATTTATGGAATCACTTATGTCGAGTGATTCCCCATTACTCCATCTTTTTAATGTATGATATTAACAAGTTAGCATTTATTCCTATTTCAGATTCCGGTGTCAAAATTAGAGGGGAAGACCGTCCTCCTCTACTTCTCAGCCCACTGGTGTCCTCCATGTCGTGCATTTCTTCCAAAACTCATTGATGCATACCATAAGATTAAGGCACAAGACAATGATGCACTTGAAGTCATTTTCATCTCAAGTGACAGGGATCAAGCCTCCTTTGATGAATTCTTTGCAGGAATGCCGTGGCTGGCACTTCCTTTTGGTGACTCGAGGAAGGAGTTCCTGAGTCGGAAATTCAAGGTATCTGGCATCCCCAAGCTTGTGGCTATCGGATCAAACGGCCGGACTGTCACAAAAGAAGCTCGAGATCTGGTTGCGCTTTATGGAGCAGATGCTTATCCTTTCACTGAGGAGAGAATAAAAGAAATAGAGGCACAAAATGATGACATTGCAAAGGGGTGGCCTGAGAAGGTGACGCACAAAACACATGAGCATGAGCTTGAGTTGACGCGCCGCAGGGTATATTACTGTGATGGTTGTTCTGAGGAGGGACATATTTGGTCATACTACTGTGAAGAGTGTGACTTTGATCTCCATCTAAAGTGTACACTGGAAGACAAAGAAAGCATAGATGATGCCAAGGAAGAAGAGAAGACCAAAGAAGGATGGGTTTGTGAAGGAGATGTCTGCACCAAAGTCTGAAATCTGCTTGTTATATTTTGATGATTACTATTTATAGTCATTTCTATGTGATGGTGTAGTTAATTAAGGTGTTTCTAATATGTATTGTGAGTAGTGTGTATACAATAATTGGAATCTTTAGATATTTTGATGCGGATGATGATGTTTAATGTGTACTTGTGCATGAAATACTACTTACCAGACCAAAATTTATAATTATTATTCTTCCCCTTACCTTTTAGTTTTAATCTTGGCAATTGCTTCCAGATGCAGAAGCTTTCAATTAACTGCTCTGCTGCATGAACAACAGTTTTAATATTTTAACAATACATTTTCTTAATTTTGGCACTATGTTATTCTTCTTCCATTTATTGTGTTAATTCGAAATTTTGGCACTATTAAAAGACACTGGTTACTCTTCTTCCCTTACCTTTTTTTTGTTTTAATCTTAGCTACTTTATATTTTCTAGATTTTATGACTTTAATTATCTTCAGCTCTTAAACTTTTAAAATTGTTTTCGATTTCAAATTTATCATCTAGTCTCAAATATAATGAAAATTAAGGCTAAGGATTTTAGGTCAAAAATAATTGATTGTATGATCATAGAGGCATATTTTAAAATTTGGGGGTTGAAAATTGCTGAAAAACCACAATCGCAAAATTTAGTTTCTTTTTGTTTCTTTGGGGCTTGACCCCGTCTTATTCACACAAAAAAAAAAAAAGTTAAAACATTCCCTCAACCAAAAAGTATGCCTTTTCAATTCTCTCAATGTCAATTGTTTTATACTTTGCAATCTTTTTCTGAAAGGAACTTTTGCAATGATCTATCAAAGCACAATTATGTCAAGGAAAAAAATACTTTTGCTAATTCAAAGTTCGGTCCAAAATAAATAAAGTCCAAACAATATTTACTCTAATTACGAATTGAATAAAGATATGTGGTTCTCAAAAATTAACTTGAAACTTCTTGTTGAAGTTATTGAAATGGTGTATTTGTATTTTATTGGTGTGTTTGTATATGTACTCTTAGCAATAAGGTTACTTTTTCTAATAATAATAGAAAGACAATTGTGAATCAGAAAGAAAAAGAATGTAACGGCAACAGTACAAAAACAAGATGTGCAAAAGCAAAACCCATGCGACACAGATTGACACTCTAACAGTATATGAGAAAAAAAACACCATTTTTTTAAATTTAATCATTAATAGTTGAATCTATAAAAATGGTATTTGTAGTCATAGACAAATAGAAATAACAATGGGAATCTTAAGTACTAGAAATAACAAGGGACTTTTACATTAAAAATTAACATTTTTTAAATCTATTAAAATTTAATCATTAATAGTTGAATGACACGTTATTTATTGTCTTAAAATTCTTAATATAATTAATTTCAATAAACATTCTAGTAATACATACATAAACAAATTAAAAAAAATTATTAATTAAAATAATTAGAATATCAAATACATTTTATTAATAATTTCACTTTAATAATTAGTGTTATGTTAAATGCATATCGATCTAGAAAATAAATTTGTGATTTGAAAGATATGTACCGTCTCAAATAGTTTGAAATGTCTATTTTAATCTTAAAAATTAAATTTTTAATAAAAAAATTCTTTATTCATATTATAAATAACATTAAAATTAAAAAGTTCTGTTACGAACATGCTTACCTCCATTGTAGGTAATGTATTTGGTTTCAAGGCCTTTGTCTTTGTAAATAACATCAACAATATTGCAAATCTAATTCTATTGTTTTTCTTTTCAAAAAATCTTGACTTTATTTTTCTTCATAAAATCTCATCCTATTAGTAGATTCTGAACCTTTTTGTTTCTATACCCTATATTGCAGAGTGGACTTATATAAGAAACTTACTCTCACCCCCACCTATACTTATCTCTCAATACACTTAAAAATACTTTTTTTTTTTATTCTTTTTACTTTTTTATAGAAAAATGTTATTAAAATTTGACATTTACATTTTAGTATTAGAATATTTTTAAAACTTCAAAATTTTATTTGATTACAAAATTTTCAAAATATAGAATGAGTTAAGTTTTTTTTTTAATATTCAAAAGCATTGATTAATTTGAAATTTTTGAAGTACAATTTATTGCAGATTTCAGCTTCAACAAAAAATTAGAGATGCTGATTTTCAGAATTTTGAAACCTTATAAAAATTATTGAAACTTGTCTATTTTAAAAGTTTCAAATTGTTTGAAAATTTCAAAAAAAATTGAGTACTCGGGAAATTTCATTTTGCTCGAAACTTTCAAAAATATTTTAAAAAATTGGAAATTGTATTTCGAAGGTTTAAAATTTATCAAAAAATTCAAAAAAGTAATTATTTTAGCATAAAAGGTTGTTTAAGTTAATTGAAAATACTTCATTTACTGGTGGTGAAACCGTTTCTAGGTAACAAAGGGGTTAGAAAAATTCAGAGCAAGTGGAACTTTTAAGCATGTAGGTGTTTGTGAAATATGCATCCAAAACTATATTTAACTATCATGCATGTTGTTATTTAATTGTTTGATGATTATGCTGATAAGTTAGTTAAGAATTTGGAAAAAAAAAAATCAATTAAGGATTGTTTAGATGCATAGCTTACAATGGGAATTGATATGTATGCCCCTAGTGCATTCTCTATTTTTGCCTCTGATTACTAACTCATGATTTTGGGCCTTTTAGATCTGATAATTAACTTACGTTTTTGGGCATGTCATTTTTCAACTCGAGTATTTATGCATGTGATTTCTCTTTTTGTTTTTGTCTCTATTAGCTATTTTATGATGTCAGATATTTTTCCTCTGGTAAATTACTTTTGTTTTGCCTCTAGTGAATTGCTTTTATTTTGCCTATGATAATACTCTTATACTTTGCCTATGGTTTTTCTTCTTATACTTTTCTCCTGATTTTATCCTTTCATTTTGCCTCTAATGTTCCCCTTTCCGTCTTTCTTCTGATCACGTTGCATCTGATCCAAATTCCTCTGATAACACTGCCCCAGTTCTAAGTGCCTCTAACGCTTCCTCTAGATGCGTATCCTATGATTCTTTCTATGGACGTGTATCCTCTTATTCTTCCTATGGATGCATATCATCTAACTTTTCCTCTAAATGTGTATCATCTGACTCTTCCTCTAGACGCATATCCTCTAATTCTTCCTTTAGACATATATCCTTCGACTCTTCCTTCGGATGTGTATCATTTGATTCTTCTTCTGAGTGTGTATCATATGATTCTTTCTTTGGACACGTAACCTTTGACTTTGATTATGCTACTTATGACGTATATACTTATGGGCATGTTGCCTCTGGTTAGAGTTTGCCTCTGATCCCAACTCTGATCAGGGACTTAGGATTTAATTCCGACTTGATAATATATTGTTAAGTTATCATAAGTGTATTGATGTAATGATGCATTGCAAACATAATATCATCAAAGTAGTGCATACATAGCATCTCTAGTGCATTATATTCTCATTAATCAGACCTTGCATGACCTTATTCACAGTGAGGCAATTAGATTTGTTCCAAGCATGAAACAAAGGTAGAAGAGAACAATCAGGATGTTGATTGAGATTTGACTGTACCACCTTTACCAATCAAGACTCAATTATCTTGGTGATCCACGTCAAGGTATTGAATGATTTTACATTGTTTCAAGGAAAATATTTGAGATCAAGGAAAAAAATTAAAGTCATGCATAATTTTCAGAATCATAACAAAAGAATGATTTCAATTAAGCTTTTATGAAAAATTGAAGTTAAGACTTAAGCGCTTCATCATGAGATGAATCATAATTTCATATTTTTATGCATATTTATGAAAATAAATATTTTTAAACTATCTCTCTCTTTATTTTCAGAACTCACTGAAATTTTTATCACACCTATTTATTTTTGTATTAGCAGTTGGAGGAAACCAAGATACATGTTGAACACTAGAAGATTGGTTTAGACTTATTAGTTTTAAAGTTCGGATGTATTAAATTATGTGATGTAATAAACATTTGTTAAAGACTTAAATTAGTTCAAGTTGTACTATTAATTTATGAATCTATCAAAACAAGTTGTAAACTATATTTTGAATGTAGTTTTCAGTTGTGTTTTATAATTCTAATTATTATTTCACTATATTTGTCTCTGTTTTATTAAGATATATGAATTCAATTGTCAAGTTCTAGATAATTAGTATTGAATCTTACAACAACATACAAATGATATATATTTATTTTTTTCAAAATATATGTCCAAATTCTTTGAGAATAGGTTTATAGTTTATTCATTAAAATCAAAACTTTGAATAATTTAAAATCGTGTCTCTCCATTTTTATCAAGGCTATGAACTTTTAATTAATTTATAATTCAGTAATTAAATATTTAAATAATAAATCCATATTAATTGTTTGACAAGTTCAGGGGCTGAAATATAAATTATTTAAAAGTAACTCAATTATAAATTATTTATGAATAAAAAATTTAATTATATATAAATTTTATAGTTTATAAATCTATTTGAATAATTTACGAAGCACAATAGAATAATTATGTAACTGATGACTTTTTCATCATATGCATATTTTTCATTGTTTTTAGTCTTATTTATCTTTAATTATTAGTTAATTTAAGGAGTTATTTGATATATTTTGTTGATTTTAGTTCTTGAATTTAATGAAATGTTTATGTTTTTATTTTTTTGATTAAGTGAGATTTTTTGTAGTTTTGCGTTGTTTATTTGTTTTAGTGCAGTGCTGAATATTGGTGAGAAATCAACATGGCCTATGTGGAGTATTTCTGTCATATCTGGAGTTGTAGATGTTTAATTGGAGTCAAACCAAGTGCAAATGAAAGCTAAGATCCATAGCTTTGTATAAAGACACTAGAATCAAATTCAGACGCAAAAGAGAAGAAAAATGCAGAACACGTAAAACAAAAGAAGTTGTGCACCTGAAACACAACAGCTGTGTCTGGGGCACATTTTCGCACCGATGAATCTGCCAATTTGTGCTTGAAGCGCAACAGCTGCGCCTGAGATGTGTGACACAAATTAGAATTCATTAAAACGCATTTTTTATCACTTTTTAGATATCTTTTTTACTATTGGGAAGTTTAGAGACTTATGCCCTAGTATAGAAACTCAAAGACGACCGTTTCTAACACATTTGAAGCAGTTTTATCAAGAATCATTCATGAATCTTTCTTGTAATTCTTCTCTAATCTCTAGCTTTATTATATGTAACTAAACCCTATTTGTTAGGGATGAGTGTAACAAGATAAAATCCTTATTTTTCTGATTTGATTTGTAGTTATATGAATGAGTTTATTGAATTATTTTTCTCATCTCTATTCTTAATGCTTTTTATTGCTTGATCAACTTTAAAATGTTCAACTATTCATATTTTGAAATGAAAGTGGACTTTACAAATGTTTGAGATGGGAAATTAATGATTCTGTAGTTTTTGGATAGATATAGGTCATGAAACCAATTAAATTAGTTACAAAGAGAGTAGTTTAACAAGAGAAGTCTTGTACGGTAAGACTTAATTCTAATCTTAAATCCACTAAGAAATTAGGGTTACTTTGGAATTAAAGATTGTGTCACTAAGACATTAGGGCAAGAATAATAAAGATAATTCGGTAATAATTCAATAAAGGAATTCAATAACAATGATTAAATTAGACACATGTTGGATTCGAAGTGAAACTCATCACTGACATTTTTCTTATTATAAAAGATCAATTTTATTATTGTTGTTAATTTTAAATATTCTTTCGATAGTAAAACACAATCCTTGAATTCGACACTTGATACTACTGTTTTATTATTACTTACAACGATTATGTACACTTGTCGAAACGCTATCTGTAACATCCCATGTTATTTATCGAGAATATGATATATGATCTCATAAATTTATAACAAAATAGTGTGACTATTCTAAATGAAATCATACAAGGTTAACTTGAATCTTAAATGTATATTAAACAAAAAAATACATTACATATTCAAAAACATCTACCCTAGTACAAATAAACCAAGACCTTCTTTACGAGATCAAAACTGTAACATACTCGCTAAACTGAAATGAATTCGCTTTAATCAATCTTGCATAGTGTATAAACTTTTCAAAGTGAGTCAAATTCGCTAAACGAATCCATCATTAGGATTAAAAATTTTCAAAATTTGTCGCTCAAGTTAGAAACAAAACATGCGTGTTTCATATAACTTCGCAAAAAATACAACATTCAACACATCAAAACATCACATATCACCCAATACTCAATATCTCAATTCAATACAATCACAATTAATAGAATAAGAATTAATTCATAAAAATGGATGCAATTGTCAAAGTTCTCACATGCAAAACCTCACAATTCCATTTTCCCATATATGTGACAATCCCTAATTTCTTCAATCCCAAACTGCCAGAATTTTATTTGGAATATTGAAATTAAATTCAATCCTAAAACTCATTTGTAACATGCAAAAATTCATTTTTAATAAGGAAAAAATAACTTACCATTTACTAAGCTTGAGTAAGTGAGTTACGTAGAGTTTGTCCAAATAAAAAATTTGTTTATTACAGTTTTTTCTGCTCTTTCAAATGTATATCACTAAACTAACTTTAAAAATTAATCCAAGAAAATAGTTTTAAGATACACACGTATTTCAAAAAAATTATTTAAATGGTTATTTAAAAAAAAAATCAATTTATTAAAGAAGTAAGATTGTTACAAATTAAACCTAAATTTTTACTAGCCTTATTTAAAAAATAAACTCAAATCTTTAGATAAAACTTAATTACTTTCACAAATAAAAAATTATTTAAAATTGATATTAAATAAAGTAAAATATTCTCATATAGTTGTTCTTCTTTTAAATCTCTTCAAATTATTTCTTGACAATTACGTAATTGTTGGTTGAATTGTCTTAACATTGTTAAAGGCTTATTTATCGAGAAAGAAATTATTGTCTTGATTAGTTTGTGAATTTTGCTTTTAGTGTTCAAAGTTTCATCCGGTAGAATACAAAACCTACCTTTATTTGAGATGATTTTTTAGGAATTTATTCTTCCTATTTTTCGTATTCCTTGATTGTACTTTTATATCTTTGATTTTTGTCTTTACTAGTTACGTTAGTTTGGGGCTTGTCCATGCACTACACTCTTTTCAGCTTCATCATAGTTTTATCTATTGATATTTTTTTTAAGGTTTTAACTAGATAATTGTTCGTGGGATTTGGATTGGGATTGGGATTCTCTACTTTTGAGTTGTTAAAGGTAGAGTAACTTTATATAAATTTTATGATAAAATAGGAGAGTGTGATATTTACGATGGAAAGAGAATCATGAGAGAGAAACACAAATCTATAAAGACATAAAGAAAAAGATAAAGAAGACAAAGGTAGAGAATCCTAATCCATTGTTTGTGTTCATATGTTTATTTTCTTAAGTTTTACCTAATCTCCAAGTTGTTATATTTGCTTTTAATAATAATATTTATTAGAGTATTTCAATTGATAGATAATGATTATAAAGTGTCGATATAATTAAGATGTCATAACTGTCATGTGATATTTTTACACTTTATTTTATTTTTTTAAAATAGATAAAAAAAGTTGACATATATTTTTAATCTTTATAAAAAATTTCTTACACTCTCCGACAATAATTTTTGTCTCTACAAAATCAAAATAAATTAAAATTTTATTAGAATGCTACTATACTTTGTAAATACACTTTCGTTATAAAAAAATTATATATAGATACATGTTATGTTTATATAGAAGTCAATATAAAAATTGATTTCAAAATTTATTTTCTAAATCTAGATAGATTTTATCTTTTAATCAATTATATTTAATTTATTTTAAATTAAAAAATTATATCGATAAAAATAAATTAAAAAATTTTAAATTTTTATAAAATAAATATTTATTATAAATATACTCTAAAAGAATATAAAAACACATAAATTAACTTAATAATAAAAACTAAAACCCGTGAAAAAAAAATATGGTGGATGAAAACCATGATTTTACAATTTGTTAGTGGTTAGAAATATATTAAATTTAAAAATAAAATATTGAAATGTGAAAGTCTTTGTTTGGTGAAATGGTGGGTCAATAATGTTTTAGCAGACACATTGAGCATGTATTGCACGTGGCTTGCTCTTACTTATCTAATATCTTCATTTCTCATCCATCTTCCATACTTTTCAATTCTCAAAATTGCATAGTTCAAAAGGAAGATATTGAAGGCAATCTCTGAGCTTGGTTAGGTTGATCATACTTTTTACCTTGTAAGTTCCTTCACTTGAATCTCATCTAATAAATAAAATATCATTATTATTTTTTTTATTTCATTAGCCATGCTCTTGTTTTGTTTTTTCATTGTTGTGTTTTCTAATAGGTCATGATTGTTCTAAATTTGGGTTGAGTTTAGTTTCTTGAATTCGTGCTTAAAACTTGTAGCTTAGTTTGCTTGTTTGTGGTGTGAAACACTTTGGTTGTTCAATTCAATCCTAATGGAAAAGTTTCACCTTTAATTTATTGCTGTTACCATTGTTGTGTTTTGCTGACAAATGAGACCCCCCCATTTTTTACCTGCATTTGAAACTGCTGAACTAATTTGTTACTGGTTCTAAAGCTATATTATGTTTGGATCATTAAGATAACCATGGTTTTAAATCGTGACAGAGTTTAGATTACAGAAAATTAGAGTTAAATGCGACTAATTCGATCAAGTTGAGAAATTTATGACAAAATAGAACCTTCAAATTTATCTGAAGATAGTCTTAAAATATACTCTCCACATTCCTTTTTTATCTGTCATTTATGTAGAATAGTTTTGTTCCTATTTATTTATCGTTTTCAAAGTTTATTATAACATTAGGTATTGTTTTATCAATAATACCTTAACTATTTATTGCATAGAGAAAAATAAGTGGAATGAGATAAAAGACAATTAGTTCCATCAAAAGTAACAATTTTTTTTTGTTTTCTTGGTTTGTGTAAATATACTTAAAACGACAACTGAAAAAGGAACAGAGGCCGTAATTGTTTTGTATTTATTAAAATTTCCAGGTTGTTATGATGGGTGAGTCAGAGGGTACCAAATGCAGCTTAGATAGTAGGAAGAATGAAAAAGATGGGTTTCCAAAAGGATTGGATCCTGCAATATCTAATTTTTTTGTGCAGCTTCCTAACAAGTTTCAAAATGTTCTTAAGGTAAATCATCAATCTTGTGTCTTAAAATTTAATAGGAGCCTGGATTTGTGCTTGGCTGATTATTATTATTTTTTTAACTACAGTATCAGCTGAGTAGATTGGCAAAACATAAAGGAATGAATTTTGTGAGATCTGATCAGAGAAATGGGAGTGGAACATTTAGTGCCTCTGAAGCTGAACTTATTGAGCAACTGCAAGCATGGAAAACAAATCCTTCTTGGGTTGATAAGCCACCAGAAATAAAGGTGAGGAGCTTATGAAGCACTAACATAGACACGGACACCAGACACGACATTGACACATAGACACCGGTAATAATTTAAGAGAATGGAAGTGATTGAATGTAATCACATGTAGGTGTTGGAGATCAATGGTTACATGGGATTGATTTTCTTTTGAAAATGTTGACTTCTTAATAAAACAAAACATATATGGATTTTAGTTGCTTTAAATGCCGGTAGACTAATTTGCCTTAGATACTTCTTTAACTTGTTCCTGCTGATTTAAGCTTGTTGAGATACTTTTAAAATTTATAAATGAAGTATCTAGCAATGTTTCTTCAATTCTGTTCAGATTTTAGAATACTTTCAGCTTAACATTTATGTGATTTCAAAATTATTGCTTTGTTTGTGTGGAGAGTTGCAATATTGTGTGGCAGAGAAATTTTCCCACCAAACGAGGTAATTGTTCCGTACACCAATATTACTTGGGAGTTGAGGTTAGGGGTAGTTTATAAACACCAATTCTCCTTAACTCACTGAGGCGCCTTTTAACTAAGGAAAAAATAGTGAAGGCTCACAAAAGACCCAAAGTGGACAAAACATAAAAAAGTGGATTTGATGTCGGAACATTGGTGCTTGAAGGAGGGCCTACGCCACACATGAGGGATGAAAGATTGTTCAGCCCTTTAGTCTCGACTGAAGGCTACTATTCTGGTACACCAAAAACTTTTACATTGCTCGAGAATCAAGGCTAAGAGTAGTTTATAAACATTAATTCTCTTCAACCCACTGGGGTGTCTACAAAACCATGGACAATATACCTCAGGAAAATGGTACAGCAGACTTGAGGTTAGAAAAGAAAGTAATGAATACCACATTTTGGAAAGATGGATGTTAGTGGATGTAAAGATCCAGTGTGTCACACTTTGTGAATAAAGAATTGAAATAATTTCTGAAATAGTTGTCTGTTTATGTCTCAGTATATGTTGTTTTTGGCAGGTGACTGTTCCCAAAGGCTCTCTGTGCAACCTCAATGCAGAAGTTGATGTTGGGCTACCCCCTGATGCAGTATATAATATAGTGACAGATCCTGACAACAGAAGAGTTTTCAAAAATATCAAAGTAGGTGACTTCATTCATCTATGTTGAAGAATAAAGGAATATCAGATTTGATTTTCTTTTATTTATATTATTCCGCTTATTTTTATTTTATGATTATGTCATTATTACTATTGCAATTCCTTTTTCTATGTAGTTATAAAATATGAAAGTATTTTGCTTTTTACTTTCTTCATAGTATCTAGAGCTTTTGGTTAGGATTCTGTAAAGTTTTCCACAACTTAGTGGGATTCGGGGCTCCAAACTTAAAGGACACCAACATTTTGTTTTTAATTTTATGTATCATCCGTTTTACAACCCGACCCTTATTTTGTCTACCTAATGGCATACAATACTCTATGGAAAACCTTTTATGTTATTGCATATTGCGAAGGAAGTTTGGGAGGCTATCAAAGAAACATTATGATGTTCATAATTTTTCCCAATTTTTTTATCTCAAATCACAATTATGGTATGCCAAGCAAGGAGACAAGATGTCACTACCCATTATAATGAGTTGATGACACTATGGCAAGAATTGTATTTCTGCTATGATGATCATTGGAAGTGATGTGAGGATAGTAATCTATTTATCAAGAGACTGGAGAACGAACAAGTATTCATGTTCTTGTCTTGATGAAGTCTGAGGCAGAATATTGGGGAAGATTCCATTGCCATCACTTTGAGAAACGTTCTCAGAAGTTAAAAGAGAAGAGGCGAGACAAGGTGTTATGATGGGTAAGTCACCTTTTGTTGTTGAGGTCGAAAGCTCTGCCCTGGTCAATAAGAATGAAGAAGGGAAAAGATATGGAAAAAAACCATGGTACGACCATTGCAAACGTCCATCACACATACATGATACATGTCGGAAGCTCCACGGAAAACCTCCAAATTGGAAGAAAAGGGCAAAAAAACGAAGGTCGTGCCCTCCAAGCTGGTACCTCTAAACAAAAGAAGTAGTCTCCTTCAAGCTCATCTCCTTTCACCAAGGAACAATTAGACCAACTGTACAAACTCCTTGACTCTCAATCTCCTTCTTGCTCTATAGTTCAAAGAGGTAATTTTCCAAATACTGCTCTATTTAGTGTCAATCCCAGTCATACTTGGATTATCGATTTTGCTGCTACTAATCATATAAATGGGGAGTCAAGTTTGTTTTCTTCTTATATTCCTTGTACAAGTAACCACAAAATTAAAATTGCAGATGGCTCTCTATCAGCCATTGCAGGGAAAAGTTTTGTTATTCTGTCACCTTTGTTAACTTTAAAAACCGTCTTACATGTTCCTAATTTATCATGTAATTTGTTATCCATTACTAAATTAACATATAACATAAATTATCAAGCTAACTTCTTTCATTCTCATTGCACCTTAATAACAAGTGACATTGGTAAAGAATATTTTAATATGCTTTTGCCAGATTTTTTCCTTGAAAATGGGTTTGTTCATCAAAGTTCTTTTGATAATAGACCCCAACAAAATGGAACTGCAGAGAGTAAGAATAGACATCTTCTTGAGGTTGCTAGAGCTTTACTCTTTGCAAATAAAGTTCCAAAATATTTGTGGGTTGCATCATATTTAATTAATCGTATGTCATTTAAAGTTTTAGATTTTAAAACCTTTCTTGATGTTTTTCAAGATTTCTTTCCTTTAACTAGCGTCTCTGCTAATTGGCCAAAAAGATTTTTGGTTGCACTGCTTTTGTTTATGATAAACAGCTTGGCAAACTCGAGTCACGAGCAATAAAATGTGTTTTTACTGGTTACTCTCCAACCCAGAAAGGGTATAAGGGTTTTGAACCAAAATAAAAAAGAGTTTTGTAACCATGGATATTTCTATTGTTGAAAATCAACCTTCAGGGGAAGAGTTTTAAGGAATATTCAACTTTTGAAAATATCACTACTTTAGGTGATATAGTGTTGTCACGAAATTCTAAAACTTATATTGATGCACCAAAAGAAAATGACCAAGAATTCATATTGGAACTCAATCCGCTTATGAATGAGGTTCCGACAGATTCTGGGACAACAATTTCAAATCGAAATCAAAATAAACAAATTCTTGATCTCGATAATAATGAAGGACCACTTGAAATGCCACAACATAAGGAGTTAGATAAAGAGGCACAAAGCATGTTTACTTCCAGTGACCTTACTTGGAAGGGAAATGTCTTTGAAAGAATAAACCATAAAGAGAGAATTTAAGGACTCATTCTCCGACTCTTCCAAGATTCCGAATCAATAGATAATTCAACACATCTTCCTGATACAGGTAAGTCTTCTTCTGTTCTTAAGAGTCGTATGGAGTATCTTGATATAGATCTTTCTATTCCAATTAGGAAACCTGTTAGATGATGCACTAAACATCATTTGTCTAATTATGTGTCATCCTCAAAATTGTCTTCTTCATTAGTTGTGTTTACCTCTCAGTTGTCTGTTGTAGAAATTTCAAAAAATGAAAAAGAGGCTCTAAAAATTTCAAAGTTGAAGGAAGTTGTTCTTGAGGAGATGAGAGCTCTTGAGAAAAATCAAACTTGGAGAGTCATGACTTTACCTACAAGAAAGAATATCGTTGGTTGTAAATGGGTATTTACTGTGAAATAGAACACAATTGAAAGATACAAGGCACACTTGGTTGCTAAAGGGTTTATTCATACATATGGCGTTGATTACTCACAGACTTTTGTTCCTGTTTCCAAATCAAACACTATTAGAGTTCTCTTGTCCTTGGCGGTGAATTTAGATTGGTCTCTTAACCAACTTGATGTTAAAAATGTTTTTCTGAATGGTGATTTGGAGGAGGAAGTATACATGGATAGCCCTCCTAGCTTTGTAGACAAGTTTGGTTCAAATCTCCAAAGTTATCTAATGTTGGTAAGATTGCAATTCTAATTGCATATATAGATGATATTATTCTCACAGGAGGTGACATTTTGAAATGGAAATATTGAAGAAAGATTTGGAAAAAGAATTTAGATCAAATAATTAAGTGAACTTAAATATTTTCTTGGTATGGAGGTTGCTCTCTCAAAGAAGGGAATTGTTGTTTCTCAAAGAAAATACATCCTAAATCTCTTGGAGGAAACCTGGATGAGTGAGTGTAATCCAGTAGATACTCCTATGAAATTGAATGCAAAACTTTGGAAAAAAGCCACTGTTCTCGTTGATATTGGAACATACCAGAGGTTGGTTGGAAAATTTATTTATCTAGCCCACACTAGACTTAACATTGTTTTTCTATTAGTGTTGTAAGCCAATTCATGCATTCTCCCTATGAAGAACATTTGGCGGCATTTTGTCGAATCTTAAGGTATTTAAAATCCAATCCTAAAAAGAGTCTGTACTTCAAGAAAACCAATGACAGAGAAGTCTCTATATTTACAGATGTTGATTGGCCAGGTTCAGTTACTGGAAGTTGTGACTATGTTTAGGGAAATATAGTCACTTGGAGAAGTAAGAAACAAGGTATTGTTGTTCGAAGCAGTGCATAAACCGAATTCAAAACAATGGCTTAGGGAATCTGTGAACTTTTGGGGATTCATAAACTTTTGCAAAAACTGAAAGTGAAAGTTGACTCTCAAAATTGTTCTGTGATAGCAAAACAACCATAAGTATAACTCACAACCCTGTGCAACATGATCGAACCCAACACATTGAGATTGACCTCCACTTCATAAAAGAGAAAATTGATGCTGGAATTATATGCTGGCCATTTGTGACTTCTAATCAGCAAACTGCAGAAATCTTGACAAAAAGTTTGACAAAACTCAATTTTGAGCGACTTATAGCCTAGTTGGACATGACAAAAATATATATGCACCAACCTAAGGGGGATGTTGAAGAATGAAGGAAAATCAAAATTGATTCTCTTTTATTTTATATTATTCCGTTTATGTTTATTTTATGATTTTGTCATTATTATTATTGTATTTTCATTTCCTAAATAGACAATTTAAGACTATAGTAATAAAATATAAAAGGATTTTGCCTTTTACTTTCTTTGATCTATAAGTTTGCTCAATGTATTTTGTTATAATGGATACAACTTATAACCTTCCTAAAAGAAATAATTTGAAAAACAATGAAAATTCTAGAATGTTTTTACTTCTAGCTTGTGTAATTTATCAGTTATATAATTTTAGCAGTCTCCAAAAGTTCTGCAATTCAACATGGCAATGTGTTTCTTGGCCAGGAAGTGATATCAAGAAAAGTTTTGGTTGATGAGGGTGATAGGCAAGTGGTTGATCTTGAGCAAGCAGCTATTTGGAAATTTCTATGGTGGTCAGGGACTATTTCGATTAATGTCTTGGTAGATCAAAACAGAAACGACTACTCTGTAAGTATCTATGCACATAAAATGTCACCTCTCTTAGACTCTCTGGACTGAAAATCTTTTATGCAAGTGATTTATGTTAATGACAAATACCAATGTCTAAAATTAGAGCATGTGTAGAATTTCAATTGATTATTCACACATTTTTATAGGTGCATGCTAGTAAGTAGTTGTTAGATATTTTAGAGGCAGATTTGAATTGTTCCATATCTCTACCTCTAAATTATCAAGGTTTTGTTTGGTAACATGTAACGAATGACAAATAAGTTAGTTGATAGAGGACAACTTTATAAAGGATAAACTAGATGATAGCTGATAGCTGATAAGCTAACTGATTGAATTTGAAGTGTTTAATAAAATTAGCGGTTGAACTAACTGATAAAATATTAAAAGACATAAATCACATTAGCGCTCCTAATCATACACATATATTGAAGGTTACTTGGGTGTGTCTTGCTGAACTAATTAATATGTCAATACACTCACATAGTTTTATTTTTCGTCCAACAAAAAAAGGATGTAAATTAATCTTACATACTGCAACCTAATTTTTGTGTCAGATGAAGTTCAAGCAAACCAAGACAGGATTCATGAAAAAATTTGAGGGCTGCTGGAGAGTAGAGCCTTTATTTGTCGATGAAGCAACCTGCTATCCCTTTAAACCCAAGACAAAGGAAGATTATAACAAATGTACAAGAGGCAAAGGAAGAATTGGTTCTAAAGTTTCCTTACAACAAATACTTCAGCCAGCCATTGTTCCTCCACCTCCAATATCATGGTATTTGAGGGGAATCACAACCCGGACCACCGAAATGCTTATAAATGATCTACTAGCAGAAACTGCCAGAATCAGGGGAGGGTATGACGATGAAAAGTCCAAGGAAGAGATTCAAGGAAAGCATGGTAAAAATTTGGACATGGTTGCTAACACGAATAACATTAAAGAGAGATGGATTTTACGTAGAAAAATTGCGAAGCAGAGTCATAGAAGAGACTGTTGACTGCTAAATGATTTTCCTATGTGTATTTTTAAAGATTTTAATTTAAGCAATCTGTGTAGATTACTCCATAGTAGTTCAGTTCACTTTATAGGATTCCAGTGTATGCATCTTATAACGTAATGTTGAGGTCACTAATTTTTGGCTCATTGCATTGCATTCCAGTTTGATTAACTGTTGTTGATGCATCCAATATATCACATCAAGGCATGGCACTGCAGTTTTGGATTGTTCAGACTTTAGATTTCTCAAAATATTCGAAAAATGAAAGCTGTTACCGAGAAGGGGGTGACTCAATATTGTTATTTGTTAATATTCAGTGGATAAGTTAATGTTTTAGAATGAAATTCATAGGAACACAAAGAAAGTTATGCGCATTGTCGAATTAGGAGAGAAGCGAATCAAACTTGGATCCTCTACAACCAGACTCCTGTACCTTACAACAGTTGTAGATTATTTATACACATGATAATTGCTAACTGCCACATGGATGGGGTATCACACATGAATGTGATATATAGTTGGGGTGAGAGACTCTCTTATTGCCCGAGTTATCTTTTCTTTTTGCTGTATATATTCTTTTCGTATATCCTGAAACTTGGGATGTTATAACCTTAATACAATCGTATTATTTTCATCATTACAAGCAAGCTGTCTCCGTTTTTCTATTACATGTTTTGATACCCATAAATAGTCCAAGTTATGATACATTTCAGGTTAAAATTGCCAACAAAACAGTTAAGATAACAAAAGAGATCTCACTAAACGAGCAACAAGGTTAGGGTTTATGTATTTAAAATTATTAGCTGTTGTACAATATAATAACGATGCCTCAGAGTGAAAGTATGAAACAATAAGTTTCATGGGCTTAAATGGACATCATGATTTTCTTTATTTCCTTTAATTTAAAGTTGACACTATGACTATTTTGCATAATCAAACTAAGTTACAACTACTAATAATGCAAGAAACCACTGATTGCTTCAACTAAGCTGCATATACACTGCATTCTATACTTTCATCTCCATTTAACTCTCCATCCAATGGACTACGTATTTTATCAACAGAAAAGGATAATTTGGTAGGACTTTGTTGTGCCACTTGTTTGATCAATAATTCCTTGAGTCCATGTTTATCAGAACTCATGAAGGCACCCACAGCTCCAAGAAATCCTTCATGCTGCAAGAACATCGCTTTTGCCTCTCCTTTAGACCTAAAAAAGCAAACAGAAGATTCAATAGTTTTTGTTTTTCAGATCAAAATCATGTCAGGACTTTGAAGCAAGTGCCAAGTGGGCTTAGAAGTCGTATCAAACCTTCCATGCATTATTCTGATAAGCAAAACGACGAAAACTTACATTCTAAATTTTATATGAGCTGTTATTGGTAGAGATTAGTCTATGTCCCTTGACATAAATCAATGTTGTTAAATAGCGGTTGTAACACCGCTATAGTGTAGCGAAAATTGAACAAATTGGCTATTGTTTCGCGATACACTCTTTAGTATAAAATGTTGTTTAAAAATGGTAATAAAAAACTATTGCGTAGCAGAATTTGAGCAAATTGCTAATTTTCGCGATCCGTGATTGACAACACTGACTTAAACCATATTAGTTATGAAGCATCGGATTGGAAGTTGGATGGAGGATCTTCCTTGTCACGTACCAGAAATTAACAGCGACAGATAGTGTATCCATTGTAAAAGGATGCCTCCGAATAAAAAATCCACCAAAGAAAATCCTCTTCAGCCCGAATCGAAGGGCATTTAAGTAAGAGATCTGAAGGCAAACAACAAAAGGAAACAAATATAAGCCGGAATCCATTTTTGAGTTGCAACTTGCAAGTATATGGTGGACAAATAATAAATGAAGAATATGGATATATTAGTCTTAAAATATTACTTTTGCTTTGAAAATTGGTATAAATAATCATTTTTTTAAGTCTGCACATTTCAAATGATACACATAATATGAGACGGTGGAGGAATATCTATCCATGTGTATGTATGTAAAAGTTTATATACACGACACAATCATCTTTAATTCCGTTGCTATAGATTGAAATCAGTGCAAAATATGCTTTGATTTGCCCTTGTAACACCAATATTCTAATTTGGCCGTTAAACAAATATCTATAACATGTAAAGTAGCATTTGGCTTCTACCCTTGATATTAGTCGCTACAATGTTCCAATAATCAAATTCTTTTTTTTTTTTTTTGCTAAATGCAAATGAGAAAGAATACTGGGAAAATACAAATTTCAAAATATTAAACTAAATTGCTGGTTTGGAGGCATGCCAAAAAGTTTTACTTCACTAGATACATTATACAAATGGATATGCTTAAGTGGTGGCATTACTTAATAGAGCCCTATTAAGTCTTAATAAAGATTTTTACAAGAAAGAGAAGAATGCATAAATTTAAGAGATTTAATCAATCAAAATTATGGCTGACCATACATGAGAGTGGGTGATTATTAACTTAATAGAGCCCTATTAAGTCTTAATAAAGATTTTTACAAGAAAGAGAAGAATGCATAAATTTAAGAGATTTAATCAATCAAATTATGGCTGACCATACATGAGAGTGGATGATTATCAGTTGTAAGTGTTACATGCTTTCACGTAAGATTCTTGTGTTTCTTGCCAAACATCTCTCGTAACAATAAACATTTTCCTACTTAATTGAGTAGTGTGCATTTGGGTTCATCTTAATACTACAAATTTACAGTACAAAACTAACCTGTCCAATATTATTTGAGATCATTCTTAGAAGAGATCGAGCAATATCTTCGGGTTTGTAATCTTCACGCTCCTTTTTATCAGAAATCGCCTTTCCAAAACTAGAGGCTATTGCAGTTGATGAGAGACCTATCTGTTATCAATCAAAGAAAAATATATTTCAGTAAAACGAATAACCCGTAGATAATATTATTCTCCATTTAGAATATTAGCTGTATACGAAAACACTTTTAAAATTGGTAACAAAAGAGTAATTGTATTGTCATATTAAACAGGAAAAGATGACAGAAACATTCACTAGTCGTACCTTTGAATAATCCATTCCACCATAAATATCTCCGACGAGCATATCTACCGCTCTGTTGTTGCCCTGATAACTTAATTCCAGCAACTCATCAAAACTGAACCACAAAGTACATTAATGGTGATTAATCCTATGAATCTATATAGAATCAACAATGAATTAGTCTATAAAATGAATAAATAAATAACCTTTTGCATTTAGTTAAAAGCTTTCCTAAACCCCAGAAAGTGCCTCCACCTATACTTGTTCCACTAACTCGCTCAAACTCTCCGTCTCCTTCAACCTATATGAAAACATTAAAAGATTTTTTTAAAATGCTTAAAAAATATTAAAATTTCCAAAATTGTAAGAATATAGAAATTATATATCTTGTATGATAACAACCTTGATCATGCCAACACCAGATCCAATATTAACAAGAAGATAGGGATACAAATCATTTTTATCAATGTGCACAAATTGCTTATGATCAGCCATGTAGGTGAAGGCTTCCCGGTCGACCACCTATTGAAAGAAGAGCGCGAAAGAGATTAGATCTTGTGTTATTTCCTTACATGCAGTGATAAAGATAATGATAATGAAACTCAACACTCATAAACAACAAACATGATGATAAGGGCTTTGCATATACTCGTATTAACAATAAAAAAGATAAATTAACTTTTAAGAGGGAAAACATAATGAAACATAAAATTTCTGTGGAATTAAGGCAATAGGAGCTAAGATTTGAATTTGAGTGACAAAGCAGTCCACAACTGATACACAAAGATTTCTAAGTTCATGAAAGAAAAAAAACTATAAAGTAGAGGCAATCATTGAAAGGTAATCTAAACATATGTTTTTAGTAGCCAAAAAGAATCATATAGCAGCATAATAAAAAACTGTTCAAGTCGTCTAACTCGAATGTTTAGCTCATATTGACGGCATGATAGCCTTAATTTTAAACATCATGTAAGTGACCATTTTAATGAATTATCTGAAATGTGTAATTCATTAACAAGAAGATAGCCTTAGCATAATAGTTGAAGTTATCTTGTGATTAGTAGTTTATCAAAGAATATTTATTGAATAAATGGAGGAAAAATGAATATGAATCACAATAATTTTAATTTGATAGTTAAAAATGGGAAATTATGATCCTACCTCGAGAAGAAAATTTGCTCCTGCAACAAGACAATCCATTTCATCTTCCTTGTCAAGAGTTATCCCTAGCCTTTCCATGAAAAGGTCTGCATATTTGTACGAACCGCCACCTGTGGCCTTCTCACCAATAGTTTTCAATCTCAATAAGTATATATAACATAGATCCAAGTGCCTCAAGACTAAATATATATCATATTTTATTGAATGGAACGTTTTTCACTTGAAATGTCTTTCCAAACTTCTACGTGTGCATGTATTTTACCTTATGAATCTATTAATACTCTTTCAATTTTAACTAATATTCCAAGAATATATGTGCGCAGACGACTCGAGTTGGTTGATAGTTTAGACAAAATCTCTTATATTTTCTCGAAAGTTGAAACACATATCTGCACAACTATAGGAGCAATAGGAACAAATTGTTCACAATATAACAATTCAAACTTTTAAATATTAATTACCTTAATAGATATTGGATGACATCCAGGACTTTCTTGCTGCTGTCTATCTGAACTCATCACCAGTCACAATTAATTGAAGGAAACAAGAATGTCAGTAATAAGAATTAAGAATTTCTGATGAACTCAAAAATGATTTTGGCATCATGAAATGTACGATGATAGTTAAATGCATTTAATTACACAAGGACAAACACCATCAACTAAGTATCAAGAGTTGCAATAATGAAGAAACAAAATTTTGTACACACCTCCAAGATGAAGTTTCATGGTCTTGATAAAATCTATACAATCATTTATCTTGCTTGTTTCAAACTTCTTAAAATTGAGCTTTCCTTTAATAACAGGATGGTTCCTACTGGCTTTTGATTTCTCCAAAGTATTTCTAGGAGATATACCCACCTCACTGTCATCGGAATGATCGTCGTCTTTGGTGAAGTATACTAGCTTGTTAAGAGATCCTGTCAACAACAGATAGACAACATTATTCTGAAGAAGGATGTAGAAAAAGAAATCTCCTTCATAATTCAGCAATATTGGGCTGAATTCTGACAAAAATAGTTGCACAGAAAAGCAATACTGTTAGGATATAGAATGTAGGATAATTAGAGTTAGTAAAACTTAGTAAGTTGATAAGTTTGTTAGGTGGTTGTAAGAGTTTTTTTTTTTTTTTTCTTAGATAGCTTTGAGTAATTAACTTGTAAACTAGAGAGTGCTCTAGTGAGAACGGAGAGTGCTCCTTTTAGGGTAGCCTTGAGTGGAAGGTTATCGTCTTCATTGTCAATATCCTGTATCTTCTCTTTCCACTTTCCTATATGAATAAAAAATCATCTTTTTGTTTACAATCTTTATCTTTATTCATTTGAATCTGGATTTTTACACCATTATTCTAGTTAGGAATTCTTTCTTGCACAAAGAAAGTTTCCTAACAAGTACTCATGATTTAATTTTTTCTAACAAATGTAAATATGTTACCAAGAGCAAGCATCATCCACATTATCAATATGCAAGTTGGTACAAGAAAACTTATGGCAATACTAAAAAATATGGCCAACAACATAACATTCAAGAATTCAACTTCAGAAATACAGCACATAGAGAATGTTGTGCTGAAAATTCCAAGAAAAATATTAACCACCAAGAAACCCAAATAAAATTGTACTCATTAAAATTCCAATAGTTCTAGTCCAAGAAGTATATGCTTCTCACAGTCATAAAACAATAACATTATCCTAGAAATTAGTGTTAAGAAGGGTTATAAGCTATTCTAATCAAAAGAGTAGATGTTAAGAAGTTCCAATGTCAAACCAATTCCCAACAAGAAACTTTGATCAACCAAAGTTAGCAACTCAACTACATAACCATGATCCTTCCAACAACAACCAAACCTTATCCAATTAGGTGGAGTCAGTTACATGTAGCAGTTAACACCATTGTTAAAGTTCCAAGAGTGTGTTTGGAAGAGCTTGTTTACACCTTATTTTGGCTTATCTTATGATATAAATGTTTGTTTGGGAATTGTGAGAATTTACAAAAATAGCTTATAGCATCTGCCATAAGTTGTTTTAAGCTTTTGTCAACAAGCACTTCAGTATTTATTCAAAAAAATTAAGCACTTCAGTATAAATTATGAAAACATCTTAAATCTTATATGAAAACTATTTGACTGCATGTAAGGAATTAAGCACTAGTCTTATTTAGAGTGTGTTTGGATAAACATCTCAATTAAGCACTTATTATATTATATATAAACTATTTTTATGATAAAAGATAAACTAAATTCAAACTGTTTTCATATAAGTTATAAGCTATTCTAGAGAGTTTATCTAAATCAGCTGAAAAACAACTCTCAAACATGTCATAACTTGTTTCTAAAACCACTCTCAAACAAAGTCACAAGTGCTTAACTGCTTATACTTAAATAAACTTAAATAATTAAATTCAAACATATTCTTAATTAGTGTTCAACTAAGTTGTTCACCTAAAGGCAGCCTAATTCTGAAACTTAATTCATGTATTAAAATTTGAACAATAAGCTGGAGTGAAAGAAAAACCACCAACCTCAACCAAAACTGGGTAATCTTCAATTCAAATCAAGAACAATGCCACAAATCAGGAACACGTTAACAGATAATAACAAAAACCAAGAACAAGACCACAAATCAAAATTAAAACTTCATCAATACACACCAAGAGAATTCACAAAATAAAGATGTTAAG
This sequence comes from Cicer pinnatifidum, assembly GCA_037974775.1. Classification (NCBI taxonomy): domain Eukaryota; kingdom Viridiplantae; phylum Streptophyta; class Magnoliopsida; order Fabales; family Fabaceae; genus Cicer; species Cicer pinnatifidum. Next base: position 20,338,102 of record JBBPBR010000007.1, on the reverse strand, counting down.
TTTTACATAAAAAAAAAAAAAATAGATATGAAACTAATGAAAGAAAAAGTGAAAGTTCATTACCTCCAATATCCAAAGCAAGATGATAAACGTGAGTATCAGAGTTAGGATCCGAATTGGCCTCAATTTGAACCTCTTTTGGATCCATAATATCTATTTTTTTTGGTAATTAACTCTATGATTCTCAGTCTTATTTATTGTAAATTCATAGAGAAAATATATTGGTTGGTTGATCCTTGAGACAGTAGCTGTATTTATATGACTTCATCTATAATCTATAATAATATATAATTACATGAGTTAAATGATTCACACAATTATTATTTTCATCGACAATTATTGACTAATTAATTAATTAAATTAATAACAAATAACAGAGAAAGTAATAACGGAATTGAAAGGGAATGAAGTGAAAGGAATACGATGCTTTTTTCGCATATTGGTTTATAAAGACAAAGAGGTGGGATTTAAAATTCTTTTTATTTATTTGTTTTTATTTTAATCCTCCGGATCTAGGGATTTGATAATCCGGATTCTAGGAATTTGAAGCAAAATCTGATAAAAAAAAAGAAGGAAATTTATGTTATGATTCGACTTTATTTTATTTATTTTTTGTAAAACCGAACTATTCATCTTAAATAAGGTATATTTTTCAGTTGAGTCAAATTTAAGTATTTTATTTTTTATGTTAGTGAATTTACTTAAAATATTTTAATTTACCTTTTTATGTAATTGATACTTTTCATTTTCAATATTGAATGAAAATTTGGTAAACGTGGATGCATTTTGATATTTGGTTATAGAGATATATTAAATCCTTTCTATTGTTAGTATAATGTTTTCCTTCCTTTTCCAATACCAGAAAAAACAAAAAGAAATAATCCTTCCAATTGTGTTTTTCTCTCTTTTAATATATATAAATAAATAAAAATAGCGTAAACGATTGTTTTTGTGATTGTTTTTCTCCCATCAAACACCATGAATGAAAGAGAGAGAGGAAGAGACAAGTGGGAAGATTTTTTTTAGGATTGTTTTTTAGAAAAGTCATTTTTTGTTTAATATATATAAATATTTACATTGGTATTGCTATGTAAATTATTTTTTAGGATTTATTTTGTTTCAGATTATTGTTAAAATCATTTTGTTAGAAAAATTACTTTTGATTTAATATATATAGATATTTATATTGGTATTGGTATGTGGAGAATATCATGTAGTATAAGTAGAGCATCATGTAAATTGGTATAGATAGGACATATAATTTGATGACTAATTATAGATTCATTTTGTGTTTTTGTTTTCTTGAAAGGTTGTTGCAAGTTAATTATTATTTTATTAGATTTGATTATAATTTTATTAGTTTCCCTTTTATATAAAGGTATAATTTAGTCTATTTAAAAAAATATAAAATATAATATTAAAATATTTTAATGTGAATTAGACTTTTAAATAGGCTTTCAAATCAAACCAAATTTTTTAAAAAATCAGACCAAACTGAAAAAAAAAAAAAAAAAAAGTCTATGATAGGTCGTAGGTCAGACTTAAGCCTAAAAAATTAATTGTATGTCACACTCAGGTCTTTCAAAGTCTGACCAAGTCTGACCTATTCCCGCTCCTATCTGCAACATAGCATAACTTCATGATTCTAAACCCATCGCTCCATCGGTGGCACATTTGGCTCGAGAATTTTAGCCACCATCGAAAAACAACTTTTCAAATCCAGAAAGACTCAGTGTTAGTAGATTTGATAAAAAAAAAAAAAATCACTACAACATTTTTGGCCTATTGTAACGTTGAAAAATATGTATTGTACTCAGACGTTGTCTATTCTTAACACAATTGTTGTCTAAAACGGCCACACTTCTGTAAAACGACATTCATATATGTACTATTAGAATGATTTTTATATTAAAATACAACATTTTTAGGTCGTTTCTACTCAATAACTTTTTTAGTTGATTATTTCAGAAAACAATTTTTTTAGGCTACATCTATGATTTTTCGTCCTAGTTAGAAGTGTACCATAGAATACCGTTTTATTTGGCCTTTAATTAAACCAAATAAAATTAATAATTAGAAAAATTGACACTCCATTTACTAATAAACCTTCTTAACTATATACACAAAAGTCAATTACTATGCACAATTATCTTTCAAACTAATAACTAACACATATCCAAAAACCTTCTTAACTATCATTTTTCTTCACAATCTGAAGTTAAAGATAAAAACTCAACATATTAATCGTTTTAGCCTCAAATTAAAGTTTAGCTGCAAATTAATATATGAAATTGTCATGTTGTACGACATAGAAATTTCCTAAAAAGGTCAATAAAAAAAATTACACAGTTTAGAAATGTCATGAACAACAATTAATATAAATGTGAAAATTTCTCTCATACACTTCAATTAGGCCTTAATTACTGAAAGACACAAATCACTACATGATAAGAAACATACTTGCAATTAAGCCTTACAAATTAATAAGCTGGATTCTTTCATCCGAATTCACATGGCATAAAGAATTGGGAATCATGAAACTCCAGACAGATACCCATCCTAACTGCAACTTGTGTTGCTTCCATATTTATTTCGGCCATTATTCAGTAACATGATGCTCAAACTCTCTCTCTCTATATATATATATAAATGCAAAACAATATAAGGAAAATTTTGAAGTACCTAGAATAATTATACATGCACATGCTACAAAAGGGGAGGTCCTGAAAGCATTATTCGACTTTTTTGCATTAAAATATATGACAAGAGCACAAGGAAGTACGGTAACACAAGCACATAAATGTCATACTTACTCATCATCATGCACATAACTTACCCTGCTATATATTATTCCTATTATAATAGTTAATAGTATTATATTATTTAGTGCAACTAATTAAGAGCTAGTAAGTTCACACAATAAATAAGAAGCAAACCCAAGTACCAATAATAGTGAAGCACAAAAATTTACAAATAAGAGAAGTAAAATTGTTGGTATAGAGAAGACGAAAAAGAGCAAGGTTCTAGACTTTTAGTAGTGGGGGACTAAGGTACATGGGGAGGAGAATAGTGAAAACAAGTGTACCACAAGGACATGAAACTCATGTAATTCAACAACCAAAGTGGGTCCTCATATAGAGAAGCTTCAGAAACTTCTATCATTCAACAAACAAAGTGCTCATTTTGTTGAGATCACTTTTTTGTTAATGACTCAATATATCTTTATTGACTCATATGTCTACATTTGAGACAAATTGTTACATGAGTTTTCATATAGTTATTTTTTTTTTTTTATTTAGTTTTCATATAGTTATTCCTTTTTTACTTAGTTTTCATATAGTTTGATAAGAAAGATCAGTTTTTGTATTAACACTTTAAGTTTTATAATAAATACTTTAATAATAAAATAGGATTTTAGATAATTAATTTAGTGTTAAAATTATTTTAAAATATATGCTGATTAATTTTTTTTATAAGAGTATTTTCTATGATTTGCTAATCTTGTATATATTTAACTAAATGAATAATATAAATAACAAATATTTTATTTATTATCACCTCACATATATTTTTCTAAAAATAATAGTATTTTAATGTAAATATTTTAAAGAATAAAATTTTGACAATTTTATGTGT